>JBBJLR010000042.1:8977095-8989138 GCA_037577145.1 Brachypetersius gabonensis | reverse complement strand
TCTCTCTCTCTCTCTCTCTCTCTCTCTCTCTCTCTCTCTCTCTCTCTCTCTCTCTCTCTCTCTCTCTCTCAGTTCCCATGTTCCCCTATCCCCATCTAGCTAAAAATAGCAAGTAGCACAATGGATATGCATAAAAAAGCTCAAGTACAGTGATTAAAAGGCAATGGCTTGTCATTAAACCCTTTGAACATGTTAAAACCCTGAACAAAATCAGATTTATCTTTTTTTATTTTATTCTACTACTTTCATTAGATTGTGCAAAAATAGCAGCACATAATCCTGCTGTCAAATATCCACGCCTTGATATGACCACTGACAAGAGCGGCACCAACGGCTGAATCATAGATGATTACAAGTTGTGCAGCCTGCAGTCTCACTGGGGTGTGTGTTTTGGTCAAAACGAATGAGTTTATTCAGTCTTTTAAAGAACACTTTAGCTAATACAGATGTCTTTGAAAAATGTCTGCAAATGTGTTAAATGCAATGCAGAGGTGTAGTCTGTATCATATTCATCTATATGCCACACTATATGGGACACCTGTCCATTACACCAACAGGGACTTTAATGACATTGCATTCAAATATATAGACTTTAATACGCAGTTGGTCCACCTTTGCAGCTACAACAGCTTCCATTCTTCTTGGAAGGCTTTCCACAAAATTTTGGAGTTTCTGTGGGAATTGTAGAGCATTTATGAGGTCAGACACTGATGTTGGACGAGAAGTCTGACTCATAATCTCCATTCCAGTTCATCACAAAGGTGTTGGATGGGGTTGAGGTCAGGGCTCTGTGCAGGGCATAAAAAAGGTTCTTTGAAGAAGATTACCCTTCCCTGGAAGTAACGGGCCTAGCTCAAACCCTGAACAACAGGTGTGTCCCAATACTTTTGTGCATATATTGTATTTGCCAACTAGGAATTCTCTCATATTTGCATGGATCTAGTGGGTAAAACACTTGCATGTGAACACAATGATCTCAAAGTTCGAACCCCACCTTCTATCATTGTCCTTGAGCAAAACCCTCAGTTGCTCCAGAGGGACAGTCCCTGTAATTATTGACTGTAAGTCGCTCTGGATAAGCGTGTCTGCCAAACAACACTTTACCTTTTGTAGTGGTGAACCATACCTATTAGAGTGAGGTTCAGACCATAATTAGATGTAGTTCAGACCATAAAATAGAAACAGTCAAATTACGAATAGAAAGCACGCCTCTAAAGCAACGCTAGTTTCTGCCCACTAGGATTATAGTATTTGAGCACAAAACTACTAGCATTAACACTAGCACATTAACAATTTTGGAGTTGTAGATTTAAATATCTAAAGCTTCTACAAGCCATTCAATGTTTTATTTGAAGCTTGTAACAAACCTTTTAGTAGGTTTAGTATGTCTAGAGTGTTTTCTTCATAGAGCTTCCATTATTTACCATCCGGCAGAAACCCATCGATTACTCTGCCACTCAAATACAGTCAGTGCTGTTTCTCAGACTTCTCAGCCTGGGGTGATGTTTTCCTTCATAAGTCAAAAATCAAAATGATTTTGGTTAATTCCACTGTCTTGCCCTAATAATGAAAAGGGCTGTAGTTGAATTCCTGACGGACCAAACAATAGGAAATATTTCTAAGCTACATCCACCTATAACCCACAGAGATAACTGGATCATTTTCCATTAGGCATTTCTATAATTCAACCCTTGTTTTTTCCAACAAAACCTTTTTTTTTATAAACACAAAATAAGAGTGGATAAAACTGACCCACTGAATAAACTGGAGAAATATTGATCACTTTTAAACATCAATCATCAAGACAGCAAATAAATACTAGAAGATGAATGTCCGCAAAAAAATGTGATTTGGAGGCTCCGGTCATCTGGTTCAGAAACTGACATGTGCACCAGCTCTTACCAAGCCATTTTTGGGTACAGCTAAACATGCAGCAGCATTTACCGATTGATTATTATATTCCTCTTTATCTCTGTCCTATGCACCACAACACCGACTATCTCTCCTTACAGATTTTAAAAGAGACTCGACCATTTTCTCTCTCTCCCGACATGTTTCAGAGGTCTCTTGACCAGTTTTTAAACATTCAAAACTTGGTCCCTGATGAACTGATCATACCACTTCATGCACTAACGTGGATATTAACAGATATTTTAGTGTTGAAGTGGTTCTGAAATTCAAGACAAACTCCAAGGAGAAGTGGCACCTATAAAAAGAATAATGAAAATGAAACTTAAGAAGAACACTATAACAACCTGTTTGTCTAAATCTGATATATTTGCACCAAACTTAATAAAAGAAAGCCTCTCTCTCTTCTAGTCAAGCTGGCCTTACAGGTATAGAGTAATATTAGACCACCAGTGTAATACATCTTACCCTTGAGTGTTTATGAAGCTTGCAGCTAGCCTTTCTTGCTAACTATGAACAGGTCAGCAAGCAGCAAGTCTCAGTACTACTCACTGCCCACATAATGTCACCAAAGTATAATAAAGAAAAGTAGGTCAGCATTGTAAAAAAACCCCAAAACAATAGTATACTTACTATACTGGCAGTTCCTTCCCATGTACTCCCCCGGGCATTCGCAGGAGTAGTTAGCCACCAGGTCGGTACAGATCCCTCCGTTTTTACATGGATCCCTTTCGCATTCATTAACATCTGCAAAACACACACATACACACAAAGCTTGATCATTGCTGTGGATTGGCAATAGATACAATTAGTGGCCCATCTCGTTCATTGAAATGCACTGGTGGGGAGTGTTTATTGAGCTTGGCCTGTTTGTTATTTGATATTTACTTCTCCCCGGATAGAACGGGTAAAGCACTTAATCAAATTAAATTAAGACATCAGACACACAAAAGTTTGCCGCTATTGATGAGAAGAGTGATATTATGGCTTTACTGAAAAGTCTTTAATGAATGTCCTTGAGTTGTGTGAGAGTGGGAGTGCAGCTAAAATGCACAACAAAGAAATATCAAGGAAATACTGTCTAAATTAAAGTGAAATATCGGGCGGACAGACGGATAGACAGATATATGAATGGATGGACGGGTGGATGGATGGACAGATAGATAAATAGATATATGGATGGATGGACGGGTGGATGCATGGACAGATAGATAGATAGATATATGGATGGATGGACAGACAGATAGATATATGGATGGATGGATGGGTGGATGGATGGACAGATAAATAGAGAGATAGATGGATGGATGGGTGGATGGATGGATAGATAGATAGAGAGATAGATATATGGATGGGTGGATGGATGGACAGATAGATAGATAAAGAGATAGATATATGGATGGATGGATGGACAGATAGATAGATGGATGGATGGATGGGTGGATGGATGGACAGATAGATAGATAGATATATGGATGGATAGATGGATGGATGGGTGGATGGATGGACAGATAGATATATGGATGGATGGATGGATAGATGGATGGATGGGTGGATGGATGGACAGATAGATATATGGATGGACAGATAGATAGATATATGAATGGATGGATGGGTGGATGGATGGAGGAGTAGATAGATATATGGATGGATGGATGGATGAGTAGATAGATAATATAGTGCATAATGTTGTAATTATGGATTAATATAGTTCTTAATAGTGCTCTATTTTTTGAGGTTATATATTTCAGGCCACCCAAATAAGATTGTTCGCATCATACCTAGTCTGCAGTTCTGCCCATATTTAGCCCAAAACGTCTCATGTTTGTGCCTAAACACTCTAATTAAGAGATCACACCTGTCCTGGCTGAGTAATATGTGTCTAATAAGTCATGTGGAAAAAGAAATGAACAAAACGTTGTGCATAAGAGAAATAAAAATGTCATTTTTCTCCAAACTATCACTTTAATTGTAAGGGAAGCTTTATTCCACAGAATGTTTGTAAAGATATTGGGCCTGAGGTACTAAGCCTTTTGTTGGACACTTGTTATGACAGTTTATGAGCTGTGCGTTTGGTAAAAATGCACTTCCCTCCCCTAAAACGTACGCATAGGGAGTCCCACGCAAAACATAGGAAGATTGCAAAAGTCGTTTGGAGATATTACACGTGCGGCTGATTCCTCTCGAAGTTTAAGCAAATGGCAGCAGCTGGTTTACATCAATTTCCGTCCACCTTTTAAAACCAGGTGTGAATTTTCATTAGGGTTTCAAAAGACATGATGCTGAAAGAGCGACTTTAGGAGTGAAAGCATAGCAGAGAGATGCAGCACGGGGTATGAAAACCTTCAGCACGTGCCCAAAAGAATGCTTCATCAGACTAACACTGTTTAAACTCTTGGGAACAGACGGACATGTGAGAAGACACTGCGCAGATTATTTGCACGCACGGCCTGTGTTATGTTTCACATACCCTGTTTTCATAGCCGGAGTGGAATTACACCCTGGAGAATGTTTCGGTGGGAAAGAACTTGATTTATGAACACCACTGTTTCTCTCTCACTGAACTTTTATTTCGGGTTTTGTCTAGAGTTTGTTGACAACTCCATTATTTCAATACACCTTTAAATTAGTGTAACTAGCTCAATAGTGGGTGGGGTAGGGCTCAGTTTCTCCACCAGAACTGCTGTGTGTGATCAACATAAACACACATACACACACACACTGCGGTCCTTAGAATCAACCACCACCCAAAGAATACCTTCTCACTTGTCGTCCTGTGGGGGTCCTGACCTCTAATGAATAAAGTAAAGGATGCAGAGAAACAGATGGACTACAGTCTTTAAGCTAGAATGTGGACCTGTATGATGGAAAATGGACAATGAGAACAGATGCAAAGTAGGTGAAGTGGCTCACTGGTGTAAGCCGATAGCAGTTTTGTCTTCCAAACGCTTCATATAAAATTGACGTCATCCATTAACTTTATTGGGGGCGGCTGGTGACTTGGTTGGTAGGAAGTTGCCCCTGCGATCAGAAGATTGCAGATTTGAATCCCAAGCATCCCTCCCCGGGTGCTGCATTGCTGGGTTAAATGCAGAGAAAGCATTTCACATTGTTTGAGCCCCTTGGTTTCGCCTCTCACTTTTGGTAATACACTCTCATAGCCTTCCAACCAAGTGCTTTTATTATAGTTTTGATTTTCATGCATCTTGCAGCCCCACCCACCACCTGCATCTATTGATTATGTCCACTCTTGTTTCGTTTTATCTTAGTGTTTAAGACCTGTGGTTAAGCCCTGTGTTGTGATTTGTTCTCCTAGATGTGGTCTTTCCTGCTTTGTCACTGTAATTCATCCAGTCTTTGCATTGGTTTCATCTTATCACATGGACCATTAGGTTTTTACCCAGTCAAAAGAAGAAATCTACCTGTTTGCTGAATCCCGGTGGAAACTGCATGCTCATGCCACCTTCTATGCCTGCGTTTGGTATAGATTTATTCTTTTTGTCATGAAATTACCATATTCACATGAACTAAAGAGTTCAAATTTGAACATTTTCAGAAGTAAAAATGAGGGGAAAGTCTTGGCTTTCTTATATATGGCGGCATTAACAAAACTTTCAGTATTTTTCTTTTCTTTTTTAAAGTGGCATAGAAAATCAGGCATTCTTTAGAAAGACACGGTGTTCTCACAGTTACCGAATGCAACGCCCAGCCTGTCAGTAGGAGAAAGGGTTTAATGGGAATCCATCATTCCATTGATACTTGCACTCATAAACTCCTGAGATTCAATATCAGAATGCAATACGAGCACCTTATGTTCAGAGTGTGTTAGATAAGATGGGCCTGCAGTGACAATCTCTCGTTTTTATGCTTCATCATCGCTGAGTGGAGCGCGTGGAGAGCAACCCTCTTCAAGCAAGACTGAGCTCATAAGTGTATGATCTTTAGAGAGAGAGAGACGAAATGGAATCAGAGGAGTGAAAGACAGAACAGCACGTGGTCTCCGATAAAGCGATCAAGGCAAAAGGATATGAGAGAAAATGGAATGAGTGAGAGGAAAAAGAGCAGCCAGACGGACGCTGACGCAGCCCTTTATCTCAAGCGAGATCCTTGCAGATGGCCCTATTGGTATTCCGGCCCATGCTAGAACACCGCAGCGCTGTGCTAATCTCCGGCACAAATTAGCCCTATCAAAAAGCACACCTCTGGCTTTATTCCCCTTTGATTAGGCTGAGTGGAGACGGACGGCTGCTTTCAGAGCGAGAAACAATCACACCCCGTCTGACTGGGTGGCCCGAGGATATGCTGAGCCATAGACTGTTTTATACCCTGGGGACGTGACGTAAGAGACCCTGAGCACAGCATGCGGCAGGATAATGACACGTGTTGTTCGCACCCGCTGAGACGTTAAGGGTCCCTGTCATGGAAAATCTTTTACTTTTTTTTTTTCCTCCTGGCGTGTAAACAACTTTCAAAACATACCCTGCACTCCTCAGTTCATACAAACCATATATCGAAGTTCAATATAAAAAAAAAAACATTCAACGATTTTTGTCATGTCACAAAATCAATGCACTTACACACATCCACTTACACACATAAGCAAACTTCATTAGGAAAAATCCAAGAACGCTGTTGGATTTGGGCCCATTAAAGATAAAAAAAAAAAGGGAAAAAGCACCACCAACACCATACAAAATCACTCATATGGAAGTCGAATTGCTAAACATTAATTCAGGGCTTTTGTGATGTCACAAAATCAATACGCAGACCTCCACCTACATACATAAGAAACTTCACATGAAAAAATGCATCCAATGTTGAATATGGGCCCAATAAAGTTCACTTAAATAGGAAAAAGGCACCACCAACCCCACACATGCAAAATCACTCACAAAGAATGACCTGGCTGCTGGTCCAGACTAGGAAAACTACTTGTCTTACATGACACTGCGCTACAAATAAGTAATAAAATTATGCATGCAATGAATTTATATGTAATATTATGCAAGCAGAAAATCTGTTCTCAAGCAATGGCAAGTAAATAGAAATGACAAATAGGGACATGGCATTTCTAAACCATGGGGTTGTGACCTATTATATATTCTTTAATTGCTAGCATTATTTTCAGTGCTAGTGAACATACTAATCTTCACATTACAGTACCTAACAAATATCATCTCTGTGAATCAGCACAGTAAGTGTATAGTGTATAGTGTTAGTGTAAGAGTTGAGCTGCTGGTGTGTGTGAGCCACTGAAGGCCTCTTTGAGACTTTTCTGTCTGTGAAAATTCAGTATAAAATCTCACAAACGCATTTGTGAGGCCGTTGCATTGACTGTAATAATGTGTCTCAGTAATACTACACCTACACCTAAACCTAAACCCAACATCAGCAAGCAAATGGCTATCTTTGTGCACTTTTTTTGCCCCCAAAAGATTCAACTCTACATATCCAATATTCTCCCAATATTCCTAAGGACATCTAAAACTTCCATGAGCATGCACACACACTAATTTACAGAACGCAGATGTAAAATCATAACCTAGAGCATTATAAAACACAACTTAACTACAGAAAATGGGAAACGACGCCAACCACCTCACTCATATGCATTACTGCGTATTCTTCCACCATGCACAACGGAACTAGTTCGACCACGTAGTCTGTAAGTACGACGCTAACGGGTTAAGTCGATGATTCTAAAGGAGTAAACGTTGTAATCTTGAAACGTCATTTGCCTATACTGTCATAACCTGTGGACCCCCTGTATATATATTTTCTTTTTTTTTTCACTTTCCTCTGTAATTACGGTGATCTGTCAATGGCCTTTCTACAGTTTTCAATTGCCCTCCTACTCCACTCTCTCAGTGCTGAGCCTCAGAAACTTGACTTTTCCACTCATCTGCCCCTATTTATTTAACTTTTCATCATATCTTACTGGAAAAGTGCTTGCTGCTTTTAATACCAGATTGTATAACAGTCGCATACATGCATTAGATTATTGTAGTTAGCGTTTTGCTTTGTGCATTGAAGGATGAAAATGGATCTATGGCACGGTTTCGCCTCCTTGACACACCTGAATAAACTCAAAGTGTGTGTCTGGATGTTGACATATTAATTACACACTTATAATAAAACTGATGTTTTTTTGTAATTGAAAGCACATTATGGCATATGTTTGTTAAAGAACTGATTGTGGTGGGATGATAGATACTATTTACAGAAAGAATCTATGCATTTCTACACAACCTGTTCATTATCGCAAAACTTTGAGAATTAAGTTATAATACAAGTTAATTGCATAATGTTAAAAAAATAAAACACTAATGGAATCACGTGTACTTAAACACACTTAATACTGACAATCATGAACACTTGATGGATCGCATTAGATGGAAAACTGGGGCCATTGACAGAGTATCACAGAGGAAAGTAAACAAAAAGAATGGAATTGTGAAACTATCATGATAGGAATATTGGAAGATCTGTAGAAGCGGGAAACTTTTTTTTGTGCCAAATTGAACTTTCTGTATGGAAAATGTACACAAAGATTGCAATGTGTACCCAAACTCTGGTACTGTAACACACTTGAGACTGAAAATCACTAACACCTAACGGATTGCATTAGATGGAAAACTGGGGTCCTCAGGACCTTAATGGTGCCAAGGACCCCAGTTTTCCATCTAATGAGTTGTAATAGTCAGGTGTTCATGAAGCTCTAAGTGGGACCTGCCTTGCAAATCGCCTTTTACGAGTTTGCAGTGCCATCCTACACACTATAATTATTGCTGTGTATCTCAGTGGAGCCATTACTGTGCTAAAAAAAATGCAGTGAATGACAAACATGCTATTAGCTTGGAAACGGACAAACAAGCACTTGTCAAAAGGACGCGATCTTGATGGTGGGAGATTGTCACAATCAAACAGGATTATGTTTTAATTAATACAAACGAGAGAGTCCTACCGCTCTCATTAGTGATCATTAACCTGACAAACGAAGACTCAAGAGTGCATTACCGACTCCGGCAAGAGCATCATCATTAAGCCATTAGCCTCTTGAAATTTCGAAATGTGAATTAAATGTTTGTCATTATCCACCATGAGTCAGCTTGTTGTTTAAGAAGAGACCATCAGATTGCATGAGTTGCATGGATATCATTGACATATTTCAATGGTATGTTAATTGCAGGCACCGCTGCTTGCATCCAATGCTCTCCGGAGGTTTCTTCCGCCAAAAAACAAACCAAAAAAAAGCGCAGTGTCACTCTCTCAGACACGATAGGGAGCCTGAGACTCAATGAGAAGATGATTGCGATATCAAACATCAAAGAACAGCTACTCGAGAGCACGGTATAAGCATCTGACTACACACTGTCTTGTTTCAGGGGAGCGACGTGTGTTTATAAATGAAATATCACACTGCGGTGACGAGATACGGTGACAGAACGGCATCTCAGGACTGATTTATTCTCGATCCAATGCTGTGGTAATTATTTCCCGTTCTGTAGGCACTTCCTTCTTTTCTTTATATTTTCGACCGTGGTTTCCATCAGTTCAACCCAGTCCTCACCAACAAGTTCCCATGATTGCGAAATCATACCCAATTCTCATGGCTGAGTACGCGCACGCCATTCCGAATGAAAAGTTATGAAACTGAGTCCTCACAGGCTTTTATTCATCTAGGGTACAGAAGAGAGGAGAGGAAAAAGTGGATGAACCACAGATAATTTAATACTGGTTCAGTTCATTCAGCATTTATTGTGATCCCAACAAAATCTGCTTTACTGTTTTCGGCATCCAGATGCAATAAAACTATACAAACAATGAAGACCCATCAACAGGGATGCTGGAAGGTATTGTGACATAATACAAATTGATGGTTTTTCCTAAATACAGTTTGGATAATACTACGGCTTGCATTTTAATGGTATGCCCCTAAATGCAAGGAAAACGATTTGGTTGTTTGTTATGAAAGTGTAATGCTAAGGAAGATAGCTCACAGCTAATGCAGCAAAAAATTGAGGATAAAATATAAAATAAGAGCTGTCGCCCCAAAACACAGTTTTTAATAATGCAAAAATAGTTCTTTCATAATTTTAAACAACCAACAAATAAACAAATGATAGTGGTTTTAGACACTGTAACCAGGAATAGAAACAAAAGCTATAAAATCTCTACATTAAACATCGTCTTCTAGTTTACACTTCTACTTTTCATGAAGCACTCGACTGAAATTGCTTCTGAATTAAGTCATTTTGGTGTGTTTATATGTTTATATGTTGATTTATAATGAAAAATAATTTTACTGGACAGTGACTATGTAGCACGGTTTGTTTATTTAAATAAATAAATAAATACATACATATTTTTTGCATTTACTATTTCATAAATAAAATACTTTGCTTTTGGTTGCCATTGCATATAAAATATTACATAGCACATTTTCTAATAAATTATATTTTCATTCAATGCACATTCTCTGTCGATAGCTTTGAGACATTTGAGACCACTTTTCTATAGTTTTGTACCGAACAATGATGAAAACATGGGAATGAGGCAAATCAAGACTTTTCACCAAACAATTCATAAATTATTATTTATAAAAAATACTCTGATTTGATGATGTTATGGCCTGCAATTGTTCTGAATTCAAGGGAACTAAAAGGTTAAATACTCCTGTTCAGAAGAATGCTTAATGATTTATCTGGACTTTAAGGTCAGGAGTGACAGGCACTGAGCAGAGTACCCTCAGCTGCTTTCTCATGGAAAGTGCTCCTGTTGCAGAATCCTTCAAATTCACCAAACCATTCCACGTTGAACAACAAATCACTTAGGTGCCACATGGCAGCTCTGCTCTACATAGGGACAAATCCATCCTGGCAGAAAGGAAGGTTCTTTTTGTGAAAGGCCAGGGGATTGTGGCGGCTTGAGATGTGAGACTTCAGAGCAATGAGGTGTGTGTGTGTGTGTGGGGGGGGGGTTGTGATTGAAAGAGAGAGAGAGAGAGAGGATTACCTTCGGGGAGAGAGTAGCTAATCCACACGGTCGGAGAGTCACACACACACTCAGAGGCTCAAGGTCAGGTAAACAAAACTCTGCCATCCCTGTCACCAAGGTCCATCCACTAGGAACCATCATAGCGAATTAAAGCCCGGCACTCGACCACACGCACTCATGCGTACCACCACTGCCATTACAATTCAGGCGGCAAGAGTGACTGTGGGTATGAACTACTGAATACAGAGGTCAGGTTTTAAAATCACAACAGTTGGAATGTAGTCATTCGGGTTAAAGTAGATTTGGAAGTGGAGGATGTAGAATGGGGAAGGTGATTTGGTAATGAATGAAATTGAATGCTAAATGTATTTTGGTAACAGAAGGCATAGAATGGTAAAGATGATCTGGTAGTGGCTAATGAAGATTTGGTAATGATGATGTGGAAACATGTAGATTGGCAATGATTGATTTGGTAAGGAATGTTGTAGAAATGTATGGATCATCTGGATATAAATGATATGGAATGGAAAATTTGGTTATAACTTATGTAAAATGATACTGAGGATTTGGTAATGGACGATGTGGAATGTTTATAGTGATTTGGGAACAGATTAAGCGGAATGGCAATGATAATATTGTTATGAATGATGTAGAATGGTAATGGTGAATTGGTCCTGGATGATGTAGAATGAAAATGATTTGGTAATTTAGTAATGAAGACTTGGGGACAGATGTTGTAGAATGGTAATGAGGTTTTGGTAACAGATAGAATGGTCATAGAATAGTAAAGATAAGCTAGTGGATAATACAGATTCGGATGATGTGGCATGGCAATAAGAACTTGGTGACAGGTTATGTAGAGTGGTGATGAGATTTTATTGAGGAATATCTATTAGGATTCTGTCCCAGACATTATGCCGAGTGCTCAGACAGCAGAGTCTGGTCAAGCCCTGCACTGGGCCATTATCTGCTGTCTGACTGATGAAGTGCTGGGCAAGCCTGCAAGACAGTAGAGACTTAACCTGATTTCAGCTTCTGAGCACATACAGCCATTTCCAAATAGAGAGAGAGAGAGAGAGAGAGAGAGAGAGAGAGAGAGAGAGAGAGAGAGAGAGAGAGAGAGAAAGAGAGAGAGAGA
>JBBJLR010000042.1:8930935-8975407 GCA_037577145.1 Brachypetersius gabonensis | reverse complement strand
GAGAGAGAGAGAGAGAGAGAGAGAGAGAGAGAGAGAGAGAGAGAAAGAGAGAGAGAGAGAGAGAGAGAGAGAGAGAGGCAAAGACAGAGAGAAGGAGGCAGAGGGATACAGGGCAGCAGAGAGAGAGAGAGAGAGAGAAAGAAAGAAAGAGAATGGTATGGAATGGAAGAAAGGAAATCTGCTGTAATGAATAGCACAGAATGGTGAGGATTATTTGGTAAAGAATGGTATAGAATATAATGGGATTTGACAGTGAATGATGCTGATTAGTTATAGAATGATAATGTGGATTTGGTAATGAAGTCTATTATAAGGGTGGGGGGACTATCTCTGAGTCTACATTTGTATGTGAAATAGAAAAAGAGAAACAGGCAAATCAAGACAGAAAGAATGTGTGTGTGAGAGAGAGAGGCGCGAATGTTTCTGCACGGACCTGCAGTACCTTACCAATCAGCATTAGCCCACATGCAGCTGCTAAAAATAACTTCAGAAATACACTCCCTGCATTCTAGTGTTAAAGAATAAATATCCAGCAAATATCCTTTAACTACCAGCTAAACCTTTATCAGACCTTAATGACACCTCACTCTGACTCTACACTCTCCGACTCTCTGATTGGTTATGTCTCTCTCTCTCTCTCTCTCTCTCTCTCTCTCTCTCTCTCTCTCTCTCTCTCTCTCTCTCTCTCTCTCTCTCTCACCTACATGCGTCCTACAAAGCAGCTCTCAGTCGGGATATAATGAGAGCGATGAATAGCGCTGTATGGTGGTAAGGCAGGGGCGTTGAGAGCTAAATTGGTAGTGCCAATGTCTGGGGGAGAGAACACAGGGGAGGGGAATTGGTCGATCCAATGGGCAGCAGTGACCCCTGCTGAGTGGACACCTGCTCCAGACCAGCTCCAAGCCGAGAAGATTTACCATCACAGTGCCCAGAAGCATGTGAGGCAGAAGTGAAAGTGTGACAAAGAAGCAGTGGTGATTATAAGGTCCATAATTACAGCATAAAGTCAAGTTTTAGCCAGTACTGAATGAAAAGCTGCTGAAATTGGCTTAATGACTTCACTGTCTAAAGAATCGTTCGACTTTAACCACTCACTAAGTAAAAAGAAACAACAGTCCATCATTACCTTATTACAAAACATGTTCTGGTTGGTTTACCTCTTTGTGTATATTGCATAATTCCATGTGTTCCTACATCATTTTGTTTATCAAAATGATCAAAATCAATATGTGGAAAATAAAAACAAAGGAAATTGTTGAATGAGAAGGTGTGTCCAAATTTTCTTATAACTGTTTTTTTTACTATCTACAGTTCATTTATGCTAATTTAGCTGCAAATCCTGGCAGTTTTCAATACACTTTTGAATGAAAGCCGTTACATTTACATGTATAAGCCCAAAAATTTCTCAGATACTTATCGATACTAAAATTTAGTATTGAGTTCGATATCAATTAGCACTGGTATCAATACTTAAATGCCAGTTTTGCATCTACTGGTTTACGGAAATCGCTGGCAGACTACAAGTATTTTAACAGGCAGCGGGCAGCCCCTCCCCCGGCTACCTGGAGGACCCAATGTTTACATGACATACTGATTGGGACTGATTTAAAGGTGTGTGCCACATTTTTTTCCACCGTAGAGAGCCAGGCGGAGCTTTGGATGAGCTTTGGGGCTTTGGCTATCTATATAATTGTTGTACACGCCTTTAAATGTAGCTTGGCCGGGGAACAACATAGCGCCGCAAAATTTTATACGGACCCTCAGCTCCCCTAGACCTATCGAATGTGGTTGGTGACGAAGCTCTCCTCCCCGCAGAACCGGCGTGTCGGTTCCGTGAGCACGGACTTGCCAAGTCGCGTTGCTTTGCGGGGCGAGCACCCAGCCAAACTTGACATGCCAAAATTTTACAGGGAGCCTCAGCTCTCTGAGACCTAAAGAATGAGGCCAGTCATGAAGCTCTCCTCCACAGAGAACAGGCCTGACAGTCCTGTGAGCACACTTTAAATGATTTATTAAAAAGTTCCTGTTTTTTCTCCCCTTGCAGTAATGAAAATAGTATCGAGTATCAAGCACCATCCTTAGTATCAGTATGGAGTTTGAAATTTCACTACCGTGACAAGCCTAATAAGCCTACAGCTCTGCCTATCCAAAGATATAACGAGTCCAGACTTCTTTCTGCATGAATCACAGTACAAAACAAGAATAATGACACGAGTCTTTTCGTCAGTCATAAAGTCAGTCATAAAGAAAAATAGCCTGTTCAAAAATAATTCATTTTGACTGGTTATGGGGAATAAAGCCACACAAATGTCCTAAGAAAACCAGGGAAAATGTCATTATCATCCAAACCGATCCTGATTATGCTAAATCAGTATTATTGGCCATCCGAATGAGTGCTGGCCCTGATTTGGATGCATGGTCCGTGAGTAATATGCACTCAAAGCGAACATGATGAAGAATTTAAACAGAGCTCAAAGGGCTTGCCCATGTTTGTCACACACAAAACACTCAACAGCCACTTAACCCTAATGAACACAACAGGGCAACATTAGCTGTCAACTCGTTCATACTAAATAAGCAGTGGAACCAAATTTCTCTCCACTGTTTACATTTTTGCTTTTTTAAAAAAAAAAAACTAGACAGTAAACGCTGAAAAAAACAGGCCTTTATGCATATTCAACAGCCCGCTGGTGTGACTGCTTTTAAGGAGCACATAAGAATGACCCTCATTAGAATAAGTCGGCACTAATAGCTCGTAGCGCTGTCACATTTGTTAATGCCCAAATCTTAATTAACAGAATGAAAGGTAATCTCCGTTTGCTGCCATGGCTGTACCGTCGGAACAAGCTGGAAAGCGCCTCCGCTTTGTTTTCAGAAGGATCTGCATTACAGGAGTCATTTGCAGAGCTGCTGCTGTAATTATTAAATAATGAAATGTATATTTTTAGACTCAGGCAGGGGTGCAGGTTTTTCGCAAGGCTTAGTACTAATCAGTCAAATCCCAAATCACTTTATTTGGAACACCTACCGAGGGGGCTTGTAGTGAGGGTTGGTAAAGACCACTCTTGACTGGATTAACTGATGCCATTTCATTGGTTAGGAAGTTGATCATGTGATCAGAAAGTTGTAGGTTCGAATCCCAGGACTGCAAGTAGCACCACTGAGGTTCCCTTGAGAAAGCTACCGCCCCCACTTACTGCTCTCCGGGTGCTGGGTTCCTGGCTGCCCGCTGCTGAAAGCGATCCTTCCCCATATCTAGTCAGTACCAGTCCTGCAGTCCAACACTGCCTCATGACAAATAGATGGTAACTGGATATGACAAAAGTTTAAAAGTATTTTTTTTTTTATGTATTTATTTTTTTATTTATTTTTTTATGTAAAGGAACCAATAAGAGGAAGTACACAGCTGTTTCCAATAAAGTGGCCAGCAAATGGAAGCACAACATCTGTGCTTCTAATAAAGTGGCAAAGTGACTGGAAGTACAGGCTGCATAACATAAAATGACCAGTGAGTGAAATGTATGGTGTATTTGTTAATAAAAGCAAGAATCACTTGGTGAATGGGTTAAATGTGGAGACAGAATTTCACTCTGTGTACTTTTGATTTTATACTATTTTATTCTATTATTTTCTTAGTTTTTGCTGCTCCTAATTTTGTACTTTTTATCTTATCTTACTTGTATGACTATGCATGTCACAAATAAAGAATCTTCTTCATCTATAAAATGGTGATCTGCTTTTTCTGTGTCCCTTTAAGTTAAAACAAACCAAAACAAACAACAACAAAAAAAAGATAGATACCCAAGATAGATTTCATTTCCTTTTGCTATAAATGTAGAGCCAGGCACTGAGACCCTTGACTGGAGTCATAGTGAGAGTGCAGTATTGGTTTTATCAGCATGTCCAGAGCACGGTCCAGCAGGCACCTATCATTTGATATTATCGGTGTAGAACTACAAGAAGAGACTCAAACACTAATTTACTGAGCAGCTGCCTGAAACAAAAAAGAGGTGAGCTAGCTATGCCTCACCGTACCTGCAAAATTCTAAAAATGATGCTGTTTTTGTCCCCCAAATTGTTTCCTCTTTTCATCTTGTTTGTGATTTCATTATTTAATCAGACATAGAGACATTCCACAAAGAGAATATATGCATGAGAAGTTGATAAGGCAAATAAATTTGCATCAAAAAAGAGTGCTTTGCCACAAAGGAACCAATTTTGGTTCATTACAGAACCCTTCAATAGATCATTCTTTGAAGAACCATTGAGATTTCAGAGAGAAAAGACCCTTTTTGAAATCTGAATGTAAAGGTTAATACTAGAATTATACATCAAAGCCAAGTTGAGCCAAGTCAGACAACTAAAGTCTTTGTATTTGAATGCAATGTCATTAAACCCCCTGTTGGTGTAATGGTCAAGCATCCCAATACTTTTGTCCATAGGGTGCATGTACACATCTTCTACAATGAATAGGATATGTTTAGTCCACACTCTCCATTTATTTTGCCGAGTTTAACATCTTGGGAGGGAAAAAAAAGTGTGCAACCAATTTTTAATTCTAACATGTTATTCAGCTAATAAATGTGAACGTGTAGAAGTGGGTGCTGTATAGAGGATGTGTCCTCAGAAGCTCAATAAACTTCTGCATGTGACTGTACATGACCAAGCAGCCACCGGGCACATGAGCGCGACAGAAAGTGCTGCAGAGACATTTCCTTTAGCATTTCCTCTTCAAAGCTCTAAGCGGGTCATTCCGGCAGGCATCCTGGGAGAGCGGAAAAACCCGGAAGAGAGGAAAAGACCACAAGGCCGCCGCTGAAGACTTACCAGCTTCTAGAGGGTCCTTGAAAGCTCGCCTCAATCGCGCTCAAAAGAGCGCTCCGAGTGTCATCTTCCCCCTGGGGCTGAAAGACATGGTGAGGTGTGTGAGCTGCATACAGATCAACTGCTGAGAAACTGCGATATCCACGCAGCATGCACTTCAGAAATAATGGAGGCCTCTAGAAAACACCTGCGAGATGAGAGGAAATGCTAGGGGCTGACTCGCATGCTGACCAGGTTTGTATTTATCATAGGGTGTTAGGGTGTGCGCGGTTTTTGTTTCCGCTGAGGGTGTTTGTATGTGTTTCGATTTTGTTCAACAGCACATGCTGTGATGTTAGGCTTTGATGCGACGCCAGGAAGCGTTTTCTGAAGCTTAGCTTGCTGCTTTGGTTCGGGGTTTCGGTTGCCTAGTAGCAAGGGATATTTGATGTTATTAGTGGCTGTCTGACTTCACCTGTATCTTCTATATAAAATAAAAAACAAACTAATAATGATAATGATGCATCTCTGGTCATTTTTTCCTGTGGTCATTCTCCTTATTCTCTTAAACGTATTCTCTTAAAGTCCTACCATTGTGGTGCTATTAAAATGCAACAAGAGTATTTAGAGCAATAGAAGGCAGTAGTTGTTTCCTCTCCAACTATAAACAACTAAATAAATAATGTGGATTGGATCTGCCATAAAATATATATTTTTTAAAGTACTACATATAGGAATGGATACAGTTGATTTATGTCCATCCCAAGACTTCTAATCAAGTGTCTTCTTTTTCTTGTTCTCGTTCTTCTTTTTTTAATTTTTATTATTATTATTGTTATTATTATTATTATTGTTGTTGTTGTTGTTGCTGCACATGTAAACGTCCTAGGCGTGTAGGTCGGCCAACACCTCCCCTCAGTAATATACCATTTAGAGAGGCTAGATGCACATGAGGAAGACATGTGGAAGGCAGCTAAGGTGTGTGTGGGTGGCTGCCTGTCTTTAAAAAGATAAACATATTGTCAGCAAGAGCTTTGGGAGCAGCCTTTGTTGGAGGACACAGTTGTAGCTGGTTCTGTTTAAAACTGGAAGGATGGAAGAGTTTTAGTGATGTTTTCTGCCTTTCGTGTAACACTGAAAAGTGCACTTGTTATTCAATGATAAGATATTCAGATGGTAATAAACAGTATCAGGACATCATAGGGGCATGACGAGCAATCCTTTATTATTATTATTATTATTATTATTATTATTATTATTATTATTATTATTATTACTATTGTTGTTGTTGCACATGTAAACATGCTAGACTTGTAGGTTGGCCAACACCTCACCTCAGAAATATCCCGTTTAGACAGTCTAGATGCACATGAGGAAGACATGTGGAAGGCAGCTAAGGTGTGTGTGGGTGGCTGCTTGTTTCAATGTTTATGTCTCTAAGAAGATAAACATACTGTCAGTAAGAGAGCAGCTTTTGTTGGAGGACACAGCTGTAGCTGGTTCTGTTTTAAACTGGAAGGACGGAAGAGTTTTAGTGGTGTTTTCTGCCTTTTGTAAATGCACTTGTTTTTCACTGGTAACAAGATATTCAGACGTTAATAAACAATAAAATGATAGGGGCATGGCCAGCAATCCAAAACAAACAACGCATGTGTTATACATCAACCTAAAGGGTAGAAACAAGTGAGACATGACAGGGTGAGACTATATAGATATATATTGTGCAATAAAGAGGGAGAAAGTAGAGAACGTGTACTTCAAAGCATTTTTCCATGGGGTGCGCTTTTGTGTATGCTTTAGTTCATCAAAGAAGTGATTTGCAGTTATTAGACATTAAGCCTCATTTTTAATGAGCCTTATAAGCCATAATAAACCTGTATTATAATGTGATTATAATTATAATGAATAATATTCTTTAGTATTAAGGGGTAAACTGTGATACTAACAAACTAAACATAAATCTATCCTCTGGCATTGCCACCCCTGCACACAGGGCCAGACTGTTTTGGTTTGCAGTTCCCTGTTGGTGGAACAAGGTACCATCTGTCATCAGAACAGGGGTGTCCCCCACTATCTTCAAGAATCGTTTGAACACTCGTCTCTTCAAAGAGCACCTCCCCCCCTAACACGCTAACATGCATAACTCACACATACTGTTATTGCACCGTTCCCTACTGAAAAGATGTAGTACTTAATTTTTACTCATAGGTTCACTATACTGTATGTAATGGCTACCAAATAAATATATATAAATAAGATGCATATATTTCTTCATTTAATTTATTTTGTGTTATTCTCTAGCTCTGTTCTGTACTAGTATTCCTCGGTGTACTGCCTTAACAGTATCCAAGTTAAAAGTCATAGGTATGTGGAGGTTTGGTATTTGATCTCTACAGCAGATTTATTTCACACATTTATCACATTACTTGAAAGTGGGCTGTTAGACTGGTGTAGGAGGGAGAGAGAAATCCACTGCAGGTGCCCCAGCCTGGGATGGGAGCGCAGGACCATAGAAACCTAACTTAATCACTTCAAAGACTTCATACAGGGCTTTCTCACTCTCTTGTGGGTGAAAGATGACTCTGTAATGCAGCTCCCCGGCTTGCACAGCAGAGTCCTTCTTGCTGCGAAGAAGACAGTGCTACATGCTTATTACAGGTTTGATCTACCAATATTGAGCACATCGATCTTTAGCTTGTCATGGCTGCTGGTGGGACACCATTTGCTTGGTTACAGGGAACAACAGCAGCACAGAGAACGGACCATTAGAATGTGTAATGCTTGAAACTCAATACAGTGGTACCTTGACTTAGGAGTGTCCTTATGAGTTATATATGAGTTAGTTATAACTTATGAGTTTTTTGAGATACGAGCCGTCTCTCTGGCGTTTTTTTGTTTTGAGTTGACAGCTAAAATTCGGTTTACAAGCTTTTGTGTATCTTTTCGTATCTTATATCACACAGTTTCTCTTAGTCCCTTGCTCGCATGCTATTTCACATTTCTGAATGACAGAAAAAAGAACAACCTTGAGAGTTATGAGGTTGTACCCATTATGCATCAGCATCACCAAATGTATGAGCTAACTGACTCATTTTCAGCCACTGATATTAACTACAGTTGGTGGTTAGGGAGTTGCCCCTGCAATCGGAAGGCAGTGGGTTTAAATCCCAGGACTGACAGTGGCACCACTAAGGTACTCTTGAGCAAGGCACCATCCCCACAGCACCATCGATGCCGTGCCGGTGGCTGCCCACTGCTTCACTTGATAAATGGGTTAAATGCGGAGAGAATTTCACATTGTTCACACTGTGTGCTGTGCTGTGATGTGTTCACGCGTGACCATGAGGGCCAGTTTACAGGTGGGACAATGATGATATTACTTTCATGCCATAGTTAATGAGTAATTATGTTCAATAACTGAATTACAAGCCTGTGGTTTAAGGTAGTCGTCATAATCAAACAGGTGAGATTATTCTATGGTTGTTTAGGGGTTGAGTGGGTGCAGTTGCTTGGTATTCGACACTAAGGTTGTAGCCATGGTGCGAATTGTGGGAAGGTTTTACTACTAACAGGCTTTGGCAGGCTGCCAGGACTGCTCTAGAGGTGGAGAGGAAGGCACCGGCACCAGTGACAAGAGAGAGCAGTTACACATTTACTCATGGCTGAGGAGAGAGAGGGAGAAAGAGAGAGAGAGAGAGAGAGAGAGAGAGAGAAGACGGAATAAGACTAAAGAGGGAAATAGGGAGAGAGAGAGAGAGATGTTGCAGTGGGAGCAAGAGAAGAGGGAGGGAGGGTTGGGAATGCAGAGAGAGAGTGAAGGAGAGAAAGCGAGATGAAAGGAGCTGAGAGAAATGCAGAGAAACAGTAAGGGGAGGGCGTACCAGAGGAATAAATGTAGAGCTCTCCCAAGAGAAAAAAAGAACAATGGAATAATACTACAAGAAATCCATGTCTTGCTCCTCTATGGGCCATTGTAGGTTGTCTTTGTCTCTTGGAAACGCAACGCATCCACTGATGATGTGTTACTGATAGATTTAGTTTAGGGATGCACCGAAATAATGATATTTTTCACCGAAAAGGAGGAAACACTTGGCTGAAAACCAAAAGACTGAAAGAAACTATTATACCAAACGTTGCAATTGCATAAATTAATATTTATGGTTCAAAGACTAAATCTGTTACAAAACTATGAAAATATTGATTTAGCATTCAAACAATGCACAGTATAAAATGAAATTTGAAATAAAATATTTTACTTGGCCCCACTCATGAATAGCCTAAAAGCAAGATAGCTGACATATTATACAATTAAATATCTTCTCTCATAATATAAGTAAATTCAAGTGATCTGATATTCTGATATTCTGATCAAAGTGCATGAACACAGTGCAATCAGAACAATTGCTTTAAAACTGCTGAAAGATAAACAACATTCTCTGTTGGCCTTTAACAAAAGAGTGTATTAAAACAAAGACTGGCAGCCCATATGTCAACTAGAATCACTGGAAAACTTTCCTGCCTGTTAAAAAGTGTTTACCACAGATGGAGTGGGTGTGCTTGAAGGGTGTTGCCTTTTCTGTGCTCGATCGGGATGTTTTGATTTGATATGATAAATTAATCCTGATGTTGAGAAAGTATTTGTGAATACACCCTCTCTAGGAATTCCTGCATTGCTCGCTTTGCAAACGGCTTTCCGCGTGTCTTTCTTAGAGATATAGAAATGCGCCCACACGACAGACATGTTGACACTAATCCAATCTGGCGTGGGCAAGTTGCGGTTGTTTCAGTCACGTTAAAAAAATTATTTGTTCGAAACCAAAATTTTCGGCTGAAACTTTTCGGCCGCCGAATATTTGGTGCATCCCTAAAAACTTAAACAAAGTTATTTGCCTTATAACCTAGTTTTTATCAGTTGGTATAAAGGTGGCATCAATATTATTTAATTTACCCCATAAAGCTACCATCTTCAGCAGCCATAGCCGTAACACACCTGGTCCAACTGAACAATACCTTTGTGAGCAAGAGAAGGATAAACACTACAGCGGGACTCCAAGACCAGGAGAAGAAATCACTGCATTAAGATATGCTGCATGCAAACAACATTCCACTACCAGCAGTATCTCAAATCCCCAAATAAACATCCTGGAACAATCTGGTCAGACACCATGACAGCGACACACCAACCTCCTCTCCCTGGCCCGCGTCCTGCCTTATTGCTCCAGGCTAATCGACGAGCCTGGACGATTGACAGGTGGAGTAGATCATGGCTTGAGTCATGTTCTGAAGTACTGTTCCGCAGCCTTCCATGAAATAGAAAGGTCACCGCTGATCTTTAAGACGGGCGTTTTCAGATGCGGTGGCAAAGAACATTTGGAGGAAAAGTAAGTAAGTAACTTAAATGAATTCTGACAGCATGTGCTATTTTGAATGCATTATTCTTGCACTCAAAATGATCTAAGGATGCTCAAATGAGTTATTACTATCACCATGTCTTTAATTACTGTATGATGTAATGTAAAAACTTCAAATGCCTGATACATGTCACACATACATGCATACATGCATGGGTTTTACTGGAATACATTTTTTTGTTTGTTTTTAATCAGAAAAAGCATAAGTTTAATGAATATCTTTACATTTTACCACCAGGGATGTTCTTATGTGGTTTTTTTTTCCAATACAAACAACAAGAAGTGCAAATAACAGAGTTATTATTACCTGAGGTTTAAAAGGACAGCGTTTTTTCTTTTTCGGAACTTTTCCCCTGAATGTGCGTCTTTATGAAAACATTTCTGCAAATTGGTGAATTACAGTGTTTGACTAGTGCCTGTTCTTTCACCAGAATGCTTATTATGCATATGCTCATATGCGGGCACACGTAGACACCCACACTACATGAAGACTAAACAGACAACCACAAGTGAGCTTCCTGCACACATAACCAACCCGTGAAATGAAAGACTTCAAAAAGAGAAAAGAAACATCAGCACGGTACAGTCCATTCAGGCAATTAAATGATAAGTGAGTAGCGCGTATAGGCCTATTTCACACCTCTCATTTGACAATAGGAAATGTCAACAAAACGCCCGAAGAACAGAAAACCTCTTCTGCAGCTATTCTCTTTCTTCTTGTATTGCCATTTAGTCTTTTGCTTCAGGTATTGGTAAATAATTCATTGACAGAGCTGGAGGGGTGCACTATAGACAGCTGCAGAACGCTCACTGCAAACCCTATTACACATTAGCTCCCAGCCACGTTCCTTCCAATCAAAAGCACCTTCATTAGTAAGCTTCTCATTATCCCACTGCAAAAAAAAAAAAAAAAAAAACAGCGCAGAGAACAGCACCCACGTAGGAGACGGAGGAAATAATGAAAAGAACCTGCGTAAAGCAAGCCGGTCTTTCTTCTCATCGAAACATGGGGCAGAAGGCAGGCTCGGAGAGAGAAATAATGTTCTTTCTAATTACATTTCTTCAAGGTCTTCAGGAACGAAAAGGAATCTTTTGAGAGGTGAATGTGTTTCTGATATCTGTAAATGTTAGTAGTGAGTCTGTGGGGTAGACTGTGCTGAGCAGCCGAGTAGGAGGGTGAAGAAGCGCCATTTGTTTTTGAAGCCTAGTGCTGATTAAGGCTCTGACAGTTAGTTTTTTCTCTTCTTTTTTTTTTTCTGTTCTTTTGTCAGGGTGTAAAGTTGTATACAGGAATATCTATAAACAGTAGTCGCTTGAGAGGAATTCCATTTAAACTCATTTTTAGCAATATAACAGTGTGAAACTGTAATGTGCCATCCATACATAAATGTATACCACATGAGAAGAGGCAATACACTCCAAAACTATTGGGACTCTTTTCAGTATATTACCGCTGGGCTGGTGGAGGGAACACAGTTGGGTTCTCAGAAGAAAATCGGCATTAGCCTGAATTTGCGAATGCAGATCCGCGAAAAACGTAAAAATATGTATATATACATATAATATGAGGAGAAATGTAACCACATGTTCAAAACATACTCAAGCCTTTTTTGAGGAGAGCTAAGCTCTTGATGAGGCCTCACAATCCAAACTTGTTTGTGGTAGCATGTACAGTGAACACATTTTGAATACGTGATCCCACAGGGTGCTATTCCTCTGTATAAGAACCTCCATTATAAATAGACAAAAAAGGGGGATGAGACTAATGGACAACAAGGACATCAATGAAGAATCTGTGGAAAGACTAAGAATGTGCAACATTCCAGTCAGCTCTTGTAGACCAAAGTATGTCATCTGAAATAAGTTTTCATCAATAAAAGAGATGAGAAATCCCTTGCTGAGTGGTCGATATTACAAGGCAAAGAAAAAACTGTAAATGAAAACATGGCATATTGGTAAGATGACAGCACATACTGCCTCTGACTGCCATTTGAGATTTGCAGTTTTGTTATTATATGGTTTCTGTAGACACGCATTGTGCATGTAGGGTTGGAATGAGTTGGCTGACTCTCTCATGCCGTAGTAAGTAGTGTATTTATGCATGAATCTGTGTGGCAGTGTGTGGTTAGGCACTGCAGTTGTCTAAACCTCCAAATGAAATGTTGAACCAGTTGACTCGGCTGGAGAAAGCTGGCCGCCCTGATGCCTGCGGAGGCGTAGGTAGTAGGAGTGCCTATTTTCTCTTAAAACTAAAGCTTTTCACCCTTATTTACAGGAATTATTTTCTCATTTGCAAAATCCTGATAGGCTATGGTTTAGATTGGTATGTGCTTATTATAGTTTTCACCAAAATACCAATCAGCAGGGACTGTTGTGATTCCTAATCAAGTGTTTCCGTGTTCGAAATGCTGGACTGAGAGACAAACCAAACAAAAATCAGACTCCAAGTAATGCAACATCAGCGATTAGAAATGATTTTATTAACATATACAATGACAGAATGACAGAGACTGGGGCAGTTGGTGGCCTAGTGGTTTGGGCGTTCTCTTAGCAGGAAGTTGTGGGTTTGATTTCTAAGACTGCTAGGCACGTCTGAGGTACCCTGAGCAAAGTACCGTCCCCACACACTGCTCCCCGGGCGCTGTGTTCCTGACGGCCCCTGCTTCTCTTGATTATTGGGTTAAATGCAGAGGAAGAGTTTCGTGCTGTTCACACTGTGTGCTGTGGTGTGTTCACGTATGACTGGTCACTTTCATGTCACTTTCAGAGGAAGTGCTACAGTAGTGCAGAGTGTAGATGCTAGACAATATAGCAATGGAACAAATATGGGAAAGGGATGTAAACCAGAGACAACACAGTAATTAACAGTAAAGTGGGAAAGGGATGTAAACGTTCCAGAATTTGTACACTACAAAACCAAATGCCTTATTTTTACCCCTTAAAAGTACCTTCATTTTGACCTTAATTTCCTGTATGGGGAAAAATGCACAGATAAGGCTGATTAAGGGGTAAAACTACTTAATATATTCCCCATACCTTTTCAAATTTTCCCTCTTAAATAATGGAACCTCCTGAAATTTAAGGGGTTTCACACTCATTCCTTAAATAAAGGTGCATTCTCAGGGGTAAATTAAGGTAGGGCTAATCACATTTTAAGTAGATTGTGTTTCGTAGTGGTAATATTGCACCATACTTCTAATATAATATTGTATGAAAGGAATGTAAACCACTAATATAATATAATATCCGTATTTTTCTGCACAGAGACGCCAGTATTGAACCACACTGAGTCCGTGTGAACTGCAGTTTATCAAATCGAGTAACAGGACATAAGTATGCCTATAGTGTCATAGCACATGATCGTAGTAACACATTATTGCTGCATACAACAGCAGTGTAACTAAAGGTCGAGCTGGGTGGGTTAGTGGGTAGGATACTTGTCTCCGGACCAAGAGGTCATGGGTTCGAATCCTACCTTCAGTATACCATCACTGGGTTCCTGAGCAAGAGTCACTTCAGGGAGACTGTCCCCTCTAGTTAAGGAATGGAAGTTGCTTTGGATAAAAGGTAATGTAAAGCATTAGGGACACTTACTATAAAGTGAGACCAAAGGTTTTAAGAAGGTGCAACTATAAGAGCTCATGTTTGGTTTTCTTCTGTTGGATCAACCTGTGATCACTGGAAAAAGCAGACTCCCTTTCACCACCATGACCCTGATACTTTTTCCCTACGAATAAAACAGCTCACGTAAAAAGGAGCATGCTTTTCATTTAGAATTAATCACAGAGCTAATATAATTTTATGTGGTGTGGTGTATTGACTCAGCAATTGACCTGCTGCATTTCAAATGTACCAGCCTCTCAGACATTATCCCTGCCTAATTATACCATTAGCGCACTTTAGCTAAACACTTACACTTGAAGATCTGAACCCCTATGTTCTGTGTCTGTGGCAGCAAGGTTTCTCTTATGGCTTGGAATTCCAAAACACTGCGTAAATTGCCTCTTAGCTGTTAAAAGTTACTGCTAATTTTCCCTGAAGTCATAAAATGTAAACTTTACAGTTTGCAAAATTAAGTCAGATGCATTCGTGGCACATAACGTTTGGTAAGAAAATGATAATGGAAGGGTAAAAAACACAAAACGAACAAAAAACACTATATATTCCCACAAGAACGGACCTCAGACTTTGAGACTAACACTACTGTCCTTTTTTAATTGGGACACAATCTTCCCTCCTACTTCTTTATCCTTTTAACTCTGAGAATAAGACTCATTATGTGTTACCAAGAGTTGAACTGTATCATGCTAAACAGATAAAGTTGCAGGTTGTTTACTGCCATATTTTTCATCCGACCTGGACCATACAGCCATGAAAAAAAATGATCTTCCTTTATTTGCCTTTCACTGTTTGCAGCCGTGTATGTGTGCACTTAACATCACTATTTTCATTGTTGCATTTGTAAAATAACGTAAGAATGTTTGGCATTTCCAAGCTATAAGAATATAGGATCTATATGGATGTATTATTTTATACACTTTTTTGTTTGGAATTTTGAATCAAGTTTGATCAATAGTGTATAAAACAATAGTGACATGCACATTTTACACCGACACACTCCCACAAATAACCAGAAACAAATGATGCGGTCTCTTATTATTTACCATATACTCACTAGTATTTAAATATGGATTGCCCCCCCCCCCTCTGTCTCTAAAATAATTGTCAGCATTAATTAAATAAAATTGAAGATAGTAAAAAAAAAAAAATTTAAGTGAAGTTTTTCTTTGTTCATTTATCAGGATTATATTTTTTTTACTCTCTTATTTGTTCTCTAATGTTTGGACCATTTCTATTTATCACAGCACTGTTAAAAATGGCCTCAAATGGACATAAACACTTTTACAGGCTGATAAGAAACATGACACTACACTATACTGCAGTCCAAGAATGCCCTGCCTCCTCCCACTATACTGTCATCTGTACTGTGTCCTCCAAACAAGTAACTTTTTTTAGTTCATTTAAAAGGTTATGTTAATTCTCTTATTCGTTCTCCACTTTTTGGACCATATCTGTTGCTCTGTTTATCAGAACATTGTTGACAGAGCGGATAAAAAAAAAAACAACACAGAATGGCATCAAGGTGACGATAAGAAACATGACAAAAACATTATGCTGGAGTCTGAAAACTACTGCCTCTTCCCACTGTGCTGTCATCCGCGCTGTGGCTGTCACTCTCTCACTCCCGCACCCTCTCTCTTCTCACTCAGCCTGACACCTGTGGCCATAATCACGTCTCTCATCAGAGGCTGGATCTGCCGGGGTGAGGAGTTAAAGTCTCACTAAGGGTCACCACGCTGAGTGACGGATGTGTCCGGACCTCAGTTTTCCCTCTCTGCTAACGGGTCGAGCGTCATCACTCCTCCGGCTAAGCTGCAGTCAGACACTCAGATCTGAGATCGCAGACAGCAGGCATTCCTCCAGCCGCCACAGCTGCTGAGAAACTCGCACTGGAAAGTTTACAGTCCGGCTGCGGCCCAAATTTTCCCCCACCATGAGCCACGAGTGAGAAATAAATTATATCAAATGAAATCAGGCCTCAATGTTTTATTATTATAATGATTCACGGAGAGGCATTAAACACTGAAATCGGATTCTGTTTATTTCAGCTCTGAGTTTCCCTTTCAAAACATGTCTGCCTTTTAATTAGGTTTCCCAAAGCCATGCTGTTTATGTTGCTACCATATGGCTTTGCAGATGAAATGTTTAGTTTTATATTTAACCGTAATTAATGCGTACTTTTTAAAAATCTGTTTAAAAACAGATTTCTTAACTTTTACTTTGTAATGATATATATGTGTATTAGCAGATAATGAAATTGGAAATGAATATAATCAAATATACAATAGAGGGTCTATTTATGTATGCAGTACCTAATTATTGTCATTATATACCTACATTATATGGACAAAAGTATTGGGTCAGATCTGTTTTTCAGGGTTTGGGCTAGGCCCCTTTCTTTCAGTGAAGGCTAATCTTAATGCTTGAGCATATCAAGACATTTTGGACAAGGTCATGCTTCATTTACAGCATTTGCCAGATGCTTTTATCCAAAGCGACTTCTATTCCTTAACTACAGGGTTTAGTCTCCCTGGAGCAACTTGGTGTTAAGGGTCTTGCTCAGGAACCCAGTGGTGGTACTGAAGGTGGGATTCGAACCCATGACCTCTTGGTCCAGAGGCAAGTATCCTACCCACTATGCCACAATCATCCTTGGTTTCCAAATCCAGCACGACTGTGTCCCAGTGTATAAAGCAAGGTCCATAAAGACATGGCTGGATGACTTCGGAGTGAAAGAACTTGACTGGCCCAAGCAGAGTCCTAACCTCAACCCCATCCAACACATTTGGGGTGAACTGGAACGAAGATTGTGAGCCAGACCTTCTTATCCTGATCTCAGAGATGCTCTACAGAATGAATGTGCACAAATTCCCACAGAAACTTTTGTGGATAGCCTTTCAGTAGGTCGGAAGCTGTTATAGTTGAAAAGCCGGGACCGACTCCATATTAACGTTTGTGTGTTTGAATGCAAACAAGACCCTGTAGGTGTAATGGTGAGGTGTTCCAATACTTTCATCCATATAGTTCATAAGAGATCTTTAATAAAAATAAGAGATTGTGAAATGAACAGGACAAATGGAGAACAAGGTGCTCCTATATGTTCTATTTCTAAACATTTCTAATGCCATTTTCTGTAAAAGGAGGCATATGCTTGTACCTGCTGAGTCACTCTCACCCTGGGGAACCCAATACTAATTCTCTTAAAGCTGCCAGCCATTCAGCCTAAGTCACACTAGCATGTGTTGATCCAAATCAGATATAGATCAGGCTTAAAGCCTGAATTCAATCTAACCTCAAAGCAATCAGAGAGAGATGTTAGCATATTTCCAAAGAAGCCATAAAATTGCTTATTGATCAAAGTGGAAAAAGAAATCCCCCACAAGGCTTCTGGCCAAATATAAAAGCTCAGGCATCCTTTGAGTCCGAGCCAAAGCGCAACCCAGCCCACAGAAGACACCCCCAGCTGAACAGCACCACTTTACCTTGTTTTCTCAATCCTTTTACCATCTCTCCTAGGGGTCCAAAGCAGCAGATGTATCCCATAGACTTAAACCATGTTGCATTTAAAATTTGTATAAATCTTTTTGCCCCCATTGTTCCACATCAAGAAGACTGCTGTTCCTCACAATGTGGAAATGGACCAACCAAAAAATTGAAATGCCGCTCTTTTTTATTTAAAGATTATGTCAACAGATGTTATTTGTTTTCTTCTATTATTGTTCCCATTTTTTTTTAGATTGTTTTGTGACTGTGACATGCAAACAGACACAGCCTGGTTTAAGGTTATGGTCCTCCACAAAAATAGGTCAATGTGGCAATTCTGATTACAAAAACAAACAAACAAATAAATAAATAAAAAACAAAATTGTTGGGAAATTAAAAATGGTTCCTTTACAGCAGTGCTCTGAAAAACACTTTGTGGTTTTATGTAAAGTGGCATTTGGCAGACACCCTTATCCAGAGAGACTTACAGTCATTAGTTACAGGGACAGTCCCCGTCAAGACACTTAGACTTGCTCAAGGATACCATCGTACAACTTTTGTGCTCAGCAGGTTCACAGATAAGTGTTTTACCCACTAGGCTACTGCCTTCCCACTCGTGGAACATTTATTCTTTTTAACCCTTAGAACAGTCAAATCTGATTTGGACAAATAAAAATGGCATACAACAGTCAGTTACTGTCCTACATGCTCGCTGTTTAAGCTGCTTTTCAGGTAAGAAACAGTTGTGGACTTCTTAGCGTCAAGAGCGTCAGCCAAATGCCGTAAATGTAAATGTAAATGGATACTGCGCCACTGCTTGGCCAATCTCCCCCTCCCTCTGTGGGTTTTCCCAACCCACTTGTGGGTGGAGACTATCCTGAACATTTTTTCTTCTGTTTCTAAGACTTAATATGGAAATTTGGACGTTTTGTTCTTAATAGGCATCTGAGTGAGATAAAGTCCTAATAACAGTCATTATTTTTAATGTTTCTTTAAAATTACAATAACTTGTAACATGTCATAGATACACCAAACAAAGCTCAGCATGTCTGACACCTCAAGCATCAACACAAATCAGGGGAACTTCCATATAAGAAGTTATTTTGCCGTATGCTGATGATGCATGGACCCATCCCCTTGCCCCCGGCGTACTGTTCAGAGGCATATACCCCGACACGGACCACCCCAAAGAACCACTCCGAGAAATAAACCCCAACGCGCACAACCCCTCCCCCCAAACAACGCTGAGACATAGACCCTGGCACAGTCACCTCTGCCCCCAGACCCAGGCACCCGACAGCCCCGGCACACAGACCTCTAGGCGCACACACACCATCCACCTCCACCATGGCCGTTAATTCCATGTTCCAGTTAATTCATGTAGGTACTCATTACAGGAGTACCTGTCAAAAAACCTGTCAACTCCTGGTCATAACAGAGAACTTTTCTATCAGCTTTTTTCAGCTACTGCCCAATGGGTGGGATTTCTAATTTCTGAACTTGTTAGCTTGGCTAAAACACAAGAAGGAAACCTGGCCTTGTGAGCAACAAACTTTAAGAAGGAGATTTGTAAAGAACCTAGCCATGTTTGGGAGAGGTAGTGACAGTGTTGGAGGCTATGTTGCGTGCTTGGCCATGAAGAAGGCCCAGTGAGCCTCGGTGCTCTTTGAACTCTTTCCTCCACAGTACCGCCCCTTTCCCCTCAACCCCAACACACACCAGCCACACACACACTCGCCTCCTGATCGCTCCTTGTGACACTTCGTTAAAATAATTGGCCTTTTTTTTGGTACCAGCCTGCCAATCTGCACACCACCACAGCGGGAACATGGCAGCCCATCATTGTGGTAATGACAACACAGCTTGGGACTTCACACTGAAATGCAATGTGTAATAACGGCGCTGGCGCAAACAGAGCGAACCGCCAGCGGGCTTCTTCAGATCCAGGGGGGGTCAAAAGCTACGCTAAGAGCACTAAACAAGAGTCTAATTTAGCCACTGTCAATTTGTATGCTGTATCTTAATGAAAAATATGGTGTTACGTCCAGTTCATGTACAGGGAAACGTGAACAGGACACACAGCTCATAGTTAGATGCCTAGATGATTTCATAACACGCTATTTACAGGTGGTCTCCTGTTGTGTAACAGGATCAACCTGACTGCAGCAAACTCAGGCGCTGTGGGGTACATCTATATCTTACAGTTTGGCAGAACAAACATACAACTGATTCACACATCCACTCTACAGACTTGGACCTGCCATACAGCCCAGCCATGAGGCCCTAAATATAAATATAACATTTTTTAACCAATAATTTTCAAATACAATTATGCAGCCTTCAGTTGAAATATATTATTTATATAATTAGTCTGTCATTGTTAAGAATATAATAATAAAATAATAATAATAATAATAATAATACATTTGCTTTCTTTATTTACCCACAGATGTTTTTTTTGCAAATTTCATGAGCTGTCATGAACAATTTGCCAATGGAACAACGATCCAGGCCCATCAATAAATGTATCAGTACAGATTACATATTGCTGTATGGCTTATTTGCATTAATATTCTGCTCATGAATAAATGATTATTATTTAGAAAACCCCATTGCAGCTTGCAGTCTAAACGGTTTGGTGTCTGTTCTTGTTGATTATAACATTTGGACATAATGAATTGCACATTTGTATTACATTTGTATTGACGATACAAATGTAATACTATTCAGAAAATGACAAACACTTGGCAAAATAATTGGAAAGGATAGCTTTTCTGCCAACGAGGACTATGGTTAAGTCCATGCTTTTACATGGGAAAATGCAGTACCTTAATAAACACTGTTATGCCTTCAGTGGAAGTAAAATAGATATGAGACTGTGTCATGGTCTCTGTAATTACTCTAGTACATTGTAGAGAAAGGAAAAGTGTACATGTTGATTTGAAGTAGAAATGTTGCTTTGTTAGTCTAAAGGATTAGAAATCTGAACACATATTTGGCTCTACATTAATTATGTAGAAAAGGTGAGGTCTGTATATTTTTATACTGGTCAATAAAAACTGGTGTAAAATAGTCTAAAAACAGTGTTCGCCACTCTTTTGCTTGCTGCCCCTCTGCTTGCCTGCTCTCCAGACCCCCTCTCTGGGATTTCCCCTCTCACTTAGGGGCTGAGACTATCCTGAAAGTTTGTTTCTAAAACCTAATATAAAAGTGCATGTGTGCATTTTTGTTCTTTAATGACTTTTGTGTGATATGCCAATTTTAAAACCCCACCAGCGGTTATTATTATTACTACATGTTTTTTGAATTACAATAACTTTGGAACCTCCAGCATCAACACAACTTCCATATAACCGTGTTGCACTTCCAGCACAGACTCACTCATCTGCTATGGGTTAATGAACAGCTCTTTTAGGACTCAAATGTTGCAAAGAAGGAATAATTGCTCCAAAGTAGCCCTTTATATAAAGTAACAACTTCATATTTAAGAGAGTGGATTTCAAATCTATAAAACCAGAAATCTACAAAACCAAATTCAGTAAAGACGAAAGCCTGCTGCAACAGACCTTTCAGAGGAGCATGACATATATCTCGCGCTTGACCCCTGAGCCTTCCCACGGCACACATTCCTCCTCACTGCACCTTCCATTCAAAGCCTTACTCGTTTCCCGCCGCCTCCTGCACAGCAGGCCGGTGCTTAAGATAATGCCCACAGGTGTGAAATTGGATTTAAGGCTGACAGTTTGGAGAACAAGCTGGGAAAAAAATGCAGGAGTCAAGGCTCAGGCATTACACATTGGCCACGTACAAGCAAACTGTGTTGTGCAGGAGCAGAAGAAATACGATCATATTTAGACGGCTTAGGCAGAAGCAGACAGACGCAAATATCCGTAACACAAAGAGCGTGGCTAACTGAAAGGAGGCTTGAGGTTCACAGAAGTGAAAAAGGCTTGAATTACTATCCAAGGGTTTGGTTACTGGCCCTCGAGTTACGGAATGCTACGGAGTTTATCACGGTCCAGGAAAAGAAACATAATGAACTACTTAAAAGCAGGGAGACATTAAGAAGGGCACTCAGTCTCACTTGTACATGATTAACCTCCACCACGAAAACAAAGGTGACCATATTTACTGGCTCGGCCTTGTTGTGTTGCGAAGTTTAAGTAGACTGATAAAAGCAACAGCCTAAAGATACTTTAGATCAGGTGAGCCATTAAAATACTTATTCAACATAAAATTTGTACCACTTCCATTAAAATATATGGCAGCCTTAACACTCTTCATAGATTTTAAAAGCCTTCTGTGGAGGATGGCTATTGAGCATGAAGACACACTGACATTGACTTTTTTCCCTAATATTAATAATTGTAGGCTGGTCATATTTTTTTGTTATGTTTTTTATGAGCATTGTGTAATTTTCTGTTAAGAGCACTGGCAAATTGCAAGTTTTATTACAGTTAATTCATCCTGGTTAATTGGTTTTTAGTACAGTGCAGACTGTAAAGAAGGGAATAAAAAAAAACAGGTTTTTGAAATGTTTGTGGTAGTTTTTTTTTTTCTCTCTATACTCGCAAACCAGACCTTAGAAAATTGAACACAGTGGTACTTCTCATGTGCCATGAATAAAGTCTGAGAGAACTGAGATATTTTTACCCATCCTAGTTCAAATGTTAGCAGATGAAGAGTGCTGTCACGTTTTGCCTGTGCCCGTTTGGAAAAAAGGCGCAAATGCAGACTACCATGCTCTTAGTGTTCTTTATTCAAATACAAAATAAAGCAGACATGAGGGCCAAAACTCAAACAAATGGAAGAAATCAAACTGAAATAAACCACGTTGGACAACAGAAAACCGAAGTGAACACAAGCAAACTAATTATACATATGTGACAAAATCAAAACATCTAAACATAATTATTCTTTAATCCCTCAGCGGCTGAGAACGCACCAGGGATGAGACCACGTTCTCTATCAACATAAAAGTCCCACTAAAGACAACAACAAAACATTAATAGGACAGTATCTGTCATTGGACCCCACTTTGAGAACAATGGCTTCAAGGAACCAAAAATGATCAAAGTCAAAGTCAGACAGCTATACCCAACATATAGGACAATACCTAACATTACCTAACATAACTTAACAATATATATATAATGTTAAAATAAAGACAGTAACACAGGGCAAGGATCACAAGACAAAGCACAAGAATGTCTGTATGAAATACACAAGAAATACTGTATGTGTTATGATAATGCAAGAATATAGGATAAAATAGAATGAAATAAAAGGACATGTAAAATAGAAAATGTAAACTGTAAACCATGCAAGATTTTTAGGGGGGGGCAGAGAGGACTGTGTGGGAGAAACTTCAGCTTCCTGATGGCCTGGGGATAAAGCTGTTTGCAAGTCTGGTGGAGCAGGCATGGATGCTCCTGTATCTCCTCCCAGAGGGCAGGAGGCTGAAGAGATTGTGTGCAGGATGGCTGGCATCACTCACAATCATATTTGTTTTTCAGGTGGGGTGGATGTTGCACATATTTTGCTGGGAGGGGAGTGTGGCATCGATTATCCTTCCCGCTGTGCTTATTATGCCCTGCAGGGTTTTCCTGTTTTGGTCAGTGCAGCTCCCACCCCACGCAGTGATGCAACTGGTGAGAATGCTTTCAATGACGCCCCTGTAGACGAGTGAGGGGGTTCTTGCTTGCCTGAGTTTACGGAGGAACTATAGGAGCTGCTGTGCCTTCTTTGCCAGTGATGCAGTGTTGATGGTCCAGGAGAGGCCCTTATAGATGTACACCACTAGGAATTCGGTGCTGCTCACTCTTTCCATTGCAGCACCATTGATGTACAGTGGTCGGTGTTGGGGATTGTCCTCTCCGGATTCAACTCTCCGGAAGTTGAATTTGTCGTAAAAACAGCATGATTCTTCGTAAATAGTCCATATTTTACAGATTTTCCAGTTCATCTATTATTATGAGTCTTTCACAAAGGGGATCTAAAGTATCAATACACACACACACACACACACACACACACACGAACGACATTGAGCAGGAGGTTGTGGCAGAAGGTCAGAAGGTCGATCTACTTCCTGTAGTTGGCCTCATCGTTCTTGGTAATGAGACCTACCAGAGTTACTACAAAAAAACACCTTCCAGGCACCTTCATTGAAGCTCAAGAGCTTCCACTTATTCCTCAGTTCTCTCTAGCAGCTCCTTTTCTTTCAAATCTCCCCGCTGGCTTTTCCTCTCGGTACCAATCTCCTCTTTCCGGCGCCATCTTCATTTGTGACAAAGCAGCCTCCTCCATTGAGCGGCGGGTTTGTTCCCTGATAAAATCCCCTCACCAACTCAGTTTTATCTCTCCCCATTAAGCTTGTCAGCAATTAAAAAGCAGCACACGGCTCACAACAAAAGCCTGCTAAGCTGTCATTCTTCGAGAACAATTATCGCATTTCTTTTATCACTTAATTGCAGAAATTACCCAGACACCAAATTTTGTTATTTGGTGACTTAAATATATTTAGTGACTTCTCCTTTTTTATTTCTCTCGCCCCTTGCACCCCAATCTGACTATAATGAGCCAGAAGCCAAATTGACAGCGGTTCCACAGCGTTCACGTCGCATTAAATCAGTCGTTCACACCAATAAACGACTGCGGCTTAATAGGAAGTAAAAGCCAGTTTTTGGCCTTGGTTTAAAAAAAAAAAAATCTCATTCCATTGATGACCTAAGGGCGTGGAAAATGAAAGTCTCACATTGGGGACATTTGACAGGAGTCTGTCAGAAGAATGAAAGTTCATGTTTTCTCAAGAAATACTCCTTGGTTGAGGGAAAAGAGAAAAATAGTCTATCTTCCTGATATACCGTGACAGGTTGTGTAACATCTGATTTTTCCACGGCATTTTTAGAGTACGATCACGTAAAAGTCGGAAAGGCAGCGAGGCTTCTCTGTGGTAAACAAGCAGAATCAATATTGTTAGTTCCTTAAAAAGAACCACGTAAAGAATTAAACCCAAAACACTCCATCACATAAAACTAAAACCATCAAAACGAACAGGCTTGTTTTCTCGAGTGATTATCCATGCATTTTAATGGATGACAAGAAGAGTGAGATAACGCCATAAAAAGGGATGTCATGAGGGATTCCAGTCCTTGCGATGGAAAACATATCTTTCATTTTGAAGAAAGAAACCTCAGTTTTTCAGAATCACCTCTTGACACTTTCGATCTTGCGACCCGATCCATCACATGCCCGCCATCCATCTCCCGTACTCGTGATCTCTTCTCTGAAAGCTCATGTAAGAACGTCAAGGGTTTGGTTCCGATTAAGCCAGATATTTTGCAAAACACAAAGAAAATGCAACACAGGCCACAAACAGCATGCACTGCAGCCAAGTTCAGCAAGAAAGTCACAAAACGCTCCCAGCAGCTCGTCTCCAATAAAACTCCAGAAGGGACAGAGGGAACAGCATAGCTGTTATTCTGTCTATTTTCAGTGGTGCGAACCAGAACTTGATTTGACTCAATGTGTTCTTCAAACAGACCCATGGATGTTTTGTCAATAAAGAGTAATAACTGACCCGCGGCATTATGAGGTCGCAATATTGTTTATTAGGTGCAATATAATGGCAATATAAGCCACACAATGAATAAACACTAACTGAAAGAAGAAATTAGCCATAAAATCAAGCAGTTTATGAAAGGGTTGCTGAGTTCTGTGTTAGGAAAGGTTGAATCTTTTGAGGATGTTTTACAAGCGTTCCTATCATTATAAGGACATTTTGTCCGTACTAACTGTTACTAGACACTTGTGAGGACATTTCACTGACTTGTGTAAAACTGTTTCTCAATGATACTACTCCTAATTGCAACTCTGACCAAAAGGCAATACTTTGGCAGTCTTTGATGCCAGAGAAGAACTTTTGGTTCCCTAAAGAATCTTTTAATGGAGATAGTCAAGTTGAAGAACTCTTCAAGCAAATTCTTTTTTTTTTTTTTACTAAATTGAATTAGTGGTAAAAAAACCCCCAGCATGATTCTTTGTAAATAGTCCCTATTTTACAGATTTTCCAGCTTTCCTATTATTATGAGGCTTTCCCAAAGGGGATAAATACATACCCACACATGCACACACTTGTAGGGTATTTCAGTGTTTTAAATTCTGTTTTCCTGTTGCTAAATTATATTTACTGCACTTTAACCTAATACTTTTACTAAAGCATTTTTTCTGTTCGCTATAAAAAACATATTTTCCTGCTTTTTGGTGTCTCAAGCAAGAGATACACTCACACTCACACACACACACTCTTATACTGTACTCATAAACACATCACGGGTCTATGATAGCTCTAAGTCATGTGCAGTGCTCGCACAAAGTGCTTGACGTGCATCTTTTAAAGTGCACACTTCACAAAAGAGAGCAATTTCAGCCCATTGACTAATTCCTACCTGACAAACAGTGCAGTGATACCATTCCACCTGCTGACAAAAGCATCGCTTATGGTGACGATGGAGCGAGAGAAGCTCTAATAGAGAACAAACTACCCAGTTATATGCAATGACTGAATGTCAAGGTGGTGGTAAAACCTCTAGAATGGAGTTAGACTACACCACTGCAGCAAAGATAGAGGACATTAATCCCCTTCTCCATGAAGCTGCTATATTCCCCAGTCCAGAGACCAGACCTGTTACAAAGTTAGAGCTAGTTGTTGATCAAAGCACGACGCACACAAATATGTTTTGCCAAGCTTTCTGGCATCCCAATGCTCCCAAAGACCAAATGGATTCCATGCAATGTAATGACCACCAGACAACATCAATTACATTTTTGCACAGAAAGCTTTAGCTATATAATGTGAACCTGTCTATGTGGTTTATAGTTAGTAATTATATTTGAAACCAATAGCAAAGAAAGAAGCAATGAGAACAGAGCGCTTAGAGCTTAAACTTCCTTTCAGAAAACTATGTTTCAGTATCAATCACAAACCGTACATGTCATTTTCTTAATCAGAATGCATATGCATCCAAACCACTGAAACATACTAACATCTTAAAAATAAAGTGAGCAGGTCTTCTTTAAAGTAATGCTAGAAAATAACCCATTTTTGCTCCCTAAATCTTTCAATGGGGATATTCAAGTTGAAAAACTTCATGGAATACAAAGATTCTTTACCAATAATTAAAAAAAAAAATCTATAAATATATATCCAAGTCATAAACCATTCAGAAACTTTCAAAAGCGCATGTTTGATCTTTCAGAAAAGACACTTTAACAAGGTGAGTTGCATAATACGTGTGACAGAATGCCAGGGAAATAGTTGAAACATCTGTCTGGAAGCACAAGACAGGCTCAAAACAGTGAAAAGCTGGGTTTTCTCATTCGCTTTTGAATTTCGTTGTTTTTGCTAGAGCTAAACAGCCGCTGTGAGTTCTCCTGTTGAATTAATAGCTACACTGCTGAGGATTTCCATTATAAGCTCAGAGCTCTTACTGTGCTGGCAGTGGAGACCGTTGAAGCCGGATGCACACTTGCAGACGTAGCCGATAAAGGTGTCGCCCCGGTAGGTCTCGCTGATTTCGCACATGCCTCCGTTATGGCAAGGGTTTGGGTGACAAGGTCCTGAAAGACAAAATAAACATCCAGAGTGAGTCAGAATGCCAATGAATCAGAGGACAAAAGGAACAGCTCTTCCTGTTTTGGAGAGACTGAGTTTGTAACTGTGATATATGACTCATTGTAAAACGCCATAGAGCTCACTCAGATGGTTGATCAAAAAAAGCCTTGAATCAATTAAGTTGTCTCAGCTTAATACATTTTAATTTGTGCAGCTAAAGACATTGCCTGAGCTTAGAGGGGTTGTGAATGCTGTGCATAATAACACACAACCTGAAAGGATTAGCCTTTTCTCACATAAAGGTCAAGTCAAATATGTGGCTATATGTCTTTACATAATCCATAACTCCTGCTTGGCCAACAACATGGCCAGCAGAAGTTATTGGTGAACACTTAGATGTCTGTTATCATCATCATCATCATCATCATCATCATTAATGCGATTACAAACATCTTTGTAATAACACAAATGGTGCTACTATCAGAATCAGCAGGGCAACACAATACAAACACGATGATGACAAAATTCTGTAGAGATACTACATTTCCCAAATTCAGTTTTTATCCACTGTTTACAACATACAAATAGCGGTAGGTGGACGGGGACATACACAAGTATGCACGTATGTAAAGCATAGATTAACAAATGCATATCTACATTTAACTACAGGGTCAACCACTTAGCATCCAGAGTAATGGTAAAGATTTTGTCAGGTCCAAACCACTTACAGTCTACCAAAACACCCTTTTAGACCGCATTTGTTAAATAAGCTATTATTATGTAATCTAAATGGATTCAATCCACAGAATACATGCAAATAATGGGTATTTGTGCTTGTGTTATTTAGTGAGCATAACCTAATGATGCAAATACAAAGCCATATAATTGCAATTTTTCCTCATCTCAAATTATTTCAAATAGTATGTGCTTTATAATTAAAATGAGAGCATACGTACAACACAGGGAAGGAGACCCACAGAGCAGAACAATAAGAAGGAGTGAAAGATATTTTTTTTTTCCCCCAGTTAGAGCATTCAATTATGTAAAGCTGCATTTTTACAGACTGTTCTGCAACTGTGCCCCGTTAACTCTGGGTGCCCCAATACCAGGAGTCTAGCAACAGCCCTGCTTGTTTTAGTAAGCAACAACGCTATATATAAATCTTTCTTTCAACAGCGTCAGCAAGTGCAAACTCTAGTGGTTATTATAATGGTAAACAAAGTCAGATTGAACAATATAACTACTGTATATAGGCAGAAGTCACAGATTAAGAAGTTATACTGAAGGTGACCAGTGCAGTGACAGAGAAAGGACAGAAGACAAATGTGCAAAAGGACAGAACAAAGAACAGAACAGAGACAACTGTTAGTTGTGTAGGTCACCCGGGGGCTGCCTGGGGCATGAGGCCGATCATGAGTGCATTGTGTTCATTCCCTCTGGCACTGGCTGGGCTACAGCCAGAGAAGCATCTTGCTGAAACACAGCAATAGTGTCAGGACATTTGTTGACCCAACACAAACAAAGGCTGAGAATTAACAGGAAGGGGTCAAAATGTCACCAGCACTCCTGTATCAGACACTAAGAGCACAAACACAAACATAAACACACATGCACACACTGACAAGGTCAGTTTTGAGGAACCATACATGAGTTTAATGAATACTGAAGCAAGTGAATGCTGATCAGGATATTGATTTATACACTCGCTGTAACAGTGCAAGAACATAGAGAGGATGCACAGCAAAAAACAACTTTATTTATGGAAACTAGTAAACAGAATGACTTTTAATCAACCAAGATGCTAGAAACCGACAAGAAAGGCAATCATCAGATCAATACAACTGGTAGGAGTTATGTTGTTTGACAAGAAACAAACACACAATAAAAATACACAAGGGTGACCACAGAACAGCTGGAACAAGAGTGGCATACATTCAAACAAGTGCAGATGCTAAAATAAGGCAAGTCTTGAGATGAAAACCAAGCCCATGGAGCAGGGTATGGTGTGGCATGAGTATACTAAAACAAAGACAGGGCATTAAAGAACTAAGCAGAGAGGAGTGAAACAGACCTGTATGAGACTACTACAGAACGCCCCCTTACAGTGCATCACCCAAGGTGCTGACCTAGAAGGAGAGGTAATGGGCTGAACAGGAGGAATGAAAACAGGGAAGAACAGAAAATGCTCTTTCGGCTGCGATTGGCTAATAATATGGCAACTTCTGTGCTCGGATTGGCCGATCTTGGCGAAAGTAGCAGGGGACTAGCAGCCAATCATCATCCAAATCCCATTGCTATATTATATCACACGAATCACTCACTGATTTCCTGACAGTCTGGCGGGCCATAAAAGAATTCAAAGGCCGGATCCGGCCCGCAGGCCGCTAGTTGAATAGGCCTGCTCTAGACCAAGAGGTTATGGTTTCGAATCCTACCTTTAGCATACCACCACTGGGTTCCTGAGCAAGACCGTTAACCCTGAATTGCTCCAGGGAGACTGTCCCCTGTAGTTAGGGAATGGATGTCGCTCTGGATCAAAGTGTCTGCTAAATTCTGTCAATGTAAATATAAGGCTGAGAAGCCATCAGCTCTGGAAGCCATTGGTCAGGAACCAGGAGACTGGGTGGGGTGGGATTAGGAGGCTGGGCAGCCAACAATGGGGAGCAAGGGGGGTGGGTTGCAGATGACATGGGACCAGGAAGCTGGACTGTCGTTGACATGGGACCAATGATCTGGGAAGCTGGCGACTTGGAACCAGAAGACAGGAAACCCTCCAGAACAGCAGAAGGCATAAACGGTGATGAGCAGCTCTCTAACAGATGAGGTTAACAACTGCGACGTGGAGCCCTCCAGAATGGTGGGGTTGTTCATGGTGACCAGTAGCTCCCCGGAACACCAGGAGGTGCAAGTAAGGACCTCTCTGGAGCTGCAGGGGACAATGGCAGCAATGTGGGTCTTACAATGCAATATGCAGCTCTGGCAGTGATGAGGCAACCCTTCGGAGCAGCAGGAGATGCCATCAGCAACAAACAGCTCTGCAATAGCAGACAGTAGCTAGTAGACAATAGCTAGCGGCAAGAAACCCTCCAGAACAGCAGGGGACACCAGCAGAGGCAGACTGCCCTGTGGAGCTAAAAGGGGATCAGGAGTCCTCTGTTGGTGAACTGTTCTCCTGAGCATCGGGTAGTGATAGCAGGGAGGCACTCTCTGGAGCAGCAGGGAGCGCAGGCGAGGAGGTGCTCTTTGAGGAATCAGATAGCAAATGCAGAGGGGGTGCCAGGAGTGACACAAAGTATGAGGGCACAAGTGGCAACAAAAGTTCGCCAGAAACTGCGGGGGGAGCCAGATAGGAAGTGATCTCCGGAACACCAAGGGGAGATGGCAAGAACACGTACAAATACAGCCAAACGATATACGATTTATATTTAAATATTTTAGTATAATTTAACACCATTTACTAGAATCTATATTCATAAGTGTTCATTCAGGTACTTCGAGACTGGAGGTACTGTAATATGTTTCCTGTGATCCTCAGATGAGGTGCAGGCATTTTCATCACCTCACTCTTCCCTAGTCACTATTTGATAGAGAGACAGCACCCTATTCACCATATTTGCAGCATTATAACTTGACAGAAACCCATGCAGGCATGAGGAAAACAAACAAATCCACAATAAAAGGACTCTAAAGACCCAGTTGGTAATCAAACCCAGAACTTTTTGCTGCGAGTGATAGTGCTAACCATTGTGCCACCACCCCTATAGTTTTCACACCTTACTGTCAAGTATTTAATACTAACACATGAATAAGCACTGCTAAAATATGCACTAATGTGGTTAATTTTAGACTGCCTCAGCAACACGTTGTGGCTTTTTTATTTAACCCGGGGTGACTGTCCAGGTTTTTTGTCACAAAGGTGTGTTCTATTTGCTCAGTTAGCCTAATATAAACACGGTCTCTTTAAAACACATGTTTAGTTACACAGACAGTTATAATATTACATGCACATTCAATTTACAGATTGCCTATTGTTTGCTAATAAAACATTTTCTGACCATTTCTTGTACTGAGCTAAATAATTCCTTGTAACATATTAACAGTATCTGTTCTCGATATCTGCTAGATCTCCTTCTTTAGACCCCTCAGACTGACAAGGAACAACATTTAAAGGACAAGCTTACAACATCAGAGGGAAAAAAGCAGAAAATATTCTGCTACAGTAGATGCTCATTCTTCACTGTCACCAATGTACCTGCATTGCAGGTCAGTGTAAATCATAAGGACCTCCCGAGACACATAACTCACGGCCTATCAATACAAGCCTGATGTTTTAAACATTAGGGGTGCTGCACTGGGTTGCATGCTGTCAAAACCTGCTAGATGAAATTGCTGGCCATAGCAGCCAGATAAATCTTTCAGAATAGTGCTACCAAGTACTACAGGTGGCTTTGGGGTGGGTCAGAGTGGATGTAAAATTGATGAGCGGTGGGTATGTAAGTGATGTGCTTAGAAATTAAAAGATCAGCCGAATGCATGTGCTTGTCTTTGTGAGGATGACTGTTAATGTAGTTTAATCAGTCATCTGTGAAGACTGACCAGTGAACCGATACAACACACCTGGTCCCAATCAAATATATGGCAAATATCTGTGTTTCTTTAGGAGAGCCTAATAATTGTTAACCTGAATTGATCATATTGAGCACATTGAGGTCTCTTTCATGTGATTCTCTCATGAAATTCTGACAGTTTCTTCACCTGTCATGTTCTTGATGATTAGATGATCATATGAAGGGCCCAGATGTACAAGTGATTTTATCAAGGAGTGTCATGTGGTAATTGCTTGTACTCTATGAAATGAGGTGAGATAAAAAGAAATGAAAAGAAATAAAATGGGGAATTTTGAAAAGATGTAATCTGCCCTTTCAGCTCACCCAGTTCGATGCCTCTTCGCTCTGTAATTTTTCTCTGCAGCAGGAGGAGTGAATAGCATTAAGAGAACTTACAGTAGCGGCGATGCCCAGCTTCTTCAATATCATTTCATTACTGGTGAGCAGACTGACCTTTCGGCCCAGTGCAAATAATGGAGCCCGTCTCCGCTCTTTCCGTGTATCACTCAGACACTGATTGCTGTCGCCTTTGTGGAGGAACGGTGATGGAGCACTCTCCGAGCAATTTCCAGTCAGTTATCTTTAATCTCGTCAGGGCCACCTACCACAACAGCAGATCACCGTACAATGCGGCCATCGTTCACTCTTGTAAATAAACACCGGTGGATGTAGAGACGGGTGTCTATACCGAATTGTATTTTTTCAGACACAGTGTTATAAAAAGCATTTTAATGAAGAAAAATACCTTGGCATTTTTATACGAAGCACTTTCACAACATAAAATAAATATAAACCCTTCTACCATAGTGTGGTTTAAAACAATTTGTCTGTTTTCACTTGTAAACAGTTCCAACTGTTTAAGCTTGTTTGGGGAAAACCTGACTTGATTCGAACCAGTCAAAATTGATTAGATTTCAAAATGAATAATATAGTTTTAAGAGGTTTACTGTCCAGTAGCTACTTGCAGGGTATTTGGCAGACGCCCTTATCCAGAACAACTTACAGTCGTTAGTCAAAGGGACAGCACCCTGTAACACAATGATAGCATGTGGAGATTGAACCTACAACTTTGTGGTCAACAGATTCACAAGCAACTGTTTGTTTACCCACTAGGCTACTACCACCCAGCACCAGCCCATGCTGGCTAAATTAGCTATCCAACAGGCACTCATAATAAAAGGTAATTGTAAAGATAGATAAGATTAGCTAACCAATGAGCTGGTTGCTTTTGTGACTCCTCAGGGTAGAAGATGTTTCCATGGCTTTCAGCCGACTATTGGCATCTGATAATAATGTTGTTTTCTTTTAAAAATGAATGAAGTTCATTTTTACCACAAACCAGGAGAAAAATGTATGCTGCCTTTTTGCACTGATAACATTATCTTCTGTCTTTCGTCACCAAACTTTGTCTTGCAGCTGGGAGCCTCTCTTGCTTTTGAAACTGAATCTTGTACACTGAGCCGTGCTTTCTTCAAATTGATTTATGAGCTGAAGCACACCGGTTATAATCTGCAACAATGTAAACGTCCTTTATTCAAGGTAAATTCAAGTGAAAGCGCTACAATGTCGTTTTGCACCAAAATGTAATTCGGTGCTTTATGGAGTAGATGCAATTTGTAGCTTTTCAGCTTATAAGTAACGCTTCATAACGACTTCATAACATTCTAAGTGGCCACTCTTTAGTGTCAGACAGTCAGGAAATAGCACTTCTTTTAGTAGACCTTCCTCTTTGTGCTCAGGCACTATAGCGCATAGGTCTATAGGGATCAGTTCAAAAGCATTTATTACAGAATATCAGAGTGTCAGCACCTTCACTTATGCCTTTAGTATGCATTATACTAACCCTTGGTTCTGAGTACTCTCCTTCTAAGAACTGTTATGAAATTGAACCATTATGACCCCTCCAGGCTACAATTACAAGATGTCATTTTATGCACAGTTGACGCTCCTATCATGAGTGTGGGGTGCCATTTCTTTCTCATATGAATCAAAATCCATTCCCTTGGGATTATATATGTATAAAAAAAAAAAAGTGGTCACCCGCCCATATCAGTGTCAGCGATTTTGGACGCTGCGTTCTATCAGCCAGAACGAAATTTGAGGCTAATTAGAAGGACAGAACATGTATAATGGCTTTGGCAGCCCTACACCCTGGAGGAGATGGTGACAGCCTTTCCCTGCATTCTGACATAACGATCTATAACTCCACAAAGGCCCTCTGACAGGCTCTCTAATGAAGAATGCATGCCACCACTATTCCGAGGCAGGAGAGACAGAGGCGGAGAGTGATGGAGGGAAGAATAGAGAGAGCAAGAGAGCAAAGGAAGTAACAGTACATATTTGCATGGCAGCCCTGCGAGACGTCGCTGGCTATTGCGGCAGAAGAAATGGGAGCTTTGTCCTCACGTCTTGTGACGCCAGTGTGGGCCATTGTTGGGCAGCCTCATGTTCGTGGCTGGAATGTGATTGATGTCGGCTAGTGCGGGCACCACCGTTTCCCCAATGAGCCACAAAAAAGGAGCCCAATCAATCACAGAGAGCCGCCACTGCGACATGGCGAAACCTTAGCAGTGGTTAAACATGGCCAAGCGTCCTCCGTTTTCCCTAACGATCAATCAATTGACAGCGGCCTTTTTCTACACAGTGGCTCCAAGCCATACTTTCTATGGCTAGTCGACATTTCTTTTTCTTTACTCTTGTTGGTTTATGAAACACAAAAAAGTTTTGTTTCATGTTTACATAAGCAATTTGGTTTCAATTCATGTATTTTATAGTTATTGTTACTGATTTAAGTAAATGTCTCTGTTATAATGAAGTGCCTCATTCAGTAAACAGGCCAAAATGAAATGTAATGAACTGCTAAGTTCAGGCAGAAATTCTCAGAAAAGCCAAAAAATAAATAAATTCCTCTTGGATGCCTGGATCCTTTATGTGGTAATGCATTCTCTTCCCTAAAGCTGCTAATCACGTTTAATTATTCTCTCCCATATATTCCATCCCAGTTAACAACACTCTTTATGACTACAGTGTGAGTGGGCTGCTAAACCAAACAGAAATGGTTTATAATATGCATATCTGAAATTACACCCATGATAAACAAAAAAAGTATATTTTTATAACTTATTTTCCAAATATGGGCTGTATGGAGTCACCAGTAAGATGATAACTTTTACAAACAAAAAGCTGTGAAACGTTCATTTTTCTTGCAAATCTCTAGGGGACTCATTTCACTGCTAATGGGCTTTCTTACATGAATCAGTCAAATGTCATTAGGAGGGGATTAGTTTCACTACCAAGATTCTTAAAAAAGAAAAGTATGGGAAATAATGAGGACAAGCGGGAAACGCAGGGTTTCTGAGAGGGAATCTTTGCTTCCCCTGAAGATTATACCCAGCAGTCATGGTCTAGGGTTTTGCTTTTTTCCTAAATGCATCGCAGCATAACAATCATCGTTACATGGGAGACTGAGTACTGTTTTCAGGCTTCGTTATGCTGCAGCGCTGCTTGGAAAATTGGGCCCAAATCAGCATGTTTACTCCGAAGAGACTATGGCGGCTTCACTAGCCGAAAGCAGAAAAACTCAGTAGAGGTCTCCTGAGAGTTTAAAGGATTCTTGCTTTGGAGATGAGGGTGGGTCAGATACATAAACACACTGCACACCATCATTTCTGTATTTATTGCAGATTTGTTGTAATTAAAATGCAGGGAAAGAGAATGAATTGCCTGGATTGCAGTAATTACAGCACCGTGGTTGAACAGGATACTCACCATTGTGAGCTTGGTCGGAATGAATTAAAAAAGCCACCCCTGTTACACAAGCATGCACCCAAGGTACACAAACCTTTAGAGACTGCAGTAACTGCACATCAGTCCATCTCTATACAATATAAAGAAAATAAATCTACTAGAGTCTGGGAACAGACAGTGAGAAACGGAGAAAGAGTTGTAATTGGTGTAACCTAGAGTGACCTGGTTCTGGGCTCAGACCTGACAACCTTGAACATGAATCAAACTGAATGGAGTTTAGACTGTTGCAATTACTGGGGAGAGAGATTGGTCACATTCAAATGTAGGGAAAGGGATATTTAAACGAGTCTACATGCATCATTCACTTAGTATGTTACTTTTTATATTATCATAAAAACTGACTCAGAGTCACCTATAATTTGTCATCCACCATTCATTACTGGTCACAGGGTCGAGATATTGATGGATGACCAGATATTATTTGGGTGGAGAACTATTTGCTACACTGGTAGTGGCATGTAATGTGCCTGCATATGTGTGTGTGTGTGTGTGTATTGCTTTCACGAGTGTATCAGTGTTGCCAGGGTTTTACACATGCCAGTGGCATCACTATACTCTCACAATTGAACCACCCAAACAGAAATTGTCCAACAGACCTTGTAGTCAGAAACACTGACCGATGATGAATGTGGTGGAGAGTGGCTGACAAAAACTAAGCATGTTAACAGATGGGCAACAGATATCTTGCCAACAGTGCCTCTGTTGTCAGAACCTGGCCAGTGAGGAAAGGCTACTGGATGGCTAACATCATTTTCTTATGGAAACAGATGGTCTCTAGTCTCTAATTGTTCATCAGCAGGGTGTGTGTTTCTGATAAAGTGGTCAGAGAATATACCAGAGCATTCACATCGGAATACGGTCAGGTGAAGTGTACCTACGATCAGAATCGCTTAAAAATCGCTATTCTCTCTTAAAAAAACTTAGACGGACAAAAGTGAAAATGTTTTTGCTTGTATTATGAAATATGAATGTATATGAATATATATGCTAATGTTAGGCAACAATCCTTGGCATGGTTTTCTGCGATGAATCTCACTAAACTTCTCATTACTTATGTCCATTTAATATGCACAAAAATAATGGGACACCAGACCCCCACGAAAACCAGCCGAGACGCAGAGAGCTGCGTGCTGTAAATAATGCGTTAACGCAATAATAACACGTTTACTTGTCCTAATATATATTTATGGTCGATTACACTTAAAACAATAATATGCTCATTCTTATTTATTCTTAATATGCATGTTACTTAATCCTACTGCAGTTTACCATGTCATTTTAGCATTATACATACTATACTGTGCAACTCTGCTTATCAGTTTGGTCACATTTAAAATCTCATCAAATTTCCTTTTTCCTACTAGCTTTTTGTTTATTATTTAAACCTAGTAAATATTTTTTTGTACACATTTACCAATTTTATCATTCATGTTATTTTCCTTTTGAATGATGCTTCCTTTTGAGTGGTGGTGCAGGGCTGCTGTATCCCCGCTGCTAGACTTTTATTCTCTCCAGGTTGTGTCCATTTCTCTTGGATCCTGACCTTCATCTGCACTCTTTTTAATGCATCAGCTGAATACCAGATGAAGTTATTCAGTGCAGCGTGCACTTTATGGTGGCACAGCCATGCACTTTCATTCAGGTTCTGCAGGTACATTAGTAGGGAATTGAGTTCAACTGGCTGTGTGTGCTGGTTAGAAGGCTTGATTAGGTCTTTTTACAGAGGACAGCTTTATCAGCTCCTTTTGATGCAGCCTCTGGCTTTTTACTAGTTCCTGCACACAAAAACCCACTGGCCAGATCGATTTAGTACTGACTAGGGCTTGAAAATCCAAAGTACCTGGTGCCTAGGGGTCTGCTTGTTTCCAGTTCTCTGTCTATCTCTATATTCCTCTCTTCCGTGAGTAAACAGATAAGATGGGTTGGCATCCATGACTTAAAAGGCATACGTCTTGTCAAAAGAGGTAAATCAGGAGTGATCTACGCATCTGTCGTGGCAGATACGTCTCTTTAGGGAGCAGAGGAAAGTTCAAGGTCTACTTAGAAAGTCTTTCAGTTATAGGACATGGGGGTGAGAGAGAAACGCCTCGTAAATGTCACCGCAATGTCAGAACAGAGGGCAGAGAAGCGCTCAGCTTTCATCTCCCAGTCTGAGCCTGTCCAGGCCAGCAATGTAGAGCGGATAGAAAAAAGAGTCAATCAAATGAAGATTCCAGAAATGTTTTGACACCAAAGCTAAAAGGTCACAGAAAGGTCTCTGTCTGGAGCTCTAGGAATAAAAGGATAAAGGGTTCCTTGGCCTTTCACTCTATCTGGGGTTTCCTTTTTGACTCTCGATCGAATGTTTTAATACAGAAGACTCTGCTGGCAAAGCAGGGTTGCTGCAAAGCAAAGCAAATTTCAAAGGTCACAGTGTTACCTTCTACCTTTTATTTTTGAAGTTGTAAGTCCTTAATTCTAGGTTTGCCTCAGTGTACCCTGAGAAGGCATCCAGTAATAGCATTGTTTAGCATGGCACCTACTGAAATTTAAGTCTCAACCATGTCAGCATATATTTGCTTTGTAGGTTTTGTAACACTCAGCTTCACAATCATCAACGTGTCTTCCTTAGTAGAGCATGGCTTTGCTTAAACAAGGATCTAACAGCTCAGACTGAAATTGTTTTGTTGTTTTGCACACAACATCTGCTTTTGATTTAAAACATGCTTCACTTTAAATATATGTGTTCTCACAGAAAAAACGAAGGTCTTGCACTTGACTGGTCCCAAGAGAAAGTCCCCTCGCCTTAATTTTGAGGCAAGACACCGAGATAAGACCAAGAATTTTCATTTGCGCTCCTGACACCGGTCTTGAAACCAATACCAGACACCTGACAAAGTCTTAGAGCACTTTCGTCAGTCAAAGAAATAGAAAAATAATTTCCAAGGGAGTATATTGTCTATAGTAGATAGAAAATGCATTCTGAAAGTGTTAAAATTGATCAGTCGTGTGCAGCCGCTTAGCTGTCTTAAATGCTGTTATGAAAACCACTGCTTTAAAGGAATTCACACACATACATTTCTCTACGAGTGTGACAACCATTCCATGAAGTTCCCACACAAGCACCTCGTTCTGCTTTGTGAGATACTTATTAGTGATCACCTGAATCAAATCTTATTTAATGAGAAAGAGTATAAAAACAGTCTCCTCTGGCTATTCAGTTTAAGAGTGAACAAGATATTAGTTTTCTTTGAACACAAGTTTTGTGAACACTCCATAATTTCCACTCCATAATTTTCTTATTTAGATGTTTTGATATGTCCTTTAAATGTATGCTTTAAAGAACAATGCTTTTCTTTGGAAATGAGGAGAAATATTGTCAGCAGTTAGACAACTAAGGCAAAGCTGTTCAGTTCTTGCACCTATAAATGACAAATCCTCGTGCTGGTTGTTTATGTTTGGGTGCAGCGGTTAGCAAGACAATCAAACACACAAACAGAACGAGTTTCAACTGGTCAGCGCAAACATAAACAATTAGCAGGAGAGGCTGTGGCGAATGAGGCCCGATCATCATAGTACTTCGCGTTTTGAAAGTAGCCAATCCGAGAATGTTATTTATTTCTTTTTGCTGCTGATTGGTTGCTGTGACACATCTCTGGCAGACGCAGTCCAGAATTCTGGTAGTTCAGTGTAAATTGTACTGTACAGATAGAAGTTTACCTGTATATTTTCTTTAAAGGTAATGTATTAAGCTGAGTTTAAAATGAAATTAAAGTGTTTTGGGTTTACACTATAAAAATGGGCATTTATAGGCATTTTTTTACCACATCACTTAATCATGGTTTTTCATTATACATGGGTGCCGTGATAAGCAGGGGTTTACTGTAAATCAGTGTTTTGATATCCAACATTTTCACTGATTAGCTTTATATATTATTGTGCTTCACAACTTACATTTATTGTGGCAATTTAGTGCGAATTTTCTCTCAGGACCACACCAGTTCTAAACTATTATTGTTTTTGTGAACTCGTATCCTTTCTCATCTTTGAGTAATAATCTAACCAGAACATTAAGCCTTCTGTTTGCCTGTCACATCACTGCCATCATTCTGTCCCAAACTCACAGACCAGACTTGGGTGACATCAACAACATGTCATCCTAAACGGCCAGAGATCTTGGTTTAAATTTGTTTATTTGGGACAGATTCCACCTGCTGTGTCTGTCGTGTTCGTGTATTTTCTTTATTGAACATTGTCGCTTAGCTACAACAGCCCATGTATATTAAAAACATCTTTTTCTCTGGCATGTTGGAAAAGACTATTCACTCAGAGTTTTGGATAATAGGCTGCTGCTAGGCTAACATTGTTGCAATCACTGGCGAAGGCCGCAGTAAGGCCACATAGAGGCCACTTGTGAGCACCCTTTTGAATGCCAAAGGAGGAAATAGGATATACGAGTGCCTCATGGTTCTCACAGTTGTGGAAATTTGACGCTGGGCAAGCCTTATTTGTGCTACAAATGATTTCTTCAGTTGTAATGAAACAAAAGCCGTATTGCTCTTTATGCTTCCTGCAAACTTGCAATTTGCTGAAATGATGGCATGTATTATTTGGACATCAGACCACATTTGCTTTGAACTAAAAGACATTTTCTATTTGTGTTTCCATATTTGTCCTGGTAGGCAATCATGAAATCTAACTGTTACACAGCAATCATTTGTCTTTTCAATATTTGAATCACTACCCATGCCTGTTAACAGTGCAGGCTTGTGAGATTTAGTATTTTTTACCAATAACAGCCGATGCTTTGATCTGCTGTGGACGTTTTAATGGCGGCACTTTTAACTAACTAAATGTTAACTAAAAACGTCAACATTTTAACGCAGATCACATAAAACACCACAACAGCCTGAAGCCAGTGATTAGCCACAGCAGAAAAGCTCCCACCATAAGGGTAGCACCTGTTCCTTCCTCATGCTGCGGTAACAGTCAAAAGCACACCTGGAACACACCGCTAAGTGGAAGGTACAAAATTATGCACGACTCAAAAAAATGCTAGCACAGGGCACAGAATGTGTGCTTTTAGCGAGGCACCATCCACGAAGGAGCTCCAGCTATCGGGCTGTGACCCCGGCCCTGACTACAGTTAGGTAATGGCATACTAATGTCCATTCCAGTCGCCTGGTCCATCGTTCAAAGTCCCATAGAGTATGAACATTTTTTTTTACTATTAATGCATTCCACCCCTCAATTGCAACTAATAAGGACCCAGTGGGCTAGAATGAAGGCTCTCCAAAGGCTTATTATAAGTACATCTAAAATCCATTATTAAACAAAGCACAGAGGAGAGGGGAAAAGCCATAAATGGGAAAAGGGAAGTACAGTAAAAGGGAAATCTCTGCTTTCAGATCTGATGAGGAAAAATAAATAAGAGCTACTGTATGTACTGAAAAAAAGGCGATTTTTAGTCTCTGATGATGGCCAGAATGTGTCAGCTCTCATTTCACTAATGAAGAGTCTGGAGTGTGCCAGAAGGGCAAAGTTCGGTAAATGAAGGCATGCTTAAAAGCTAGCAATTTTCAATCGACTGCTTTAAAACAGAGGAGTGCAGACACAGACATGTGGACCAAGAATGCATACAGCATGCAACACTGTAGAGATAACATTTTTCATATATATATATATATATATATATACAATATTCACACTACGTCAAAAGTTTTAGAACACTCCAATTTTTCTTTTTTTGTGTATTGAAATTTAAGTGGTTCAATTTCTCATTGTTCATTCTACAGAAAGTTCTTCCCAACTCTGTTGCAGAAGTTCCCATAAGTGTGTGGCACTTATAGGTTGATTTGCTTTCATTCTTCTCCTAAAGTTCATCGTAAAGCAGCTTGATGGGGCTTAAGTCTGGAGACTTCTGGCCACTCCATGTTTTCCAGCTCACCCTCTTGTTCTTTTTTCTTAGGTAGTTCTGGCAGAGCTTGGACTTATATTTTGGATCACTTGCTGCAGGACGAACCCAACCAACTAGGCACATACTGCATTCTATCAAATTCAAATTATAAAATTATAAAGTCATATAGTCCAAATATGAAAATCGCTACAAGAAGAAACAATTTTGCATCTTTAACTGACATAATAAGTTCCTACACAAGCGTCTCGTTCTGCTTCATGAGGTACTGGTTAGTGATCACCTGAATCACATCTTATTTAATGAGGAAAAGTATAAAACACTGCTGTAATCAACACTTTCCTCTTGCAGTGCAAGCAGTTGGATGGTAAAAGGTAATAATTGCCATTTTGTTTAAGAGTGAACAAGGGATTTGTTTTCTTTCAAGTTCTGTAAACGCTGCATCATTTCTCTCATTTTGATGTTTTGTCCTTTCCTTTAAAATGATGCCTTAAAGAACAACATTTTTACTCGAAATTTAGCATAAACATTGTCGGCAGTTCTAAAAAACGAAGGCAAAGCTGTTCAGTTCAATACTTGCACCTATAAAAGATAAAATCTCAGAAACTGAACATTTTTGCAGTGGTCTCTTATTTCTTGCCAGAGCTATCTAGTATCAAATTTGACCGAGCTTGTTGGTTTACCCAGGCTATAACTTGCATGTTAAAAACTGTAAGAACTACAAATGTCCTTATTTAAATCACACAATGACATTCAGCAGGGCTAATGTATGTAGGACAATACATATGTAGGCTTTAAAACGTATAGGTTAACTATAGAAAACATTGACCATTTTTGTAAATGTTATTCATTTCTTCTGACAGATCCAAAGATCATCCAAAAGCAGAATTATGTCAAATCACTCAGTAATCTTTCTTTGATTCACTTCCACATGCCGTTGCTTACTATTTTTAAAAGGCATTTGCATTGGAAAAAATAAATCTCTTGCAAAGTTTTAGTTAGAAAAGATTACTGGATCAAATCTGTTTTCACGAAAAGAACAGGGAAATAATACAACCAGAGAATCGCTTGGTATTACAGGGCATATAAGGAAAACATTCCAAACATGAAACAGTTTCTGTACAATCAGATTAAATCAAATATTAGGACCAATAGCTTGCATAACAAAATGGAAAAAGCTCCCTTTAAAGACTTATCTTGGCAGGTCACAATAACTTGCAGAGGGAGAACTGCCCTGACATTTGGTTTGATGTCTGTGCTTTTTTACCCAGCATTCTCAGCTCATATGCCGGTGTTTTTTTTCCCCTCTCTCCCAACACTTTGATTTCCTAATTTAGAATTCGAAACAGGTCATATTGATTGAGTTGTTTATTTCATGTTAAACTTTTGACTCACTACATGAAATGAAACCACCCTAAAGAGCGTATTATTTTACAAGGGCAAATGAAAACAAATTCTGTGTATTAGGACAAAAGTATTGGGACGCCTGATCATTACACTAACAGGGACTTTAATATTGGTCCCCCCTTTGCAGCTTTCTGTAGGAATGTGTGCCTATTCATTCTGATGAGCATTTATGAGGTCAGGCACTGATGCTAGATGAGAAGGTCTGGCTCACAATCTACACTCCAGTTTATTCCAAAGGTGTTGAATGGGGTTGATGTCCGGATTCTGTTAGAGACAGTCAAGTTCATCCACACCGAACTCATCCAACCATGTCTTTATGGAGCTTGCTTTGTGCAACGGGGCACAGTCATGCTGGAATAGAAAAGGTTCTTCCCCAAACTGGGTCCATAAAGTTGGAAGCATGGCATTGTCCTAAACGTCTCAGTATACAAAAAAATTTAGACTACCTATCACTGGAGATAAGTAGCCTAGCCCAATTCTTGAAAAACAAGTGTGTCCCAATATTTTTGTCCATTCAGTGTATATTAGACCTAATGAGCATGCAGCATTGAACTTGAAATATGAAAATGAAAATGGCTTAGGTCAGAAATTCAGTTGGGGTCACTGTCCCGAGTTTTGACTTAAGCATTCAACATGCAAAGAATAATCCAAAACAAAAGCAGATTTAAGAGGACTTACTGCTGGAACCAATCAGCAGTGTACCATAAGGTCATGTTCTATGCAGTTGGTTGGCACACACATACGCTCTGAAGCTTCATGATTAAAAAAGGTAAAAACGAAAGTATATAAGGAAACCTAATACCTGCGTCTGGCCATCTGTTTTCATGCATAGTTTGTTTGTCATCCACTATCTCTTCCCCTCTCATCGCTAGTCAGTTTAACAGGATTGCTGTTGATCACATATTATTTGGGTGATGGACCAATCAAGACACAGCTGTAACACTAATGTGGAAGTGTGTATGGTATTAGTGCGCTGGATACAGTAAACTGGGTGTTTTACACGTAGGTATCATTGCTAGGTTACAGTGGTCTGATCAGAGTCCAGATAACAGTGATTTTGAGGTCAGAAACTGAATATTGATGAAGGGCTTAAGGATGGCTAGAAGCCAAGTGAATTCTGTTTGTATCTGTAAAGCATGCTTTTTAAACAGAACTATCTTTATCTTATGTGGCACAGTGTCATAGAATGGACAAAAATGCTTTTTAGTTGTAACATAGAACCATCTCCCAAACCGAGAGCTAGGCATACAGTTAGATTCAACATGGTGTTAACACAGAGATGTCAAAAGCAAACGATGAAAGAAATCTGAATGAAGACCTCACTCCAAAATGCTGTATATGGTTTGGATAGAACATAAATATTGTAGCATTATTGTATTTTGTGTTTATATCTGTAAAGCCCTCTTGCAGCAATTGATTTAGTGAAAAAAAAAAAATATATACATCAGTGGCGGTTTCTATAATACGACAGGTGAAACGATGTTTCACCAAGAAAAACAAAAAAACTTCATAACTGTGACTTTTTTATTGGTATGAAACAAAAGTGCTCATAAAAATAAGTCTCACCCGTGAAGCAAGTGACTGCCTACTGTGATTGGGTAGTTCTCCACTTCAGAGTGACTGACAGAACACTGTGGCCAATCACTGCCTTTGTTTTAACTTTAATCTATTTTATGTACTGAGTACTGAACTTGAGTGTGAGAATGAAGCTTCATACATAACAAAACAATATTTAGAAATATTGTTAAACTATGTGCTGTTGAAATAAACATTACTATTATGTGTTTAAAGTAACACACTAACTATGAGGAGATTGAGGGAACA
>JBBJLR010000042.1:8902445-8914860 GCA_037577145.1 Brachypetersius gabonensis | reverse complement strand
ACACACACACACACACACACACACACACACACACACACACACACACACACACACACACACACACACACACTCACACATGCACACACACACACACATGCACACACAGATTCACTCCATAGATTCATAAGCAGTTGAAGCAGGCCTGTACTCACTGTTCTGTAAACCCTCCACCCAGAAAGTCAGCACTGCGAGTTCCCTCTGCATTATGCATTGTGCTTGCATATCTGTATTGTGAATGGTACTTTTATGATCTGTTTATTGTTCTCTCCAGTCTTCCACACACTGGTTTCCTCCCCTTGGACACAAGTTTCCGACGCAGTCAGCCTCCGTAGGACTTCTTGGCCTTGCAAGTAAAGCCCCACACAGCACCTTAGCAGCAATGCTTGCCAAAAAATGTTTCCGAGTTTTCCTAAGCGCTTAAAGCCTGGTGTTCTAAGTTTCTGAATTATTGTCTCCTTGTCATTGTGAAGCACACAGGTTAAAAGGAAAAGTTTGAATCAAAGGTTAAAATAACGGTGAGGCATATGAGAAAAATAACATCACTGTAACCAAGGACATTTTAGTAATACATGATGCACTCTTTATCCCAGCGTTCCTGGAGAGCCCTTCTTATTGGTCCCTTCAGGAGCTTCAAGGTGCACTCATTACTGACACGTGTTCAATTCTGCACACGCACCTCAATAGAAAAAACAATGCAAATGGAATGGAACGCTCTGGAGCAGCCTCAGATGAGCGTAAGGTCATCATGCCCAATGCCAAGCGCAACAGTGAACTGACACACTAATAAAAAATGTAAAATAACATGGATTGATTTATTTATTACTTAAAGTCATGCAGGAACACACCACAATGTGAACAACGTGAAATTCTTTCTCTGCATTTAACCCATTCACCAAGTAAAACAGGGGGCTGCCGCCAACAAGGGGCGCCCAGGGAGCAATGTATAGCACTAGCATTTGGTATTTGAGCCCACAACCTTCTGATTGCAGGGCCAATGCCCTAACCACTAAACCATCCAGATGCCCCCCAGGTTGATCAGCCACTTGCTATGTAGGTTATGTAGGTACAATTTGCCATAGGCTTTCTATAAATGATCTATTTTTATGCATGCGGTTGTTTATACCTGTGATATGATTTCTCCCAATATTGATTACACTATACCCACCCCTATGATTAGCTGCTGTCATTTATTTGTTGGTTTTAACCCATCCCTTTATAAAGCTGTCATCATTCTCTCAGTTTTGCCCACCCTGAGTAAAGCTGTTATTTTTTTAGCCCATTTTGCCCAGTCACATGTCACATTGTTGTCAACCAATTCATATATGATTTAATACAATCTGAAAGGAAAATGGAGAACTGAGTGAAATGATATAGAGATAATATATACTAAAGATGGAGAATATATTAAATATTGAAGGCTAAAACTTGACAGCTGACCACTATAAGGTCAATTAAAAAGACTGGGCTGGCCCTTGACGGATGCCACTGGGAAGGTGTTTCCATTGCACCTGTTCTTTAACAGGCTATAGCACCCGTAACACCAGCTCAGCTAAGAATGTTGATGCCATATATTCTGCTTTTCTGCAGTTAAGGGAGTGTCCCAAGATTTATGGCATGGAAAATGGCCCATCAGATTACTTCAGATTCTTTCATTTCACTGCTATAATCTGTTTCTCTCCTGTGCCAACTTTTCATTTTAGAGGCAAATTAATCAAATGTTTTCCCAAGCGAATGTCAGATGTTCCGCAAATGCTCTGCGGCGAGCTCCAACCACAACACGCGTTATCACTGCACCACCCTATTTACACTGTTGACGTTGACTAAAAACAACAAGACCGGTTGACAAATAAAAATGCATGCTATAAGGGTGGGTAGCAGAACAAATGAATTAAGATTAGCCTTTATGATCTTTTTTTAAGTGTTACAGGGAGCATGAAAACGTTGCACACGCTCTCACACATTAATACACACAACAGGCCTGATACTACCTTGAAAAAACTGGAGGACTACAGTGTGCAAATGATAAAAAAAATTCTATACTGTATAGCTATGTATATACATACATACACAAAAGAGAAGAGAAAGTTAATATAAAAAATACATGGCATCCTTGTGCTATGTTTGTTTCTTTCATTGTAAAAATTCATAGAATTCACTGCTATTAAAATGTGTGTAATTCACAGATCTATTTTGATCAGTATGTCTATCTATAAAATAGTTTGGTTAGTTCCTGAGTTACAAGGCTTAGCTTATGCAAAATGCCTGAAAACGGTGGGTTCTGGGGATTAACAATACTGAGAACATTAATAAATCAACATTATCCTAGATTTACATTTTTGTCTTGTTCAGATGAACAGTTGCAGGGTGTAGCGATATAATATGGTGATGTGGCATTTGGTATCTGTCATCCACCAGGAACAAACACTGTCCAAGCAAACAAGAGATGCCACATGGCCACACTTTATTGGCTTCCTTGTTCATACATTTCTCAAATTGGCTCTTTGACTTTTGACAATGGGGTCTTTTTTTTTTCAAAGCCATGCGTGGTGAACATTTACACACAGCGGGATAGGAAAATGGAAGAGTGATGATGACTTATTACTATCGAGCGCCACCCCAGCCCCCCCCCACCCCACCCCACTCACATTGATAATGCCAGCCGTGGGGTGATAAGGTTAAGCCCTGGGACAGATTGGCTTAATCTGAGTGACAACCTGCAGGAAGTATTATCCAAATATAATGTAACGAGCGCTGCAGGCAGGAGGGCTGATACCACTCCCCAGGTGTGCGGGGGAGATAGGGGCCTGACATACAGGGAGAGGTCGGCCAGACTTTTGGGAACACGAATGAATCATCAAAGCCTCTGCAGGGCCGGCAGTGTGACCGCGTGAGCCACGAATGATGCACGGTGCCATGAGCTCCCCATGTTAACAAAGCGAAGTGCCACGGCGTGTTCGAGAAAATCTGACTGCGATTTCATCTCCGATTTAATGACCTTGTGACTCGGATTAAGATCACAATCCAAAAAGTACACTAAGGAATACAGATATAGTAAAAAGAAAATGACTAATAGTCCGGCATAAGTCTGAAGATTGGGTAAAAAGTAATAAGAAAAGTACAGAAAAAAAACAGAAACATGAATGAGTGACAGTAATTACTTAAAGAAATGAAGGCAGACAAGCATATTTAATGTTACTAATAGTCATAATAACATGTGCTAATTCTAGATAGTTCTCCAAGTTTCATAACATGAGGTGAAATGTTTATCTACACTGGGAACAGTGACCAAAGTTGACTTTCAGATCGTTTTCTGGCTCACAGTAGTAAAACAACATTTGCAGAAAACATTTTATTTGCGAATAAGAAAAATTGTAGGTTAGATAAGGTCCAGATGATATCTTCAAAGACATCTGCACCAGTTAAAAAATAGAAGCCCTGTGGCTAGATCCAGGTCAGTGGACTTCTTAACACTCTCAGAAAGCTAATTAAAGCAGGACAGCTGGGTACATTGCCACTTGACAACAGATTTACATCCTCGCTCTGCACAGCATAGGGTTGAGGGAGTGCACCAGATCTGGCATACTATGCGTAATGTGGAAATATACACTACATGGGCAAAAGTATTGGCCACTGTACCAACAGGGACTTTAATGACATTGCATTCAAATACGCAGACTCCATAATATGGTGTTGGTCCCCCCTCTACACCCAGATAACACCATTCACATAGAGGACATTGAACTGAGATAGATGTGTCTAGTCTGCAATTTATTTTGTAGTTACACCATATTGACAACAGCTTTGGGGCCTCTGACTATTATACCAGCAGTGGCTTTAATAACATTTAAAATTAAATACATAGACTTTAATATGGAGTCGGTTCCTCCTTTGCAGCTCAAACAGCTTCCACTCTTTTAGGAAGGTTTTCTACAACATTTTGGGGTTTCTGTGAGAATTTGTGTCCATTCATTCTGTAGAGCTTCTGTAGACCTCTGTGCAGCCAATCAAGTTCTTCCACACAGAACTCATCCGACCATGTCTTTATGGAGCTTGCTTTGTGCACTGAGGCACAGACATACTGGAATAAAAAAGGTTCTTCCCCAAACTGTGTCCACAAAGTTGGAAGCATTGTCTAAAATATCTGATGAAGCATTAGGATTCCCCTTCTCTGGATGAAAGGGACCTAGCTTAAACTTAAACAGGCATGTCCCTTTACTTTTGTTCATTTAGTGTAAGTGTTTGAGCAGTGGAATGCCTATAATGAAAGTATTAGGTTTTAAATCATATAATTTTAACTTAACTTTTTACATTTATAAGGTAGAGGACTTGTGTCAAGTGTTTCTGCACACTCTGTACTGACATGGACTGTAAGAAGACGACACACGTTCTTAACACAACACATCAATATTTAGGCTGATCTGAGTAATGAATTTGTGACATTATTAATGAGCGGGTTTTGAGTGAAGAACAATTGTTATTGTTGCTTAATGCTTTGAAAGAAACTCCTCCCATCTTCTTGTTTGTATGAGAGTTTGACACACAGGCTAATGAACACTTTACTACATTATAATTACTGAAGAGTCTAACTGACATATTGTAAATGGCATGTTTGCTGCGTGACGGTAGATAAACTATACTGTGGGCCTAATCAAGTGAGGAAAGACACGGCAGACAGTACCAAAGCATCTTCAACAGATCTTGACAAGGTCAAAAGCAATCTGTGTAATGGATCTAATCTCCATTAAGCACAGTGCCAGACAGACTGACAGCCCAGTCACGTCAAACATCACGCCACGCCACGCTCAGGGCGCAACAAACCTGCCTTACTATTGTTCCAGCAAAAAGTAAAAAAAAAAACAAAACAAAGCTAAACAGGAGAACAAACTGATTTGATTCTGTTTTCTTTACAGAGATGCAGATTTCTTATATTTAAAGTGTTCTTACTTAAATGCTGCTACTTTAATGCACTTCACGAAATCCAGCTCATTTGAATCATGATACAGTGGACATTTGGCTGATGCTCTTATCCAGAGCGACGTACAACCATTAGCTACAGAGACAGTTTCCCTGGGTTCAGTGTTTGCTCAAGGACACAATGGTAGAAAGTGGGGGTTTGAACCTGCAACTTTGTGGCAATCAGGTTCACATGCAAGTGTTTTACCCACTAGGATACTACCACCTCCATGATGAAATGTTTAACTAGTTTGTACGAAATACTGAAGTTAGTTGAGCCACACAGATCAGTGATAACACCCTGACTAATATTGTGTGAGACCACTTTGTGCCACCAAAGCAGCTCTGATCCATCAAGGCATGGACTCCACAAGACCTCTGAAGTTGTTCTGTGGCCCAAAAATGTTAGCAAAAACTCCTTCAAGTTGTGAATTGGGGCCTTTATGGATTTGACTGGTTTGTCCATCAGAAAACTGTGTGATCAGAGTGAGACCTGGGGAATCTGGAGACAAAGTCAACACTTTGAACCACAAAATGCCACTGCTCAGCATCTTTTGTCAAAATGCATTTCCTTATTTGTGTAAAAAAAAGTCCCACTTATAGGTGAGATCAGGTAGTTTGCTCTTGTGCTAAAGCTCGAAAACAATGTTCTCATTTCCAACCTGTTTTATAGGTACATTATGTTTGCCAGTGGTCTGTAAAGATGGGGCATAGCATGTGTAGGTTAATTAATGCATGCTGTGAGGTTCTTCTCTTGAATTTTCTTCACCTGAACTAGGTTCACCTTTTGCATTCATGGGAGTATAATGTTTAAAGAGGAGGAATAAATCATAATCATGTATTTTCAATCTCCAGTTAGAATAAATAAATAAATGATACCACATTTGCTTCTCGGTTCTTGCTTGTGTTTATGTAGAGATTCCAAACTGTATCAATTGGCAGTGGAAGCAGAGATTCCAACAAAGGGCTGAAAGGCAATAACTGAGCATAGTTCACAGCCGATTATGTACAGTTCAGAAAAGGGGACTGGATTGTTATGCAAATATAACTCTCGGGATATTCTAACAAATATTTGAGATTGAGGTTGAGACTATTCAATAGATCAGATTTTGCAGATTTTAATACAAAGAAATTGGGCCCATAACTTTTCAAATTACGGAGGAAACGCCTCTGCAATTTTTTTTAGCTACTCCAAGTCCAATGAAGCCAACTGCCGCCAACAGAACATCCTTGGATGGTTGTTTTCTGCCTTCAGCAGGCCAATTGCAGAGAGGCTGATTATGCCATCAGATTTGGAAGAAAGCAGCTGAGATTGGTTGCTACTCTGAGGCACTTATGGACACTTATCAGCAGGGTCTGGCGGAGGTGATCAAGGAAGAGCTTACAACCTGCGACCCAACGGAATCCTGAGTCCCTGAATGAGCTGACTTTGCAACTTGATAACCACATATGTGGGCAGCATAGAGAGCAAAGGGCTTGTGCGCACAGGGAGCCCATCGAATTAAGTGCCACATGCAACTCAACTGCCACCGCAGCCAGAGGGCACTCTGAGCTCCCTGCAAGTACTCGCCTCTCACTTCAGGAGAGAGGGGCTCTTATGGGGGATGTTTGTTTGCATTGTGGTGGTCCTTCTGTCCATCCTGTCCTGACTTGGCATTAAATACCAGGGACCACCTCAGGGAGGGATTCTGGGACAGAAAAGAAAACAACCTCCCTGTTCCCAGATCCTCACACCAACCCAGTCAACACATTTTGTCCCCTTTACTAATGTTCTAATCCAAGTACTTTTGAATGATGAGGTGCACGCATGGGACTACAGAATGCTTCGGGATGCAGAATTCATATGTTGTGATCATTGAGGAATCCACCATTACAACATTGCAAACACAGAACCTGTCATTTGATTTGTAATTTAGTAACGTATTGATTTAACGCGTTATAATTTTACAATGTAGAATTAGATTACGGACACAATTTCAAGTGAGTGTACGTTACCGCTGCGCTACCAATAAAATCAAGTGCTTTAACATCTATACTGTAAAAACAGAAAGAATAATTCACATGAATCTGTCTGTCAATCAATCTGACAGTCATGTGCGTGACATGAAATATAGCTATCACTTTAAATTCATCTCAGCTAAAGGCAAGAACATTATTGTGAGTTGTGTAGGTTTGTAACACTAACCTACACAGTGTGTTTGACTTAAGAGTATGTTTGAGCTGACTTAAGGGTTTCTTTTGAAGGTGGGGAGGTAACTAGTAATCTAACTGGTAATGTAACTAATTACCTTTGAAATAAAGTTATCACATTAGTAATTTGATTCTTTTTAAAGGGAGTAATCAGTGATCAAAAAGTAACTTGCTCAACACTGCACAGGACACAGTTTTCTCTCACTGCTACTGAACAGAGCACAAACAGGGATGCATCTGTTTGACCCTATCTGACTATGTGATTATGAGATCGTGACCTTTATACAGACATCTCAGTAAACACCATGCTTTATTCCACCTCTGGCAATCACCTGCATCTCATAGAAGCCTGGTTACAGCTGTAGCTCACTTTTTTAGCTCACAATAACGTTATTGCCGTCTTTAGTCAATAATCTGAAGGATGTAGCCCAATAGGGGGGAAACAAATAGGTATTGGCTGCCAAGAACAATCCAAAACATGCCATTTTAGAGCACTGTTTCCTGTTTTTAATATTTTCCAGCCGTTAGCCTAAGGTTTCTTTTGAATTTTCTCTATCCATTTAGTGTGTTCAGTACATTTTGGACAGCTAAAAGCGTGGCTGAGTTGGAACTTTTAAAGATGAAACCTGAAAGAAACCATAATGACGGCTGAAACTCCTGAGACTGCTGTTGATGCTGCCATGTTATACATTACATCAGACCTGGAAGGTATAATTTAATGAAAGCATGGAAGTCATTTGCTTTGAAGCATTTTCTTGATGGAGATGATGTTTTGGCTCTCCTCGCAAATTCAACAGCGTGAACCTGATTTACCATCTTATTCCATTACACTGAAATTCACCCAGGGCTGTAGCTTCTCCAAAATTGCAATACCACTCTTGCTGACCATACTGGACTTGGCAGAATATGTTTAAAAGGTATTTTACTCTCCCGCTATCTGGCAGACACCTTTCCTATTCTAACTTTCAGCATGATCAAAATGCCAAAGCAACAGCAAAAGTTAAACAAACCTTATTTCAAACTTTATTTCATGTTTTAATATGAATATTATAGCAAAAAAGAACTCAGCATAAAGTGACCTTTTTTTTTTTTATACCTATACTGATCATGAAAACACACTGATCACTGTCAGGTGAAGTGAATAACATTCATTATCTCGTTACAATGGCACCTTTCAAGGGGTGCAATGTATTAAACAGCAACTAAAGCATTCTTAAAGTTGAAGAAAAGAATTGGCAAGCGTGAAGATCTGAGGGATTTTTACAGGGACTAAACAGTATTGGCTGTACAATGGGATCTCAGTGTCCACAAATTGGCTTGTGGGGTACAGGGGGTCCTCTTGCTACAACAGATCCGAGCCACAGGAAAAAAGGACATATATACACTGTACTGTAGTACAAATGACAAAAAAGAGTGTAAAAACAATAGCATTTTCATCAAAATGGCACATGTAAGCATACTGGGGGATGCCAGCTCCCTCACTCATACACGCATTACTGCGTATTCTGCCTATTTGGCATATTCTGCATAATCTATGTATACTTTTGCCACACACAACTAATCTAGTTATGGGAGTGAGTGTCCTAAACTCGAAACATTGTACGTCAAGACTGTCATAACCCAAGGAACCCCTGTATTTCTGATATGTACTGTTTAACAATCCACCAAAAGCTGACCAACCAAGCCATCTTTATCCATTACCCCGTGGTCCATTTCTGACACTCATGTGTCCATTGTAGGCTCTTTTGTCTGTGTCTGTGCAGCTCGATTCAAGCTGTAATGCACTGTGTGCTGTGACACCCATCATAGCCAAGAGTTACTTTTTTAGCAATTTGTCCTACAGTAGCTCTTCTGTCATTCCTCACACGCGTGAATGAGCCTGAGGTGACCCTGTTGCTGGTTCACCGGTTGCCCTTCGTTGGACCACTTTTGGTAGGTACTAACCACTGCATACTGGGAATGCCCTACACTATCTGCTGTTTTGGAAGCCCAGTCATCTATCTGTTACAATGTAGCCCTCAGCAACTCATGCTTTCCCATTTTTACCTCTCCAGGAACTAAATGCTGGCAATACTGATGATAAGATTAGCGTCAGGGTTATATCTTATTATTATGTGGAATACTCTTAGCATGTAAATATCATCGTTTATGTCAGTGTTACTCATATACTCTACTCTATCTCTACTATGTGCAACATTTTCTACATACACAAAAAGGCCAATTACTCTCAAATATTGTGCACAAATCTGTCTACACTTGTGTTAGTGAGCGCTTCTGCTTTGCAGAGATAACCCATCCCACCTCACAGGATTGGCATATCATGTTGCGAGTTAGACACCATGAATATTGCACAGGTGTGCCTTAGACTGCCACTATCTCTGCAAAGGAGAAGTGCTCACTAACACAGATTGAGACAGATTTGTGAACAATATTTGATAGTAATTGGTCTTTTGTGTATGTAGAGAATGTAAAGCAACCACACGGCACGCATGTTACAGCGAAAAAGAACAAGTACACAAAATCTTATAACAATATCTGGTTTAAACATTGTTTCTTCAAAGACAAATGTTTCGGATCTTTGAGTTCAGCTCATGAAAAATGGGAGCAAAAACAAAGACGCTTATATTTTTGTTCAGTGTATGTCAGGATGAATGTCAAATGTGAAAAGATATGTTATAAACACCATCCAAGGTGTTTATAACCTCTAAGGAATAGTTCCTGAGAGGTGTGAAGTGGTGCAACATCCCTCTGCTAAACTAAACAATTAGCAGTACAAGAAGAGGTGGGAAAATGCTTCACCACGTACAAAAGGCTCCTTAGACTGCTTTACTATCAGAAACCCCAAGGCTGCTTCAAAAGCATTGTTTTGCATGGATTCTTTGAGAAATCCTAAAGTAAAAACAACACGTTTGTTAAAGTTTCTTGAAGAAATCATTATCCATCTTTAAATGTTTCTTGAAATAAGGCTCCTTGTGGAAGGTCCTCTCTTGTTTTAAAGTGAATCTATGGGACAGCTGGTGGCTTGGTGGTTAGGGAGATGCCCCTATGTTCGGAAGGTCGTGGGTTCAAAACCCATGACAAGCAGTGGCACCACTGAGGTATTCTTGAGCAAGGTCTTCACACACTGCTCCCCGGGCGCTGTGTTCCTGGCTGGCCGCTGCTTCACTTGCTGAATGGGTTAAAAGAATTTCTCAGTGTTCACACTGTGTGGTGTGGGACTTAACTTAATAGGATCAAACTTCTGAGTTACTTTTTGTTTACATTTCTGATTCATTCTCAGCTCCGACTCTTGCAAGATGAAGACACGTGTGAAACTTCTGGACAGTCAGCGCTATCTCCACTGTAAACATGTGCACACTGAATTAATAAGATTTTCTATTGCTTATCTAAAGAAGAGCACACTCAACTGTCACGCAGTGACCCGAGAACACACACTCTTGTCCCTGTCTGCCTTATTCGTTATGAAAAGTGTATTCTGTTTAATCGAATATGCCTGTTTGTTTAATACCACTACATTTACAACCTTATAACTCAAATCTATCAAAACAGACATTCAAAATACTGTAGCATCAAATTGGCCCATATTCTCACGACTGTCAAGATGTGGCAACATCATCTCATTACATTTTATTGCATTTATTAAATAGTTTATTCATCATACGTCTCTTATTTGTTATGTTTTACATTCTGTTCCTATTACTGTTTAACTCTTCTGAAGTAATGCATAGTATTCAGTTTAGTGAATCAATTTCCTTCAAATTATGTTTTTTTATGTTGTTAGGCTGACCTGTCCAAATACTTAGCCACAAAGTAACTGAAAACAATAAGAATATTTTTTTTAATGATACTTATATGCACAATTGTTTAATTACACGGGTCAACATTTTTTTTTTGTAATCATCAGAAATCACAACATACTTTTCTAAACAAATCTGCTTTCAGTTTTTTTGAATTAGGAGTAATATTAGATCTGCAATAGACTTTTTATTAAACCACAGGCACCAATCAAGTAACTGTTTCAATATTTTCAGTGTGAAGTCAGACAGGCCACACTGTGGCATAGATATAAAGATCAGTGTCAGTCAGACACCACTGTTTCTTCAAAAACACTCAGCATATGATTATTATATGATCATTATACTAACTCTAAGGCAATATAGAACTAGCTTCATCACAAAAACTGTATGTGCGGGAAAAACTAAACACAGACCTGAAATCAGCATGAAAAACACAACAAAATAAACTTATTTCTGATGATTTTGACCTGTTGACTGGCAGCAGGGAATATTTAATTGACACCACTGCTCAGAGCATCACTGGTCAATGTTTGATTGGTACCACTTCATTACTGCTCAATGGTCAGTTATGCTTGCTTATTGTGGTAAAAATACCACAATAGATGGAGATTTAGGATTATTTTAAGATCACCTAACTCACTATAAACCTACTTATAGTTTAATAACTTAGATTACAGTTTGTATTGAATGCAAGTTAAGAAGACATGCAGTAGAATGTAGCTTAAGTGACTGACTCCCAGGTGGGATCTGGCATGTATGTTAGTGTATCCATTCACCTCATTAATCCTGTAAGCGCACTCCCCCCCCCCCCCAACCCCCTGCACACATACTCTGTCATTTTCGACACTTCTTTAGGGTGGAGGAACCCAATGACAGAAATGGAAAAAAGAACACTATCACTTTCAATTGCATCACAACTGATGGGATTTTTATCCTTCAGTGGAGCTGAAAAACCACTGGCTTGTAACTCATTTACAAGAAGCTATCTGTTTGGATTTGGGGAGAGAATATTTACATCTACACACTTTTCAGTTTTTAAATCCTGCCCCACTGACCTACTACCACCACTCCATGTTTTGGGACCTAATCATTTGCAAACGAAGCCCAGATGAAAGGGATAAGTAGTCTAAAATGTTCCTACTTATGACACTTGGGTGTCTATTTATAGATTCCACACACATTGCATGGAATGAATTCAAGAAAAGAACTGGGAGGTCTGTTTTCTGCTTCTCCCAAAGAGAGCTGCTTTGTTGGCTCTCGTGGGGTGTGTCCTCTGAAACACCGACTGTCTGTGCGGAAGGAAGATGAAGCATGTAGAACAATCTCTTGATGCAGTGATGTTACAGTGAATCTCAGCTAAATCTCCTGGGATCAAAAGAAAATACACACTCTCTCCCTCTCCCTCTCTCTCTCCCTCTCTCTCTCTCTCTCTCTCTCTCTCTCTCTCTCTCTCTCTCTCTCTCTCTCTCTCTCTC
>JBBJLR010000042.1:8841089-8853420 GCA_037577145.1 Brachypetersius gabonensis | reverse complement strand
GATGCTGAGGAGAGATTGAGTGTGTTGGGAGGAGGATGCTGAGGAGAGATTGAGTGTGTTGGGAGGAGGATGCTGAGGAGAGATTGAGTGTGTTGGGTGAAGAATGCTGAGGATGGAGCCGCCAGGGAAGAGGAGAAGAGGAAGGCCTAGTAGGAGGTTTATGGATGTGGTGAAGGAATCCAACACAGCAATGTTCCAATTAGTGTTAGATTTTGGAACATTACTGGGATTGAGCTCCATCCAATACCTTTGGGATGAGCTGGAGTGCTGTTTGTGATCTAATCATCCAACATCTGCACCTGACCTCACTGTCTGAATGCAAACAACTATTCACAGCATGTTCCAGAATATGGTGTTAGATTTTGGAACAGAAGAGAAGCTGTTGCTGTAGCAGATGGGGATGTTGCCTTTATGTCACAGTAGAGTCAGTATATACAGACTTTATTGTCTCAATGTCAATTTAGCAGTAGTTTTTTTGAGGCGCTGTGGTAAGAAACACTGGCTGAGTAAGGATATAAACATTGTAGGACATGAAACGTATGACCATAAGAATTCATTTTTGACATGAGGGATTTTGAATCATTTTAATTCACAAAAGGTTTAAAGGTCTGTCATATTTCCAGTTAAGATCAAGCTGATAAGCAACAAAGACAGACCTTTTCTTGACTGCCAAGGGCACCAGTGTATCTGAAGAGCACCACTGCATGCTTTAAAAATGAAAAGGTAGCTCCACCTAAAACGGTAAGGTGAAGTATCTTTTGAATTAACTGAGAGTTCCACTACATGTACTTCATGGACAAACGTGTTGGAACACACCTGTTTTTCAGGATTTGAGCTAGAGCCCTTTATTTCCAGTGATGGGGAATCTTAATGCTTCGGCAGACCAAGACATTTTGGACAACACCATGCTCCCAACTTTGTGAACACAGTTTGCGGAAGAACCTTTTCTATTCCAGCATGACCAGCAAGCACAAAACTCATCCAACATCAGTGCCTTCCCTCACTAATGCTCTACAGAAGGAATGGGCACAAATTCCCACAGAAACTCCAAAATATTTTGGATAGCCTGTTCTAGCTGTCAGGGGGGGACCAACTCCATATTAAAGTCTCTGGAATTGAATGTAATGGTATTAAAGTCCCTGTTGGTCTAAAAATCAGGCATCCCAATACTTTTGTCCATATTGTGCATACCCGTGTAAACATCAAATGTCGTAACATTTTCTGTGCTGAAATGGAATCAAAGTTCAATGAAGCTGCTTTTATGGCAGCTTGGAATCAGGCTTCATATAACGCAGGTTTATGTCAGTTGTCATGAAAAAAAATATGCAGGTGTCATTGAGCTTTGTTAACGGCACCCTGCAGTAAAGTGTTTCTCCACTAGCCGGGACACACAGTTTCATCAGAGACTCCTCTTAGACTCCTTGTTATGGAAGACTTGTTATAAGGACTTGCTAAGACAGAACTTATGATCTCCTGATGTTGAGATGGAGGCCTAGACACATCATGTTACATCACTTAGGAGCCCCTGAAGTTGCTCAAATTTTGGTTTTCCATAAATGTTTACATCCTTGGTCATTTTATTTAAAGCCTTCACTTTGTATGTTCACCTGTTTACAAACACTGTGGCCCATCTGTGGGTGCGTGGTGAACCGCTCTCAACTCAGCAGTGCCACAGGTATGAAACCAATGTTCCTGGTTTCCACACACAATACACGGTGGCTGTCATTCTCAATGCAGTGCTAGGAACGGTCCACCTCCAAAATAAAATCTGACAAATAGTGATCCTGTGGTCAGAAACTAGCCAATTGTCAATAATGGAAAGACGGCTGACTGCTTTTTTGAGGTGTGTGTCATAGCCCTTGAATGATAAAGTCATTCTTTCGTTCACTTTCCATCTAAAATGGTTCTTTAATGCTTCAGCAGACCAAGACATTTTGGACAACGCCATGCTTTCAAATTTGTGGACATAGTTTATGAAAGAACCTTATCTATTCCAGCATGACTGTGTCCCAGTGCACAAAGCGAGCTCCATGAAGACATGGCTGGATGAGTTCAGTGTGGAAGAACTCGACTGGTCCACACAGAGTCCGGACATCAACCCCATCCAACACCTTTGGGATGAACTTGAGTGGAGATTGTGATCCAGACCAACATCAGTGTCTGACCTCATAAATGCTCTACAGAATGAATGGGTACAAATTCCAACTCCAAAATCATGTGGAAAGCCTTCCAAGAAGAGTGGAAGCTGTTATAGCTGGACAGCTCAATATTAAAGTCTATGTATTTGAGTGCAATGACATTAAATACATAGACTTTATGTTGATGAAATGGTCCCAATACTTTTGTCTGTATAGTTTACACATACTTTGTGCAAAGAGAGCATGCAAATGCAACTAAACCACTTTTATAACCCCATGAATTGCTTATTTTTGTGCCACATTTGAATACTTCATTAAAAATTCAAACACAAAGCAAACTATAAAATAATGCAAGTGTCCGATTTCCAGACGTTATACTCGCCGTCTGTCCAAAAAAGTGCTCTGTCACGGGTCGGCCCCGCTCATAAGCTGATGGAGCCTGGTAGGAATAATTACCCAATATGCTACAGTGTAACCCATAGGGATCCACTGGCTGTTAAATACAGAGTTTAATTAATGTCAAACAAATGACTGATCTCTGAACGTTGAACTATACCTTTTACAGTTAGACAGCATCAAAGGCACACTGTCAAGAGCTGCTGAATGTGAGCAAAGTCTTCTGGGAGCAGTCAAAATCTCTCTCTCTCTCTCTCTCTCTCTCTCTCTCACTCACTCTCCCTTCATAAGAGGAAATATAAATATTATGGAGAGTTCCTTTACCTTTGGGGAAATCTGCACTCATGCTCCTTCATTATTTTAAAATAGAGTGGAGAAAAAAAGCATTATTAACACATGCAAAAAAAACCCCTTGATATAAGTTTATACTTTAAATAAGAAAGTAAACTGGCTGCCAGTTTCAAGTTCACTGAAAATCTGCTAGTAAGTTAAACTCCTAAATAAATTTACATTGTTCCAAAAACAGTTTGGAGGACATTTTCTATCAGTGTTGTATTATATTACCCGAATAAATAAATAGAGAAGTTCCCCATTTTCACCAATTGTTGATACAAGATTGTCTAATCCGACCTTTTCTGCCCGGTGTAATTAATAAATCCTTTGTCATTTTCTATGAGTCTTCTTGCTAAACATGATCTTGTGCCTCTAACACAGTAGTTTAAGTTGATGTTCTCAGGGCAAAACGGCAGATCGTGGACCAGTACTAGTGTTTCATGTGTGACTGACTACTAGAATGTGGACATGTTTCATGGGATAGAATTGCCATTAGGGCTAAATACACTCTTACAAACATAGATTACTGAAATGCGCCTTATATAGGCAGCAAAGTATACAGGTATGCTTCATGCTCATGTACAAATAACTGCTTTCTTTAAAGAATCACCCACATAAGGTTTCTATTAGGAAATCAGACGTCTTTCTACTTTATAGGATGGCTCCAAAGAGCCCTTCTTGACCTTTATTTTTCAAAGCGTAGAGAGTCTTTGTCCACAGAAGGGAAGATAAATTGTGGGTTTTTTTTTCCTTTATCAAGCAATCAACAAAACCTTTGACCACTGTTGTTGTCTGATTTCAAATTGTTGTACCACTGACCTCTCCATTAGAACCTGTTTGCATCCCATCTCTAGTGAGATTGGCTGGCTAGCAAACTGGCCTTCCTTCAGACACATTCAGTCCTTTTGTTTATGTTTGTGGTCTCCTGCTGTTTAAGCAAAGAGGAAGCTCAGAGTTTGTATCGCCTACATTACGGTTTATGAGAGTATGCCTATGATATCCAGGTATCAGGAAAGGGGAACTCTTCTGTATCTGCTTTCCCGTGGATGAAATCCTACGTTCTTAGTACTTTCTTGATACTTGAACTCGGCAAAATGTTGACGGTGTGGTTCATATAAGATCACTCTTAAAACAGCTCGGATATTCTTTCGGAAAGAAATAACTGTTTTAGCACCTTAACGTTATGTGCAGAGCCTTAAATGGTGCTTCATGCTTGGACATCTCATATACAAAGATAGTTCTTTAAAGAGCCAACCACTGAAAAGTTTTTAAGCAATCAAAAGTGAATGTTCTAAAGTGTTGCTCCAAAGAAGCTTCAAAGGTGATTGTCTTTCTTTGGGGGGAGACAGGATTTTAGCCCAGGTTTCCTCCCAGTACAGTCATGTCCAATTCCAGCAGCTAGATACATTTTATGGGAAGACGTATTGGCACACCTGACCTTTAATATGGAGTTGGTCCCCCTTTGCAGCTGTAACAGCTTCCACTCTTCTTGAAAGGCTTTCCACAAGGTTTTGGAGTTTCTGTGGGAATTTTTTGTGCCCATTTATTCTGTAGAGCATAATAAATGGGCAGAAAACACAGGCACTGATGCTGGATGAGAAGGCCTGACTCACAATCTCCACTCCATTTTATCTCAAAGGTGTTGGATCGGGTTGAGGTCAGGACTCTGTGGGCCAGTCAAGTTCTTCCACACCGAACTCCTCCAACCATGTCTTTATGGACCTGCTTTAAACAGTGGATCACATTCATGCTGGAATAGAAAAGGTTCTTCCCCAAACTGCGTCCACAAAGTTGGACGCATGGCATTGTCCAAAATGTATTGCTCTACTGAAGCTTTAAGATTGTCCTTCACTGGAAGTAAGGGGCCTAACCCAAACCCTGAAAAACAGGGGCGTCCCAATACTTTGTCCATATAGTGTATGTCTCACCCTATAACCAATTTTTTCTTGTTGGCTTTAATGCAACATCAACGCAGTTGGTGGAAAATACTCACAGGCAGTTCTGTTACATCACCTAACAAACACCCGTGATGGAGGAGGACATCCATCCCGTCCACCCAGAGAGAGCCGGTCTACTTGTGCTGTCCTGGGCTCTCAGCCACGGATGGCATCGCTTTGGAAAGGAATCTTGAATCCTCACTGTAGGTGATGATACAGTGCCTCTGGAGCCCCAACAAAGCTTTTTTGAGACTGATTTAAATCTCCTGATCTGACCTGCTGCTCCTCAGGCAAATCAATCATACAGCATGTGATCATATCTCCGTCTATCACACCAACTGTGAGGAGAGGTCAACTCACTTACATGGAGTCCTCATACAAAGACCACAGTTGCAAGCATAGTTGGCTTGAAAAAGGATCTACTGGGAGCGTGCAAGCCACATTTCAACAATTTTTTCAGTGCCACGGCCCACGTGCTACCCATATGTCATTGGATCTGTGAGAAAGTTCTTGTGCTGTGTCATGCTTTTGCCATTTAAATGCTAAGTCTCATTACAGCTTCGTTGTTTGTCTTGAACAGTATCTCTTTCACACTTTTGGCAAGGAGGGAAGCTCCCCACAATACACCCACCCCTCTTTCGTTTTTGGGCTCTTTTTGTCTCTTCTCTTCCCCTTCTCTCCTTCATTTGCCTTCATTTTTTTTTTTTTTTTTTGAATTCTGGTAAAGGCAGCCCTCAGCCATGTTCATTATGAGAGTCAGTCTAACAGAGCCCACGGCACCGAAAAAGGGCAGGCAAGACTGAATTAGAGACAGCGCATTAATTCACCAGAGAATATTATTATATATATTTTTTTCCATCCCCTCCCCACAAGCACTGGGACTCATCCTCTCCGCTCCTCAGCGAGCTCTAAGCCCTCTTTCAAAGCATGCCCTCCGAGCGCTGTTGCGTTTATCTGCCTTTATCGGCGCTTTTTTACGCGAAGCCACTGTAAAATTACGACACTGCAGTGTGCATTTGCATCAGTGTTTTGCACAGGCTCGCAGGGCTGGGACTTTACAGCATGTCTGCAATGCTCAAGCTTGAAATAAAAGACAGTGGCTTTAAACGTGTTGCGCCGAGGATATTTTTTTCCATGCCGTCGCAACCACAGAGGCTCCGCTATGCCTCTGTGCTGCACTTTCCATCTGTTCCTCTGACACATCGAGCCAAAGGAACCCGCCAGCAGTCTCGTGAGACGCCTGGCCGTGAATAGCGCCTTTCTAAAAACCTGCATATTCAGTTTTGAATGTGTTTGAAATAAGCATCCGGTGGTGGATCTAGCTCAGTTCAGCTGCTGTCATGCTCAGAATCCAATTTGTCTGAGTATAAATAAGGTTAATTTAAGTGGACAAGGACAGGAAAGACCTGATATAAGGAATATAGACCATATGTTGGCAGCTTGTCACTTGATATAGTCCATATGTTGGCAGCTGGTCTTCAGAAAACACTCAGAATCCATGTCTGCCTTGAAATAGTTACTATTTGTTTCTAGACACTGGTAGAACTTCATTTCAACATCAGTTAAAAATCATCTTCAAAGACTCTTTAAAATGTTTCCGTTCCAATCCGGTGATGGCATGTGAATCCATTTGTTTAATCCTTCAAATACAAGTGGCATGGAATCGTGCCATAATTTCAACAAATCGTACATCATGTGGCAAGACAGCTTCTTTTATGGAAGTTCCCCCAGTTTGTGTTGATGCTCGTGGTGTTAGACGTCATGCTGAGCTTTGTTTGGAGTTCCTATCTCACGTAGAACTAAATTCTTTTAAATAACAAAGTAATTTAAAAAATATGTAATAATAATAACAGCTACCGAGTTCCTAAAAAATGGCCAAATTTCTCATTTTATGTTTTAGAAAGAAAGGGAAAAGACAATAGATCATTGATTCCGAGAGAACTTTCAGGATAGTCTCCGCCCACAAGTGGGGGCGCCCCAGAGGGAGGGGGTCCAGAGAGCGGTAGAGTGGCAGCGCCCCAAGTGAAAGCACAACAACCTGTTTTGTTTTTTTTTTGTTAAAATCAGATTTTACTAATACTGAGCTCTAAGGGTTAAAGAGTCTTCAACTGATTAGCCAGCTTGGTTGGAACAGCAATCCTGCAGCCTCACTGTCCTTTTACAGATAAGACCAGTGACCTCTGGTACAGAACCCTGCACTATGTAGATTTTTTTTCTCTTTTTTCCATCTCCACACTCACACACCAGTCCACTCATCATCCGAACCACTTATCCTATCTGCGGTTGGTGCTGGAGCTTATCCCAGCACTCACAGGGCGAATGGCAGAGAAACATCCTGGACAGGTTGCCTGTCCATCACTGGGCACACACACATACACACACACACACACACACACACACACACACACACACACACACAGTCACTCCTAGGGGCAGTTTAGCATCTCTAATTCACCTGCTGTCTTTGGACTGTGATAGAAAACCAGTGTATCCACATGGACACCCTGTTGCTCCTCAAAGGCCCTCTTTATTTCAGCAATATTTCACAAATAGGACCATTTTGCAAAAGCTCCAGGAAAAATGAACTGTAGCAAAGCAGAATTTCTGTGTGATGTCATTCTTAAGACAAGGCTATCACCCTCCACTGAATTTAGATATCCAATTATGCTAATTATGCATTTAGTGTACTATTACATATGATGTGTTTGCTAGTTAAGGCTTGCAGTGGAGCGTTTAATCACTGTCCTTGATTATTCAATAAGGCCACTGTAATGTTTGTCCGTGGCACATATCCATCCCCTTCTGTTTTAGGTCAGACAGGGTAAACCAGAACGACCTAGAAAACAACGTTGGACCCGCGTTTCCGGAGATGAGGAAACGTCGGCTTGTACGTGAAATCTCTGTAATCGTCCTCCGTGCACAAAGAAACAACTCGTCTCTGGAGAGCTGCCAGTCTGGGTGTTGGTTTATTGGACCCTCTGGATTCGGCCGCCCACACACCTCTGCCTCCAGTCTCCCCAATCGACTTTGTTTACTTTTTGCGTTAAAGCAACAAAGCACTTTCTCCCATCACTGCTCTCTTCTTTTATTTCCTTGGCCTAGTTTCCCCAACATCCTTTGTGCACCTCTTGCTTGGAACATTTCGTGGAGACAGGTGCTTCAGCTGTTAGGCCTGAATTGTTATCACATGTTGTTTTCTCTCTTTTGTTTGTTTGCTTGTTCGTCTTCATTTCTTTTCTTTAAGGACTTTCGTTTTTTTCTTATCTTATTTCGGTTGCCTGTAAACAGTTTCCAATCTAATAACACAGGTCAACAAAAACCTGTGTTTCTGTGATCATCGGGAACCACAACACACTTTTCTAAACCCGTTTTCAGCGCTTTCAGTCACATCAACTTTTTGAATTATGAGTAATATTTAGATTTGCAATAGACTTGCATGCGGTATTTATTAAACTGCAGCACCGATCAAGAACTGTTTTCAGTGTGAAGTCAGACAGGCCACACTGTGGCATAGATATAATGATCAGAGTCAGTCAGACACCACTGTTTCTTCAAAAACACTCAATGTGTGATTATTATATTATCATTATACTAACTCATAAAATATAAAACTGTACGTGCAGGAAAAACTAAACACAGATCTGAAATCAGCATGAAAAACACTACAGAACCCACATAAACGTATCTCTGCTGATTTTGACCTGTTGACCTGTGTAATCAACATTTTGCTCCAACACCACAGCTGTTTCTGCCTTTTCTTTTCACAATGCATAATACAATTATCCCTTCTTCTACCTACGAATGTATATGTGGCATGAACTGAACTCGTTCTGCACTCGCGAAAGACTCGCTCCGTTTATTTTAATGAGCTGGAAGTGAGAAATAATTCAATTCCTCTTCAATTCTTAGGCTAATTACATACAGTGCCTCATAAAAGCATTTGGCCTCTTATTGCTTTCCTCAATTGTTTCATATTTGTTGCTTCTTTTTTTTTTATAGTTTTTGTATTTCGAGAGAGCATTAATAAGCACTATTATTAAAATGACTATTATTTCAACATACAAATCACAACCTTGTAAAAACATTGTTGCATGATCTTTGACATCATCTTTAAGGAGGAATCTGATCTCACTTTTTCATGCAAAACAGCTTTGATGCAGATGTACTGGTAGGTGTTTTAAAAATGCAGTTCTAGTCTGAGGCTCTGCGACTCGGTCGAAAGTCAGGATTTTGAGTGTTTCTCAATACTGAGAACATCAAGTACAGTTTATGGGAGCTTGTTCCTAACAAGATTAGCTCGGGAGTCCAGACTCTCCATGGTGGGAGGATACAATACGCTCATCAGTAGGATGTCTTTCCCCCTTTCTTCCATCTCACCCGTACCTCCCTCCCACCTTTGACACTATTGAGCCTCATTTAAAATGTTGCATGGCCGTATATCAACAGAGCTGAAACCATGTAGGAGACCTAGAATCCTCCCAGCTCACGGATCAATAAGCCATGCGCCCGCGTCAAGTCGGCCAGATTTACCTCACGATGATGTGAGTTATGAACACACCACCCGGCTTTTCCTTACTCCCTCCATCTCTCACCCTGTGCTTTGTATATGGTAGGAATGAATAAGACAACAAGACAGCTGCACTCCTCTCATGGTCACTGGAGTGCTGAATTCATTTATGAGAAATGCAAATGCAGAGAAACTACGCACTATCCTTTCTGCAGAATGTGTCGACATCTACACATTAATGAATCAGAATCAGAAAGCTCTATTGATCCCGGAAAAAAACAATTTATACAATGACTGCAAAGACACATGGAGACACAGAGACAAGAACAATATAATATAAAGTAAAAAAAAAAATCTAAATAAAAACCTTTAGAAAGAAAAAAGCTCAATATAAATACCCTATGCTACATACAGAAATGCTTGGTATAAATACTATAGCAACACAAATGATAGTCTGGAGTAAGTTAGTGCACTAGTAGTGAATCAGTAGTAATAAAAATAATATTTACATCATTTTACTCATATGTAAATGTAGTAATATGGCATATGATGTCTATTGCACATAAGATATTGCAAGTAATTATGAAGAACATTTTAGTTTAAAGAACTTCCATATAATGTAAAGTTTTCCAGATAAAGGCTAGACACCTGGACCCATGTAAGAATTGTTTAAGAGATTATACTACATTAATTAGGTTCTTTGTTTAAACTAGAGCAGAAGGTCATCTGTCCATATGTTTTCATTTCAGATTTAACACACATTCGGATCCAGTTGGAGCTATTTTAAGGGCTTGATAAGATGTCAAGAGGTTGCCCTGATCCAGGTGGAGAAAAAAAAAAGAAGGTCAACGTGATCAGATCAGTTCTTTTTCAAGTTTTAGAGTTATTCTTGGATCTAATCTCACCGGAACGCTTTCTGGACTTTGTTCAACTGTTCATTGACATGTATTTTGTTTCTTGGAGTAAATTTGTTAAAGCATTATCTTTGGCCCAGGGAGTCAAAGTCATATCTATTTAGCTTTGCATCTCCCTAATAATGAACTGATTGGACAAATTTACAAAAGAAACCGGAATTACCAACAACGGAGTGTCATCTGTTTCAATCTTTGCTGCTCTAACCACTCTCTTCAAATTACTTTCCTAAGGGTCCTAATATACGAAACTAGAAAAGGGTGTTAGATCATGTCTAGACATTACTGCAACACAAAAAACGTGGTGTGGGTCATTTCTAGGAAAGGGGTCGATTCTGTGAACTTGATTGGTAATTCGTAATACCAGAGGGTGGTAGTAATAGCCAAAGCTGGAGGAAATGTTTGAGTCATGGCCTGTGATGGGGAAAGCAGGGGCAAGCCAGGAGCGTGCCAAGTCAAGCCACATGTTGAGCATACAAAACTGTTGAAATGGTCCATTCTTCTTGTCTTAGTGTCTTGTTTTATCAGTCTAACAATAGGGATGCATATTCTGCTGTAAGTCCCTGCATTCTCATACACTATATGGACAAAGGTTTTGGGACACATCTGTTTTTCAGGGTTTGAGTGTTTTTCAGGGTTAGTTACAGTGAAGGGCAAACTTAATGCTTTAGCATACCAAGACATTTTAAACAACCTCATGCTTCCAACTTTGTGGACACAGTTTGAGGAAGAACCTTTTCTACTGGAAAGCTTTCTAAGAAGAGTGGAAGCAGTCATTAACGTCCTTGTTGGGGTAATAGTCAGGTGTCCCGTTACTTTTGTCCGTATAGTGTAAACATATAGTGTAAAAAAATTTGTGTGTAACTGGCATGCTATTGTGGAATAACTAAACTTAATTTGATGTAAGTTTGCATCCTACTTTGTTGTTGTGTTTCTCAATGACTACATTGACTTATGAGCCTTGGTTTAAATTCTTTCAATACTGTGTATGTGATGTTTCTTATTTTTTCATTTGGTTTAAAAAATGCAATAAAAATGCAACACCCATCAAAAGATGAGACGCACTTGCACTCATAGCAAACCATGAAAGTTGCATGCAATCGAAAGGAAAGTTATAAATAAATCAAATCGAAATCATAGTATTTGCCATTTAGGAAATCATAAATATCATATTAGTGCTGTGATACATGGAGCTATCCTTACAAATAATATTTCAAAGCAAATGTTTCTCTACACCATTTTTAGCCCCCTTTCCCCCAATCGTCAATGGTCAGGACCCCCAAAGGATCATGAACGTGAATTATTTGGGTGGTGTATCATTGTCAGGCAGTGACATTGATATGGTAGTGATTGCAGTTGTGTGGTGTGTGTGAGTATATGTGTAGATCATACACTTATACTGTACATGCATACAACTTGCCTAAGCCTACATTTAGTTTGCATATAGTTTACATCTATGTATATATTTTGCAATACAGACGTCCATATTTATATTTCTAGATTTTATGCTGTATAATTTTAAAAGTGTAGGCTACATTTGTAGATTTTATACTCTACTGTAGATATGGTATTTTATTCTATTCCATTGTTTTCTTAATTTTTGCTGCTCTTAACTTTGTACTGTCCACTTTCTGCCATGACAAAGCAAATTTCTTATCTTACTATCCACCCTATTAGACACATTTAACCTGTTTCATTTGAATTCATTTTAATATTCATTTCATGCCACATGGTTGCGTTAGTGATCCTCAACTCCATATCAGCAGTGACTTTCTGACCACAGGACAGAGATGTTCACAAGTCATTTTTAAGTACAAGTTAAGTCTCATGTCTTTGTGCTCGAGTCCAAGTCAAGTCTCAAGTCTTTGAGTGGTAAAGTTTACAAACGGTGACTCTAAATTTGAGATTGTTGAGCTGTAAATGTTGAGCTCTGAACGTTTAGGGGATATGCTAATTGACCACGCCCCATGATTACAATTGGCTGTTGCTAAGCAGGGGGCAGGACAGCGTGCTGTGAAATGCCCTCCCCAACATCTTAAATCTAAATATTAAATATGCAAAATATATCTCCACTCTAAATGTGAAACTCCACAGTTAGATGGGGCTCCG
>JBBJLR010000042.1:8787339-8803387 GCA_037577145.1 Brachypetersius gabonensis | reverse complement strand
TGATTTGGTTAAAATAATGCTGGGATTGTGATTTGGTTAAAATAATGCTGGGATTATGATTTGGTTAAAATAATGCTGGGATTGTGATTTGGTTAAAATAATGCTGGGATTATGATTTGGTTAAAATAATGCTGGGATTGTGATTTGGTTAAAATAATGCTGGGATTATGATTTGGTTAAAATAATGCTGGGATTGTGATTTGGTTAGGATGATGCTGGAATTGGAAATTATTTGGTTTAGATGATGCTGGTTCACACATTAGCTGGCTCACTCCATGTTTCTTTTCATGCCCCACTGCATTCCTGTCATAGAAGTGTCACTTTCAAGCTACTGTTGTTCTTTTTGTTCTATTTTGTTATACAAGATTAGATTATGATGCACAAAAGCATGAAAGGAAAAGTCAGAATAGGATTGACTTTCCAAAGTCAAATAATGTAAGTGGACTTATATTGATATAACTTATATTGACTAGTTATGCTTAAATTTCTTCCTAATATGTTTGAGCTTGGTAATTAATGATTGACAGATGGCAGCAGAAAATAATGCATGCTGGGATTGGTAATGCAGTCTTGCTGTTTTATGGAACATGGAATTTTTTACAAGCACTTAAAAGTCACAAAGTCAATGCTTGATGGGAGGACATGCTGGAGAATTTAATATGTTATGGAGTGATATCACATTGTGCATAATATTTTTGTACTTACTGTAGAAATTAAAGAAAGGGAGAAATGCTGGAACTTAATTTTGATTTGGTATTTTTTCAAGGGAAATGATTCGCTTGCCTCTCTCGTAAGGTAAGATATTTTTTTACTTTATGTATGGCTGGTTTCCAGAGTCCTTCAGTAATGATTTGAAGGGGCTTTCAAATGTGGTGCTGCAATGTTGATGCCATTTTTTTTACCCGTAGCATACAGTATTATGACCAGTCATCACTGAACCGTCACCAAGTATATATATCAACTTTATAAACAATGCCTTTGAACTTTACTGAGAGTACAACTTGTAAAACAAATGTAAAAATCTTACATATAATACATGGAGATGTTTCAGGCACCTATTACTAATGTGTCTCTTTATCTGAAGTAGCTTAATGGCCTATAAAATTAGTCCAGACTAATTCCGTCTCATCCTATGCAACTCCCATTATTTCTCCCTTCTCTACATGGCAGCATATGGAATGGTTATCTATTTCAAACACGGTCATTTGCATGACTGATGACCAGCTTGAAGGGTCATATCTATTTAAGTGCCTCTTCATTTACAACTTGGATTTATTTTTAGGCTTGTTTCAAAGTGAACAGGTAAATTTGATCTAAGCAAGTATGTTCTTCCTATGCAAGTATGTGCAAATGCCAAGAATAAAAGTCTAATCAAATCCTTTTCATGGAAACAGGCATATCTTTCCCAAGATTCAGCCTAAAGGTTATTATCCCATTAAAGTATATATACATATGCATCACATGGACAAAAGTACTGGGACACCTGACTGTTACAGCAACAGGGACTTTAATAATTTTGCATTTGAATACAAATGCTTTCATTTAGAGTTGGTCCCCCCTTCCACTCTTCTTGGAAGGGTTTCAACAAGATTTTGGAGTTTCTGTGGCCAATCTCTGCTTTATTTTTTGTCTTTTCTACCTTTCCTAAAAAATTTAACTTGACTCGGAGAGCTTTGCACAAGAATCTAATGGACTGCTGGTCCTATGCGCAAATGGCAAATGAAAATCTTGAATCTTGAATTCAATCTGTAGAGCATTTATGAGGTAAGGCATTTATGTAGGATGAGAAGACCTGGCTCATTATCGTGTTGGATGGGGTTGAGGTCAGGGATCTGTGTGAGCCAGTCAAGTTCTTCCACATCGAACTCATCCAGCCATGTAATTACGGTGCTTGCTTTGTGCACTGGTGTACTCTCATGTTGGAATAGAAAAGGTTCTTTCCTAAACTGTGTTGACAAAGTTGGAAGCATGACGTTGTCCATGTCTTGGTATACTGAAGCATTAAGATTGCCCTTCACTGGAAATAAGGGACCTAACCCAAACCCTGAAAAACAGATTTCCCAATACTTTTGTCCATATAATGTATACATGTCCATATGTTTTTTTTATCCAGCCACTGAGTTTGTATACATCACTGCTGCATTTTTAGCAACTGCTGCAACTGGCAACAGTTATTATTAACCACACCCATGCACTAATTTGTAACATGATTACTCACAACGACTTTGGCTTACTCTTGTGCTTTAGGCACAATTGCACTTGAACTTCAGATAATGGACTGATCATAGGACATTCTACCGAAAGGCCTTCTGGTATCGGGAAAATAATTTCATCAGTTAGAATAAGTTGAAGCAGCAAAGCATCCCCACACCATCATACTGACACCACCATCACAACTGTTGGTGTGATGTTCCTACTGTGGGAAGATAGCTTAATGCCAGAGGTGATGGATCCCTCGTTCATTTTTTTAGAAAGTGTGTGTTTCTCTTTGTCAGCAGTTTTCACCTTGCCACTTTTCTATGTACATTACATTTACGGCATTTATCAGACGCTTTTATCCAAAGCGAATTCCATTCTCTAACTACAGGGGGCAGTCTCCCTGGAGCAACTTGGGGTTAAGGGTCAGGAACCCAGTGTTAGTGTGCTGAAGGTAGGATTCGAACCCATGACTTCTTGGTCTAGAGGCAAGTATCCTACCCACTACGCCACCACCACCCCAGAAAGAGAAACTGACACTATGGTCAGTTTCTAAAAGTGGGATCATTCATGTTGACTTCATATAGGACAGTACATAAACATTCATTGGTTCATAACTGAATGTCTGCTGCACACTTGGAGGAATTTTGGTAGGTTGGTCACTTCTGGGAAGATTAACGATTTTTCTGGTAAGATAATGACAAAGGTTTCCCTCTCTGTGGTTCGCTAGAGTTCCATAATGGTTTTGTAACCATTTCTAAACTGATATATTTCAATAACTTTCTCTTATCTGAATGATAGTTATCAAGACTGGGTGTGTCTATCCCAATTACCCCTAATTATTAACTAAATTTGGATAAATGGTTGACCAAGTTACTTTTTCATATCTAGCCATTTAGTGGCCACAGGTTTCTTTAAAAACAAATGTGTATTTGTTTTTCTGTTTCTTTAGTTTAAAGATCTTAGACAATATCATTTTCCTTTAGTAAATAACTGCAGAAGTACAACTTGCATAACTTCATCCTCCTGTTAAGAAGCCAATAGATTGAAATCACTGAACATCCACTCACACGGCTGACTTTAACATAACCTACAATGAAGTTCATAGACAACATAATCCCATGTGTACCAACATATATATTGATGACTTTAACCAGGCTTGAAAGAGTTTCAGTAATTTTTAACATAAGTCTTATCTGTCACCTGCCTCATGATTTGGTCGATAATTAATATTATCCTCCACCACAGAAAGTCCTTTGGGAAAACACAAGAAAAAAAATCTCAGTTCAGCACACACTCCTCACAGTCATGGGTGTGAAATCAATATTTAATTAATAGACTTTTTGACGGCAGACAAAACGTGATTTATTCGCCAAAGAAAATTCTCATTTTCCTTTAAGTATTCATGTTCCAAAATCTGCACTCGCTTGACAATTTATATTTCCAATAAACAGAGCTCAGGGAAAGCAATAAAGAGATTTTTTTATTATTTAATTTGATTAGAGGTAGGCCATTCATAAGCTAAAGTGACAAATAAATAAAGTGTGTTTTCGCTACACTAAGCTGGATGTAACTTTCTACCTTTAAACAGACTAAATGAAGCCTTTTTCATGAAGAATGTTTTTGTTCTCTGTCATTGACGTTTTGTATTTGGGGGCATTCAGGCTTAGCAGAGTGGGAAATTCACAAAGGGGAAGAAAAAAAAAACCCAGCTAATGTGCATTCAAATGATGGGCAGAGAAGCAGGAAACATGGAGTAATCAGCAGATGTGGCTTTCCATGTGATAAAACAGTCATATTAGGTTGATCCGATCTGTATTTGTCTCAGTGTTCTAAATCAACCCATTATCAAGAAGCTCTTTATAACAAAAAGACTGTAAACGATTTTTTTCAATCAGACTGGTGTCTTTACATTGCATACATTTCAGAATTAATGAACCCCTCTGACATTTGCGCAGTACTTTCGCTGAGCAAACACTGGGAATATGGACTAATCTAGTCTTCGCTTGTGCTGTCACAATATCAGTATGACATATATAAATTTGACCTCTTATACGCAAAAAAAACCGAAGCTTTCCAACGAATTCTGTTAGATTAGAAGCGGACGGGGAAGGAAGCCACCAGCGACCTCTCTTCAACCTCGCTGAGGTGAATTCTCAACAGGAGTTCAAGTGCGGAAATCCAAACAAGGCCACTGCCCCGGAGAACAGGATACGATTTAATTACGATGCATAATTAAATAGTGCTAATGAAACCCTTTTCACCCTAATGAATGAGGATGAGAGGGGAAGAGAATGGCGACGAATGAGACCCTCGGTTATTACCGCTTCTCACAGGCGAGCTTTCCCAGAGCCCCGTTAAAGGATTATTAGGTTGATTACACGAGGATCCTGATTATGTTCTTTTATACAGGACCAAAATGCTGCCAAAGGTGGCAGGTGACACAGATTGCAATCATCTCACTGCATACAATGCTGCTTTTCAGTCATTTTTAAGTCATACAATTAAAGCTTCCTTAAATGGCTGATAGTTGGAATGTACTGTTCTAGTAAAATCAAGTGGCATAGTGTGACTGTAGTAGGCCTTTAATACTAGGCCTTCAGTAGGAGTTTTTGCACCTCTTGCCGATTACTGACTTGATGGCTCACGTGAACTTTTTTTGGCCTTCCTAGATGAAGCAGGGATTTTTAAAGCCTGTAAATGATTTTTAAAGCCTGTAAATGAAATTCCACATTTTATTTCAAGCTTTTAACAGACACGTTGACATATTCAACCTTACATGCAAGACTTTTATAGTGACTCTTTCCTTAAAGAGTCCTGGCATAAAGGTGCCTCTCCTGTTTTCCATTTTCTCCATTTCACAGAAATCATAAACCTAAAAGGGACGTTTCACTTGCATAGATCTGGTATACATTTAGAGGTTATTTATTTGTTTAAAATAGTTTTCAATAGCTTTTTCACTAGGGCACAGTTCTTCAAAAGCCTATTCACTGAAAGATGTGTGAAACCTAAAGTGGTTCCATGGCACTGCCCTACATCATTTTACTCTGTTTAGACACATTTCAGTCTACTTGAATGCTCTGTGTAGGTATAATATAACATGTGGCCTTCAAATACTTTTAAAGATTTCTTCAGAATGAACGTTGAATCATACTGCTTGAAAGAAATTAGCCGCATCAAGTTAATATTTCCAATGTATGCATAGGGCTTTGACAGATCTCACATAATCAAAAGATGGCTGATAAACATTTAGCCCAAGAGAATATAATTCGCTAGAGGCAGATGGACAAAAGACAAGGACAAACAGATTACAGGGATTACAGTAATCTACCCATAATGCTTTTATTTTGTTCTTTATTTCCTCTGTAATCCCCCCAAATCCCATTTCAATTCATTGGCTCACTGAAAATCCAGCATTTATAATATTAATTGTCTCTAAAACACACAGATTACTTTGCTTTTGGCCAGATAATGTTCATTAGGAACACTGCACAGTGTTTCTTTATTTTTTTTTTATTAACTACATACTTGACAAGACAATTGAATGCAATGCTAAAGAGGGACATTTCATTGAACTCTTTCAAAAAAGAGTACCACCAGGAGACTACACAGCAGATAAGTGCCTGTTTAAAAGGTTGGGTTCATGGTCACCAGAGGTAACACATTTACACCTATTTAGTAATGGCAGAATCCAAACAATGTTGATTTACGGCTCAATTGAAATCACTCTGTCCTTTAAATGTCACAAATCGTCCTGGAATAAAGTGACATAATTGCTCATGCAGCCTCCAGCATTTTTCTTCAGTGTAATCCATATTTCCATAAACACCCTGGCGGGAGAAAAAAGGGATTTGATTCGACCTGTTTCTTCAGCAATGGGCGATTAGCGGACGGCCGAGGTGCGACAGAATCGGCCATTCATCACGTCCGAATCACTGCTGACAATTAAGCAGAAAAGAACGGGTAATGATGCACACGTTGTTCCTGACCTTATTTTGAGTCTGTTTAAACCCAGCGCCATTCATCAAAGGCTGAATTATGCCATTACCACTAAAATAGCATCCCAGAAATGTCAGCGGCGCATCCGCTCATTTCTCAGGTGGGGTATGATTCATATTCCATTAAGCATATACATAAAAGAGTGTCTACCCTGCCAGAAATAAATGTTCCTGACCTTCATAAAAATGAGATTTTAAATGCAAATCAGCCAGCTGAAGGTGGGCAGCAAGAGCTCATCAATAGTTTTGGCATGAATACCAGTGATAAGCAGGTCTGCCTCAAAATCAATAGGTCCCACTAGACATGGCATTCCAATTAATACAGTAAATACACACACAAATCATAGCGAGACGTTGCCTTGTTTGTGGGGTAACAATTAAGTGCTCAACTAAAAAGGTACTTCCAAATTACTTTGCCTAATGCTAATAGTGATTAGCCGCTACATTAGCCGCCACATTATAAATAACCTCGCGGTACAGTTTTAAGTCTCATTCCGATATGCGAGATGCCACATGACTGGTAAATCAGACCCCCCCTGGTTAAGACCTGCACCATCTGTCGGTGACATGGCTTATCGCTGTTCATGCACATGGCTGCTGTCTGTAGATTTCATCCTCTGCTGGCCCCTAAGTGATGGCGCCAGAAGCTCCTCAGTCTTCCAGGGTCCCTCAATGGCCTAAAGTGACATCTACTCGGTACCGGATAACACCCCAAGCAATGGCACCTTATCTTCCACACATGGATAACTTAAGGGGGTTTGATGGTTGTCATTAGAGATGGCTGGAAAATGTCTCTGCCTGTCCCACCCAGGAATCATATTGCCAAGCATCTGTCCATCTCTCTCTGCTGGAATAAAGATTCCTGAATATGTCCTGGCTTGGTCCTCTATTTGGTAAAGAACCATTACATTATATGGAGTTTTTTAAACTGCAAAGGAGTTCTTCTCACTGGATTCTTCAAAGATTTCTTAGTAAAAAAAATGTATATCAGCCAGACCAATAAAACTGCCTACTTGAAATTATGTAGGCCCCCCTTGTGCTGCCAAAACAGCCCTGAACCATCAAGTTATCTCTCCTGGCACTGAGATGTGAGCAACAGATCCTTTAAGTTATGTCAATTTTGAGGTTGGGCCTCCTTGGGGTGGATTGGTTTGTCCAGCATATCCCACAAATGCTCAACCAGACTGAGATCTGGGGAATTTGAAGGCCAAGTCAACACACCAACTCTTTCCTCACACACAGTTTTTTGCATGGCGGGGTGCATTATCTTGCTGACAGAGGCAGCTGTCATTAAGGAATACTGTTGCCATAAAGGGTGTACCTGGTATGCAACAATGTTTAGGTATGTGGTATGTGTCAAAGTCATATCTGTGTGAATGTTATGATGAGACAAAAGTATGGAGCAGGATGTGAACATAACTAAGAATAAAGTGAAACAAAACAAAGAAGAACAAAAACAGAAGGTAGATTAGCCAAAGTACAGTAAAGTGGCCCCTTGTAGTCACACATGAGACCATCATTGGGTGCTCAGGTAGCTATTCCAGCCATCCAATAATAATAATAATAATAATAATAATAATAATAATAATAATAATAATAATAATAATAATAATAATAATAGTAGTAGTAGTAATAATAATAATAATAATAATAATAAAAATAATAACAGTAATAATAATAATAATAATAATAATAATAATAATAATAATAACAATAATAATAATAATAATAATAATAATAATAATAATAATAATAACCCCCTGTCATGTGATCCAGCTTCCATCTCCCTGGCCTGTAGAATTTCACTCATACACACATGTGGACTTCGCCACTCATTTTGCCCTCTTGTTTAATTTTATCATGTCTGTTAATTACATCACTTTGTTAACATGTATCCAGTACTATCTAGCCTCTGCAACTGTTGTTGTACATGTGTTGTTTTGTTGCATTATGTCCCTGTATGACCTTCTACTTGTTTGCAAATAAATAAATAACAATAATAAAAGGGAACACAGCGCCCGGGGAGCAGTGTGTGAAATACAGAACTGTTCCGTATTTGAAAGATAAAAGACATGCTCTGTTTTGAACTGATAGAGAATGTCCTTAGTTCTGTATTTTTGCAAAACCATGGCAGAAAAATTACAGATTGGATTACAGATTAGTCCACTAATAAAGATCGCGCAATTTGTATGAGGGAAACATGCAAGACCCCGAGTGCACCCCATATCAAACACTATGCTACGGCTAGCAACACCCCACCACCACCCCAGGTTCCAGAACCCCCCACCAGTGTGTACTCTCCACATTTAAAATGCTCCCAACACCCCTGGATGTCACTGACAAAACTATTTTTGAGTTATAAGAGACAAAATTATTTTTTAAAAATCTGATTTTTACACAAAAATCCAAAAACGGATAATCCATTGAACAGTTTCTTCTGTGGCATTGCTCCAAACCATTTAACTCCTTCACTCAACATCAGAATTGCACTTCACACAGTCAGATATGATTTCATACCCTTTTAGTTTCTGCTTAGTGAGGCCATTCCTCCATGCGTCACCTGAATGTGTAAGTGTAGTGACATTGTAGAGACAGCACTTTTGATCAGGTTTAAAATGTTTTGACTGGTCCCCTTGTCGAGTGATTGCTCCCTTGGCCAATGAGATGCTGTCAGAGCAGTCGGAGCGAAGGGCTGTTATTTACTCCTCAGTTTCTTTGACAAATAAATTACATGCCGCTCGAAGTGAGCTTCACTGGCTCGCTGCATGAGAGGCCTTCTCTGCAATTTATCTCTACTGGGTGTATGAAAAAATAAGGCCAAGGAACTTGTTTAAAGCACTCCAGCTCAATCTGATCAAATTAACAATAAGAGTGCTCTGTTAAAAGGGCAGAAAAGCACAAGAGTAAATGCTCATGCACACACATACATTATCTAATTACAGCAGCGATAGTAGTGTAAAACAAACAAAGCCACAAAATGAATAAGTAATCAGTGTATTTACTAGCTAATCACGTCACTGTATAAGCTAATCACCTTTCACTGCATTAGAAACACCCACCTCGCACGTTCACTCTCTGGTGCCTTTATGTTCCACTTCACTAGTGGTCAACATTTCTCAGCACAGCGGTGACATGAACCAGAGGGTGCAAAAATGGGGTATGCAGTATATGTGCTGCATATGGGCGCACCGCCAGGGGGGTGCCAAAACAAGGGAGGGACAGAAAACATAGCATTGGCATTTGTGTTTTAATACTGTTCTTGCGCTTTTAAATCATGACTATGCTCTAAATATGCTGTTTAAAATATTTAAGAAGCATAGGGCCTGGTCACTGGCAGTAGATGCTTTGACCAGCGGTGCTGCCACGACGGGGGTGGAGTGGTGTTGCGTACCCTCCAAAAAGTGAGTAGTTGCATCCTTGACACGGACGTGGTAGAGATCATGGCTTTGGTATGAACGTATCAGGCAGTGTGGTGTTACAGGGTTTTTTTTTATGCTAATGCTTAGTTGTGTGGTGTGATATTGAAAATATCCAGCCAAACATGGCTCTGGGGTCAAAAATTGCTTCTAGAGCTGAAGATGAACTACAGTTTTCAGTTAGGTAGGTATTTCTAATTAAATGACCAGCACGAGTAGTGAGATGTTGACTTGACTCGTGACTCGGCTCTGACTCGAGGCTGAAGACTCTGATTAAAGATTTCTTGCTACAGAAATTCTACCTGTGTGACCTTGTCTTTTTAGCACAGACAGTACCATTTTCCTGAAGCAACATCAGGTTCAACATGGCTTCAAATTATAATAAAAAAAACTGTAGTCGCCTAGAATGAAGTACAATGAGGCAGCTGGGCAGCTGGTAGTCTAGTGGTTCGCCCTGCGATCAGGAAATCATGGGTTCAATTCCTGAGACTGCTAAGCACCTCTGAGGTACCCTTGTGCAAGGTCTTGTCCCCACACACGGCTCCCCAGGCGCTGTTTTCCTGGCTGCCCATTGCCTTACTTGGTGTATGGGTTAAAAGCAGAGGAAGCTTTTTCACAAACGAGCTAGCATAGCTGCTTTACAAACAACTGAGTAATCAGCTGTGCTTCAAGTGTGTCCTTCAGACTTAAGGTTTCTCTAATCCTAATGAAGAACTTATGGGTTGATGTCACATTGAACCTGACAGGTTTACTTTTATACAGTGGTGCTAATGAGACTAAACTGAAATTGTACACAAAAACTCTAAACTTGACTTACACCCACATTCAGACTTGAGTCATGACTCAGACTTAGACCCCAGAGACTTGAGTCTTGAATCACATATAGACCCCAGAAACTTGGGGTCCCCAAAAACCTCCGGGACTTGTGTCTTGGCTCAGACTTAGACCCCAGAGACTTGAGTCTTGATTTAGACTTAGACTGCAGGGACTTGAGTCTTGATTTAGACTTAGACTGCAGGGACTTGCGTCTTGATTTAGACTAAGACTGCAGGGACTTGAGTCTTGATTTAGACTTAGACTGCAGGGACTTGAGTCTTGATTTAGACTTAGACTGCAGGGACTTGCGTCTTGACTCAGATTTGCACATCAGAGACTTAAACCTCCACTTGACTTTCATCTTAGACTCTGCCCATCTCTGCTTACCAGTCATCTCACTCAAGTTTATTGGTGCAACATGACTGAGGACATCAGCCATGGGCTGTTCGACTGTCACTGCAAGTAAATGAAATAATGACTGAAAGCATAATGTCATGTTGTTGCCGGGGGACTGAAGACAAGGGTGGATGTAAAAAAGTAAACTGATAACAGGTAACACAAGTACTGTATATGCTAATGTGACGACTGAAACTAACTGACAGAGGAAGGGTTTTAAAAGAAGCTAAACGAACGGCTACATTTAAAGATTATAAGTCTCCTGTGGAACTTTGACATTCTTTCTGACATTTTTCTGGAGTCACTTTACTTGAGCCATTGTGTGAAGAGTGGCAGACTAATAAGTGACTATTGTCAAGTATCAAATTACACCCCTATTGCTTCTTAACTCCATTTAACCAACAACTACTTCTTTACAGGAGAGCAGCAATACTCAGTTGGGAGGAAAGTGGCTTATCATCTGGGGGGAATAAATGATGCAATAAAAGCGACACACTGTTTGAACGTAATGAAAAAGACTGCAGTGGGAGCTCGGCTCGAGGTTTTCCGCAATATCTATTATAAGAAGAGACATCTAATAAAGCCCCTGAAAGAGAAAAGTAATAATGATCTTCTCTCATTTGCATATAAAATCTACATATTATATCAGCTTCTTTCCTTGGCACTTTTTTCAGGCTGGTTTCCGTCTCCTGAGCAAATTATGGCACTGAAGTAAGATGATTAACTGATTGCAAACACGATAAGAAAGTTTTCGGGTCGTTCGGGAATGAATGGCAGCATCTGCGAGAAAAGCAGTCAATGCTATCTCTTTCATTTGCATGCTCCATTGATCTTTAGACTTACGCTTGCACTTCATTGACACCGGCTGTCAAAGGCAATATAAAGGCCAACATCTGTAGCAGGCTCTTTAAACGTAGGCCGCGTGCGCTCCTTTCAGATAAAAATGGCTTTACAATATCTTTTTTGGCTGAGCTGTGAAAAGAACTTCCATCTCATTACTAATTCACAACTCTGTGGGCTTTAACTGGCACCAACTTTTTAAAAAAGTTTCATGAAATAACCGGGTAAGGCTTATTTCCTTTCTGCACAAAAACAGACGTGACATGATCGAATCTGACAATTCCATTACAGTGGCGGAAATGTGTGGAGTCCAGAATGAATTCCAGTCCTCTATCTAAACTCATGAAAAAGGAAAAGAATCAACAGTTCTGCCTTTTTATATTATTTGTTATTCTAATGAAGCATGAAGCATATGCATTTTATTTCAGAAATACTATCCTTAAAGGAAACGTTCAGCTAAAAGTTATGTTTACATACTTATTTCCAGATGTAGTCAATGAACAAAGACAATGTAAGTGTCCAAAGCTGCTAACAAACACTAGAACTTAAACAGTCCAAAGCATTTCTGTAAAAATGCATGGTTTTTTTTTAACCTTCGCAAATCACACATCGTCTTTTATGTAGCACAGACTTGTTGATGTGGTTTGGGACATGGTAAGATAAAGATCAGATACGATAAGATAAAACAAACACATTGGAGTTTTCTCAGTAGTTATTAGTCCCACAAGTGGGAAATGTGCATTGCTACAGCAGGAAGTGGACGGTACAAAGGTAAGAGCAGCAAAAACAATAGAATAAAAATGGTATTGTATAAAAAATACACTATTAATACATATATATATATATATATGAACACTAGGTACCAGGAACAAATTGGAGTTTTCTCAGTAGTTTGGTATGACTAATAGAAACTTCTTATAAAACTGAACATACATTTTAACAGCTATTTGGTATTCACAAAGCATCTAAGTCCAAAAAGGCCTTGAGAAGTCCACCTTAATGAAGATCTAAGCAGTTTAACACAGCTGAGAGAACTTTTAATAGTGTATCATTACAGACACAATTCGGGCTAGTCTTGAACAGTTAGTCTTAAACAGTTAGTCTTAAATAGTGCTCATCTGGTCTCAAAATATGTCTTGGTTGATTGACCACATCTAGATTAAGTTAAATCTCACAGAAATGTGACTTTTCACCAAATTATTCATTTAGATGTGTGAACAATTAATGAAGATTAATATAGGCTGCCTTACTGTATTATAGATTGGATGTCAAGGACAAACCACTATCAGCAAGTCAGTTATGGTCTATTTCACCAACACAGTACATCATTTTTAAAGGAAGCACTTCAGCCTAACCTCTAATTGCCCCAGACAGTAATTTCCCTGCACATAGAGCACCTGTTATTATAACAAAAATCTCTTAACTATGACTTCTTCTGACACTTTAGGCACCCATTATCTTTCAGGACTTCCAATGATTTAGACCAGCACCATCTGTCTGTAATAACCATCCACATATTTGTCTTGACTTGCTATCCGCTATCTGATCAAGCAATGCAGTCGTAGGGATGCTGTGTTCTTGTAGCATAAAGCTGAATTACACAGGAGCATGCTACATATGTGAGTGAACCAATCATTTTTCGTTCTGCCCTCAGAATGTTTTTGAGTAAGTAAAACTCCCATGAGAGGAAAAAACATGTCTACTGCTATTAGAGGTCTGTTTCACCAGCATTTTGTGATGTATGGACAGGTATTAGCACAAATCAATAATGCAAATCTCATGATCTCATGAATCTCATGATTTACATCTCCGTTCTTGTGTTGGTGTACAATCAGCAGTCCACCACCAGGTAGCTGTCACTGATTCACGGCAGGAAAAACTGCAACACAGGCCCACCACTGAGGATAGGCCACTACTCAACTAATAACAGTGGGCGCACCACCATGGTGTATCAGTTTAAGTACCACTGGTAGTGAGATGTTTGCTTACCTCCCGAGGTAAAGTACATCTGTAGCCTGGCGAACCACTATGTTGATGGCTGTTACAGAAGCGAAATCCCTGCAACTGCTTAAATATTAATTACTAGATTTATGGGCTACACTCTGCGCAGAGAGAACAATCCATAAGATATTAATTATACCTCGACTATGTCTTTTGTAACAGTAGCTGTTACTCATAAACCCAGCAATAAACATAACCATTACAAAGAAAATCATTTGAAAAAACTAACCTTCACCTACTACTCCACACTCAATCCAATAAAATACATTTTAAATTAATACATGTCTATGTAAACATTGGGAACCCAGATGCTACCCACAAATAAATCTATCTGAAGTGTTGCATGCCAAGACCTGAACCGTAATTAATGGTCTGGTGAAGTCTAGGTTTTATTTAATGAGTATTGATTGTTAAAAAATGCTCAACTCTGTAATGAATAGGGAGAGGGAATGGACAGCTGGGTCGCCTTCAAAATATGAGTCTGTGACGTCATAGCTAAGGAGGCCAGAAAGGGACAAAACTTGGAGAAACAAACACACAGGAGACTCAAAGCTCAGTTATAAAAGATCCGTTGTAAAAAGATTTGTGTTTTACTGCCTACTGTAGATCCATTCAAAATAATCAGCCCGTGAATGCGGCTACGCATCTCTAATCATAAATGACTTGGTAAGAGCCAAGAGAACAACCCCCTCCCCCTAATGATTTAGTGGTAGAGTGCTGTGCACTGAATCAGAAAACCGCCTGTTCAACATTTATTTCAACACAAACTTTGTTGCCTGTAAAACCAGTCACTGGATGCAGAGCAATCATGCAATCATACTTTGTATTTTCTCATAGAAATATATCAAGTTTTACTTTACAACTGTCTAGCAAAGCACAACAAAAATATATTATTATATTATTTCACCAAAATATGTCAAAAAATAACATTAGAAAAGACAACGTATATCTTCTGATACTGTGTTCTCGTTTAAGTGTCTCCAAGATCTCCTATAGACAAGACAAGCAGCCAGAGCTGGCTGTGTCTTCATTTTTGCTGACCAGAAGGTAGATGTTAAAGGTTATTCATAGCCTCCCAAAAAGGTACTCTAGCTCACTGGTTTTCTTTGGGGTTGGATTGCCAGTTGCAGCCTCAGGAACATCGTCCAGTTGAAACTAACTCTGAAGCTGCATCTACCTAGAAGCTGTCATACTCTGATGTAATGGGGACCTTGACAAGCTCTTAGACCAATGATCCAGAAGATCCATGCAGCTACATGTCCCTCAAAAAGACTTGATGTGTACATTTCCCAGATCCATTTCTGCCTATTCTCTAGTCTCAACAGCCAGCTGAAGAATGTGGAGTGTGGTATTCCACTTGATAGACACATCGTGTGCCAAGGTATTCATGGGGAGGCTGAAAATTTGTTGGTTAATTTTTTAAAAGGAATCTATGTTTGTGGTACAACCTCTGAGACAACCTTATTCTCGCAAAAACCTTCATTCCCAAGTCCTGAGTAGGGTATCAGGTCAAGGGAAATGCCTTCTCCCATTATATCTGTTAATTTCTTTGCTGTGAAGTGGTTGTGTGGCTAAACCTGTTTTGCATTAAAAGCAGCGAAGAGAGTTGATGTAGAAGAGTGACTCGCAAGGATGGGACACGGCTTTGTTATTGATGTGGTGCTTGTAGCGGATGGACGGATACCAGAATAGAATGCTTGAAAGAGATTGCAGGTGAAATGCAGGTGATGTGCATTGTGCAACATCTTTGTCACTGCTGAAATTTATTTTGCGCACTTTATACATCACCTTGGCTGGTTATGAAATGCTCCCAGACACTCAGTTTTTTGAATGAGTGTATTCCACTCCCTTTCAAAAAACCTCACAATAAAACCTCTTCAATTCTGAGAGACAGACATAAATTGTTAACAATCTGGGGATCTCGGTTGATTATCAATGGTATGAAGGTTACGTTTAGGTTTCAGGTTGAAGGTTTTTTGTAGTCATATTTAATAGAAACAATTACAATCAACTATCTGCATTTTATGGGTATTTTGTTTAATGTAACTTGAAGACAAGCCCGATTTAAACAAGGCATCTACAGCTGACTCTTAAAATAAAGTATTATTTGTTGTGGTGACTATCGTTGTGAACTCTCAAGAAAACATTCATTCAACTAGGATGGTGAGTAGTCGGGGTCTACGGGTGCGAGGCAGGGTGCCGGCCAACCACAGGACGTGTCACGTGAATGAGGAATTTAGAATTCCTCATTCACGTGACATGCATGGCTTCATACTGTGGGAGAAACCAGAGACCCCGAAAGGAGGAGAGCATGCAAACTCCACACACACACACACACACACACACACACACACACACACACACACACACACACACACACACACA
>JBBJLR010000042.1:8747998-8774152 GCA_037577145.1 Brachypetersius gabonensis | reverse complement strand
GGTCATAAACATGTGTACCAGCTGTTCGGATACACATGTTTGCGAGTTTCAGTGTGAAATCTTGAAAAGTAACACACTATAGCACCAAAGTGTTGGACCCGGAGTGGCCACTGTGTCCTAGCGCGCTTCCGTCTTGGTTTCTTTTGAGAGCTACTGCTCAGATTAAATAGGCATTCATTTTCGCAATTATTTCTATGATGAAACTTTTGGAGATTAATTTTGAAGACCTTGAAAGAAAAATTTATATTTTTGATGTTTTTCAACATAATCAGCCTGTATCTCAATAAATAGAACGCTGACTTACGACTCATTATGGCAGATTGGGTCACATATGAACTTTGTTTAAGAGCCATTCTTAAACTGTCATTTGTATTAAGTGCATTATTTTTTCATCTACCAATTTAGTTGTATTGCATTTGCAAGAGGTACCGTTTTCTCTTGAAGTTTGAAGACTAATAAGAAGTAAAAGAAGAGTATCTGACAAGTTTTAAATGAAATGGGCCATGATTTAAATGAATTGGGCCATGATTGGTCCTCTGTCATTAACCTCCTCAGCCTGTCAGTATCCCATCATGTCCTTGTCAGCATCTCATCTAATGCCACACCCACGCTGTGGACCACTTCATTTTCACCTTTAATTTCTGTATCCCCCACAACTTTGTTTCTTGAGTATTTAAATTCACCCCTCCAACCTGGGAGTGTCGGTTCACTATTGTGCTTTGGTATGTTTGCCTCAGGCTTGCTTTCAGTTTGTTTCTCTGCAATCCTTCTCGAATCTGGCTTTGTTTTATTAAAGTTAGCTTGGCTTGTCCTCCCTGGCCCTCACCATGACAGCAGAAGGCTTACCTTATGCAAATTCGGTGATGCGTATTAGTGTCACGTAACTGATGTGTGAACATTTCGCAATGTAAAGCAAGCCTTAGAGAAGCCTTTTTTGAACTAGGATATGAATCGGGGAGTAATTTGACGTTGATCTGCTTGATTTATATGGTTAATGTGTTAGGGCATCTTTATTAAAATTAATGTTAAATGGAAAGAAATTATTTGAACAGCTGAATTTCAATTTAGTGTTAAATCCCAAAGGTAGACATCCAAGTATTTAAGCTACGTACTATGGTAGAATGTACCATTAAGCCTGGAAATGCAAGATCTCACCATTTCAGGACAGCCTGCTGCTATCCAGGGTGCTGAAATCTCAGTCTCACAGTGAACGTCAAGATTTACATTTACAGTATTTAGCAGATGCTTTTATCCAAAGCGACTTCCATTCTCTAACTACAGGGGACAGTCTCCCTGGAGCAACCCAGTGTGCTGAAGGTAGGATTTGAACCCATGATCTCTTGGCCCATAGGCAAGTATCCTACCCACTAGGCCACCAGCAACCCCAATATGTTATTAGTAGGTAACCATCACATGGCCAAGCATTTCACAACAGGCCAAAGCTGGAGAAATCTGTTCTAGAGAAGCACCTGCATCCACTTACCTTCTTCGGTCACTGAAAGGAGAAAGAAAGACTTCATACAGAGAAAGAATTTTCATTTCTCAATACCCTTTCAGACGACAGCTTTGCAATGTAATAAGGTAATTACTGCAGCTGTTCATTTTAACATGTTAGCTAACAAGAATGCTATAAATAAATATGTATACACAGCAAGCAACACAAGGATGAAGGAACAGGTTCATATACATCAACATGTTGCTGATGGTAGCTATACTTACAGGTCAGAGGAGAAAAAGGGTTAATGTCATTAATTTGCAGAGATAGCACTACGGCAAATTCCATTTTTTTCCAATTTGGACACAGTGACAATCACATTCTCTCTTATCATCAATTCTCATTGCCTTTTCGCACTCATTTTTTCTATGTACCTCTACTTTAGAATCCAATGCACCCAAAATTGGTGTCTTCAGCTTTGCATTCTAAATCCAGTTAGGGATACGGAAATTATTACTAGGCATGACAGTAGATGTCACCAGGTGGCTAATCCCTTACAACTACAGTTCAATCAAGGTCCAAAATGTCTGCATTAGGTATAATCAATTTTGAACATTACATTATTAGGTAATAATCATTTCAAGATTTATCAATTTAGTACATACATAGCTTTACAAGTTTTCATGTTCAGGATTACCTTTGGCTAAGTTCGCTACAGAATCACAAGGTTTAGAAATAATAATAACAATAATAGTGCTATAATACAATTGCTACACAAGTTCAGAGACACTACATGAAGTTTCAGACAACACACTGCAATGTTTATGAAAAATATAAACAGTATAGCTACCCGTTTTCCAAAATTTGTCAAATAGGTTATTGTCATTTCAACCATACACATACGGTACACAGTGAAATGTAGTAAGGTACATGCACAAAAAATGCAGAGTAGTAGCAATAAACATAATTGTGCAAATATAGCAGCAGTAGGACAGAGAATGTGCAGTGCAATAAATAGAAGGGTATTTACAGAGATAATTAACGTCTGAGTTGTTTGAACTGCTTATTTAAAGCAGAGAAGATGCAGTATGCAATGTGTATGAACTGCGTTAGGTAAAGGAAGGGGAAATTCAGAAAAGTTATGAAAGATTTCATCCCTAAAAAGTTAGAAAAGCAGGCCACCAACCCCCACATAGACTCTGTCCTGTGACTACCTCTAAAGAGGATGTGCTGAAGGAAGGCCACCATCTTTTGTCTGGAAAACAAAGCAACTCACTTTCTTTGTTCCAGAGAGAGAACAAAGGAACTTGCCTAAGTTTTAGTAACTTAGCTAAAGTTTAGCTTAGACATCTGATCAACATCACAATATCCAACAGCAAAGTCAAGCTTGCAACATTTTTGGCCTTTTTTTTTTTTAAATCAAATTTCTCTCCAAACTTCCACAAACATGTTTTGAGGGTGACTGGCTGAACTTTCTCAATCATATGAGGCTGAACTTGTATTTGTGAGCATAGCATAGCACAGCCTGCCTTCAGAAACAAATGCTGTGATTTATGTTTGCAGTGATATATAGCTTTTCTCTTTCAATGACATCATAGTAGTATCTCAGCTCTCTTGAGAATGAACAGTTTTGTATCTTTAAAGCTTCAGGTAAAATTCATTCTCAGTGCAAAACACACATTTTACACTCAGCTAGTACAGACTATATCAAAACTCAGCTTATCTCTTTAACATACAGAGTAGTTCACTGCAATGCCATGTTGTCAAATCAACTCCACATTTTCCTTTGTCTTCAGAGAACAATGCATCACATTACAAGCATGCCTTCTGCATAGAACTCTTACTTCTCCCTTGTTCCTACTCTCTCTCTCTCTCTCTCTCTCTCTCTCTCTCTCTCTCTCTCTCTCTCTCTCTCTCTCTCTCTCTCTCTCTCCCTCTCTCATTCCCATGGATGCACACATACACACAACCATGCACACTAGATGCTCAGGCACTCCTTCAATCACTTTACTGATAAATAAATGTAAACTGTAAATGCTCTGAGTGCTATGTGTGTATTTTGGAATAGATACGTGTTTCATTTCATTCATTCTAATACTGGTTGCTAAATCTATATTTAAAGATTTCGCATGTGTTAAACAATCTTCAGAATTCAACTGCTAAATTAATTAGACTCATTCATAAAGTAATGACACTGATTTACTTTATTAATGAGGGTAGACCCCACAAGAGTGATTTAATAATTAGATAAGTTTCCAGTTATCTGTTGTTTTGACTTGCTGATGATTTGCTCTCACTCTGTGAAACAGTTATAAGTGCAGCTTTGCTGATTGCTGTAGAATGTGTATCAAATAAAATGCCTTACAATTTAGCAGAAGCAGAGAACATAGCCACAAAAACTGCCCTCAACAAAGGAATAGCAGGGAGTTCTGAGTGTTAATACCATGGTAAACTGGGGTTTTATAAATATTGTAAGGGAGCGTTTGCATGAATACCTTTTTGTGCCTTGGGCATGATGGGCAATTATATTGGCACCATTTTGCTCATTTGAACAAAAACTTTGCATATAAAGTAAAGTTCAGCACTAGCCGAGAAGAGTCGTGACTGCAGTGTGCATGCAGAGTCTTGCCACTGCTATGTGTACACAGTACAAATGGTTTGACCCAGCTCTCTCGATAACTGGGGAACGTTATACAATTGCTTTTGTTGTGTTTTTAGGAGGGGAGTTGGAGGGATGACTATAGATGAGCCTTTGTCAGCTTTATCAGCACGGAGTGTATAGATGCGTGGGTCTCTGCTCCATGCTTCCTTCCTTCTTTCCTCCTCCTAAAAGTAAGCGCTGGCAGTGATGGATGCATGAACAGGAACTATTCACTGGGCCTGCAGGTGCTGAAATGAAGTATTAGTTTTTAAACAGGTCTGACCTGCTGGCAAACCCTCTAAATCCTCTTAATGTCTCACGACCCTCTCCTTATTTAAGCAGCCTTAGCCATGGATGACTGAAAATTCTGTGATGTCTGAAGTCTTTACTTGGTCTCAGTCTCAGGGAAAGAGAACTCAAAATTCGTTCTCGAGGCCAGCCGACTGTAGGCCAACCGCAGTTCAGGGCTCAGACATACAGTTTCCAAAATTATGGATTCACACCGAGAAAAATACATTTCAAACTAAAAGTTCTTGTTTTATGTGGACTACATAGAACCTAATGAATAAACAATGTTATCAACTGCACTACAAAACACAATATGCTTAATTTTTTTTTTAACCTGTCAAGATTATGAAGCTGGGTGCCTTGGCGTGCCAGACACCTTTGCTTTGCCAAGTCGGGCTTGACAGTGTATGCCCCTCTTGTAATCTGAATTTTAGATTTATTTATTTCAATTATTTGATTTAAATTAAGCCAAATCAGACAGGGGTACAGAAAATACAGTGAGGAGGAAGAAAAGAAGGAAAAAAAATACCATCTTTGAAAATACACCAAACCCCTTCATTCGGATTAAGAGGCCATTAATTTGTGAAACTGACCCCCTCATTTTACCTTAAAATTAGATTTAAGGCATGGGTGCGAAACCCCTTAATACTAAATTTAAGGCATTCATTCAGGAGGTTCAATTATTTAAGTTGCAAATTTGAAAATTCAGTAGTTTTACCTCTTAATCAGCCTTAATCTGGGCGTTCATTTCCTGTATGGAAATGAGTGACTTCATAGTGCTGGTTAAGATCTCTGTTTTTTATGTGTGCATTTATTTTTATTACTTATTGTATATTATTGAATTGCTAATTGATTATAATTATTGAGTTGTTTCTGATGTCATGAACCTACATACACTATAAAACATATGATATACATGATATAAATCCTTTAAGTCCTGTAAAATCTCCCACCAGTGTTCGAATGGCCGGAGAGCAGGGGAATTTGGAGGCCAGGTATACATTTTGATCCCTTTGTCATGTTGCTCAAATCATTCCTGAGCAGTTTTTGCAGTGTGGGAGGGAATGTTGTTCTGCTGGAAAAGGACGCTGCCATTAGAGAGTACTGTACCACTGAAGGGGTGTCTTTGGTCTGCAACAGTGTTTAGGTAGGTGGTATGTGTCAAAGTAACATTCCCAGCAGAACATTGCCCAGAGCCTCACACTGCTTCCTGTGGCTTGCCTTCTACCGACTCTGGTGCAATTGTTTCCCCAGGTAAGCAACCAGGCTGTCTATATGAGTTAAAGATAAACACGTTTTTTCAGACAAGGCCACGTTTTTCTATTGCTCCAGAACTCTGACTCGACTCCAGCTATACATCGCCAACCAAAGCAAGCTGCAATGCATCGTGTTTGAACACCTTTCTATCATAACCAGCATTCATCAGTTTGTTTTACAGTACCTCTTCTGTGAGATTAGACCTAACAGGCTAGTCTTCACTCACCATGTGCATTCGTGAGCCCTGGGGGTCCGAGACGCTGTTGCTGACCTCATCATTTATCCATCCTTGGATGACTTTTGTTAGGTACCAACCACTGCATAGTAGGAACACCCCACAATACCTGTTGTTTGTAGATGCTCTGACCTAGTTGCCTAGCCATTACAATTTTGTCAAAGTCGCTCAGATCCTTATGCTGGTGAGTTACTGCCTAATATATCCCACTTTAGAGTTACCACTGTAACAAGATCAGTGTTATTCACTTTACCCGTCAGTGGTTTTAACGTTGTGGTGAAATACAGGCATGCGAAGTTCTCAAGAAGACTAAAAAGAGCTGAGAGTCTGCAGTCAGATATATATACACATACACACAGTCCTTTTTATTAACTGATTCTACAAACTCTTCATATTTCAGTGTTAGCAATAAACAAACAACAAACCCAAAATCCAATACAGCATTCCCCTGTGATTCTGCGGTTCAGAGTTCGTGGATTTTTTCTTAGAACCAAACTAATAATTGGTCACGCAAACCCCGACAAATTTGCGGAAATCGCAAATATCCTGCAATTGTTTTTTGCTTTTTTCGTGGCAGTGTATACTTTTTCATGCATTTTAGTGCTAAATTATCAAGAAAAATATTATTCACTGGTTTTGTAATATAAATATTAACCTAAATTTCCATATAAAACTGTATAAGTCTTTTGGTACTGTCTGTCACGCCACCCCAGGTCACCTTTCCTGGCTCTCCCTGCTTGGCATGCATCTGCAATAACTTTCTCCAGGCTGTGCTCGCAACTCCAACTCTTGATACGTTTCTAAGCTAAGTTCATGACTCTAGCTCTAGATATATTTTCTTGTCATTCAGGGAAGTGGAGGTAGCATACTTGGGTAGGATTCTTGCCTCTGGACCAAGAGGTCATGGGTTCGAATCCTACCTTCAGCATATCATCACTGGGTCCTTGAGCAAGACCCTTAACCCCAAGTTGCTCCAGGGAGACTGCCCCCTGTAGTTAGGGTATGGGAGTCGCTTTGGATAAAAGCGTCGGCTAAATGCCATAAACATAAACGGGATGGCTCCCTGAACTCAACGGATGACCACGCACTGATTCTGAGGTTCAGCTGGCATTTAAGGATCACACTCACTCTACCCACCCATCACAGATACTATAAGTACAACACTTAAGCTTTACACGCAACAGGTGGACCTGCCGCTCGATGTTTCAGCAATATGGCCCTGCTCCAGTTATTCACACCTGGCACCTGGGTTGCATAGGCACTGAACAACAATTCACACAACACTCCACTCCCTACCCCTGTGCCCAGTGCTATGTCTCCTAATACTGGTGATAAGCTTCTCCATGGGCATGACATCTTGGGATGGTGAAATACCGCTGTTCCAGAGGCGGGAAAGTAGCCAATCCAAGAGTGTAGACACAGTAATCAACACCACAAGGACACTTCAGTTACGTTCATGTAAACAAAAAAATAGGATGTGACAGCTCCATAGTTCTATATCTATTTGCTTATTGTTTTTCAATTAGGTACAGTCGCTTGTTCTGCTGTGTCACATTCTCTGTTAATGCAGTTGTTCATCAAATTAACAGTAAATGTGTCTAAACATGAAAAGCATGGTCTGGCTGTGCGCTTAAGATATTTTGTTCTGTGGTTTTGTTTTTCATCCAGCCTCTTGCTTGCTTTTTCTTGTTGGACTTTCATTTATGACCTAAAGCTTGTCTCTCTGCAGGCTTCCCTCAGCGAGCAATTTGAGCTTAAATAATGATGACAAGCAATGGTAAATGGTTTCATTTTACTGCTGCATCATAAATAAGAAAGGTTGAACTTTGTCTACAACTTCAGAAATCCCCCGTTTCATCGCTTGAAGGCAATGTGTCTTGTTTGATTCCTCCTTTTCAGGGCACGAGAGGCAATATTTCTAGGCTCGGTTCTCATTTCTATTTTGCCTATAGACTTCCCAATCAATCACACGCGTGCCCTTTTTTCCCTTCTCTAAAGTGCTCAATAATTCATTCAAATTCAAGCTTGGGGCCAAGACTGATGTCATGAGAAGAAATGCAGCGGAAAGTAGGGGAGTTGGAGTGAATAGCATTTACATATGGACCTTTTACAAGACACATGCAATTAACAGGAGCCCCTGAGACTCAACTTTTCACCTGGATAAGAGATTATTTCCCTCTGTTCATGTCTCCTCCCTGTGAGACCACATGAACGGCGGTCTAATTTTATGCCCCACTTTTTTCTCTCTTGGCAGCTACAGCTAGAGGAAGCTTTAGAATTCCATAGATGACAATATTGGAGAGGAAACACCTTAATCTCTCATATTTATTGGATTTATTGGAATGTTACTAGGATCTTTTTAATGGATCATTCTTCTTGTATATAGAAGTGCTTTGTTGTGTTTTTCTTCCTTTTATGCAGAGGTCTAGAAAAAAATACAACAATGTAGAACCTTTACGGTATATGTAGGCCTTTTAAACTTTATAAACGTTCATTAACATCATGTATGTCACCATGCATTCAAAACACCTTAGGGAACAAACTCATTTTCTCTGAGCCAACACTACAAAGAACTTATTTGGAATCTTTATTTTTAAGAGGGTTTGGTGCAATAGAAGTAAATAACACTGAAACAATGAAACAATCTTAGTCTGCACTGAAACATATACGTCGACCAACATTTCAAAAGACAACATTTCATACAACATGCACAGACAACATTAACTGCGGCAAAACCCCACTGATTTCATGAGATATATAGATACAGATAGCAGTGTTCTGCTTAAGCCAGCACTACGAATATGTATATGTGGTATATTCATTATATAAATAAGCACACAGGGAGGAAACGCGACAGGCCCAGATGCTGTTTAAGCATTTTTATCCAGACTTGAGGCGAGATTCTGGGCAAAGCTTGCTTATGATAGTCTTCCATGACTAATTAAGAGGATGCAAACAACAGAAAGATTGCGTCTGGCAGTTGGGCCACCAGGGTAAGCCAAGATCATTTTTGAGACAACGACAGAGGATCTTCCGGTGGGGGGTGAAATGTTGTTTTAAACGCAGCAGGAACATGATAGAGAAGCCTCACATGACCAAACATGAGTTATTAAATTGTCATGGTAGCACAGCTGACCTTTGGAGGTACATGTATTTCACATTCAGCCAACTAATTTATTTTATGGTGACAAGCGGAATTAGTGTCAAAGAAGTACGATGAAGTCATTTTGCAGTCCTGTCTCACATTTCTTTTAGGCCATGTCCACACGTAGATGGGTATTTCTGAAAATGGAGGTTTTCGCTGCATTTTGGAGGTTTTGGGTCCGTGAAAACTGAGTTATTTGATAACCAATTTTTGAAAACTCTGTTTCTGCGTTTACGTGCAGACAAGAAAAACAAAGATTTAGAAAAATAGAACTTTTCACATCATATTGTGCACCACTAATATGACGTCACGGTATGTGCCTTGTTTACATTAGGTTTTCATCTACAATGCCCTTCCTATACAAAGTCCTACTACTCTTAATTTTGTTAGAAATGTTGGCATGTTCATACTAGGGATGTCGAATGAACGCTTTAATTTTGAACAATTAATCACAGAAAATAACGCATCACAAAAATTAACACTGACACCACATGACTTTAACCTGTCGAGATAAGCTACCCATCGAGATGTGCTACAGTCTTGGAATTCTGAGTTACCTAGCATTAGGGAAGCTGGTTTATCTGTGCTATCTTGTGGTGGACATTGATTTATTTTGCGTTCAGGTCACTGGTTTACAGTGATTAATATCTTAAAAGCTCTTTTAATATGAGTGCATGTAGCCACTCGGGGGTCCGTGTCTTAGCTGTCATTACATAAGCAATTTCTTCCAGAAGTTTTCTGATTCTAAAGGCCTTATTCTGCAGTTTACAGAATTCTGTCTGAAGCTGGGAAACATCAGCACTGTCCAGAATCACCACAAGCTGTAAGCAAGCTGAAGTAGCCTGTGTCTTGCTGCATGGTAGCATTTCTCAGTGTTAGAACCTGACTGTATAAACTGGCTCTATTCACCTCTAAAGTATTATGAACTGTATAAACTTAAAATGTAGTATTTTTCGACAAAGCAACACAGACACTGTCTCTGGTAATGGCATCCCCCCTCCAAGGCTTCTGATTGGTCACCAGTGCTAAATGGTTTAAGGTTATATCGCCACCTGCTAACTTGGCATGCTTTTGTCAGTGTTTTTTGCGATTGCATGTGGACGGAAATATGTTTAAAAATGTGTTGATGTGGACACGATAAAAAAAATATATGGAAAGTCTCCGTTTTCAGAAATGCCCGTGTACGCGTGGGCATGGCCTTAGATCATTGGTCGTAATTAATCTAAGGACAGTTAAATGCAAACTGTGAGGATGAAAAAAAATTATCCAAGACCAACTGGCCACTTCATTTTATTCTACAATGACAACACATTCTAGAATGGACAAGAAAGAAAGTTTTTGAAATATATCAATCTGGAAAGAGTTATGAAGACATGTTTTATGTTTCTTCATGTTCTTCTTTTCTTATTTGACCGTTTATATCACATCCCTTCTATGAGAGTATGAGAGTTTGAGTATTTTAAACTGAAGAATACACAGACATTCTACTATTCACTGCTGTATATAAATAAAGATATTTTTTAAATAAATTTGGGATTGATGTAGTACTAAAACTGACTTGCAACAACAGTGGTACAATTCTTTAAAGAGCCCTATGCCACAGGTTCCCAGTCATGGAGAGGAGTTAGAAGGAACCATTTAAGAATTCGAATAGTTCTTTGAGATGTCACAGTTCTATTTACAATAATTCCCTTTCATAAGGAACCTTTGATAGCCTCTTTTTTGAAGGTTTTAGGAAAAATGTATTGATCATTACCCTGTGAGTTTTATGAAATATGTCATGAAACCTCACATATCTGGTTACTTTACTTTACTTTATAAGTTCTTGGCTTTAATGTCATTTTGGATCACTTCTATAAAAAAAAGAGAAGTTAAATAGTGTGTTTCCTGAAGTTAGCTTGCCAAACTAATGTGCATTTTTGGGTTAAATAATACAGCAGAGTATTAGGTCATTCTTAAGATATCAATGTTATCTATTCAATGATTTTATTGTAGTTGGTCAACATTGCTTATTCGCTCAGTTTCAAAATTAAAATAAAAAAAATCACTTTCATAATTAAAAGGATCTTAATAAGACTATAATTTATATTACAATGGGCATGAAAACATAAGTATTAACCATAAAATTATTATTAGGAGTTATTATTTTGTTTAATAAATTACATCCATATTTTTAGTGAGCATTAGGTTAATGAGAACTATCTCTGACATTCCAAACTGTTCTCAATAACAGAATTTCTACTCACAGTAAAGCACTGTATCACATCTGTAGGTGGATGTAGCATTAGGAGTCTTCCCCAAGGTTGTTGTACCATGTCGTCCAGGGTAAGCCTTCCAAGAAGAGTGGACGCTCTTATTAAAGGGGGAACCAACTCTATATTAATGTCTATGTATTTGAATAAAATGTCCGTAAAGTCCCTATTGGTGTAATGGTCAGGCGTTCCAATGCTTTTGTCCATGTAGTGTACAAAAAAAAACAAAAAACGGTTCCTTTACTGTACTTATTTACTTTAAAACTTCCTTAATGAATATTAATGCAAAATCAAGTTATATATAGCATGTAGAGCTTAGACAGACTACTTGATTTTGCATAATCCCTTATTTAATCATCCCATAACTATAATACTGTAGATAACCTGAAGACACTCTTAAAACCAGAATGCAGAAATGTTGCCCTACATCTCACACTTTTTACTGCCTGAGGCCACGGCCTGTTGCTGGTAGGCAAACTCAGTGGATCCAGAGAGCTTTGAGGGAATGTCAAGAGATATGACTCATGATATGGCAGGTTTAAGCTCCACAGCAATGTGGTGAAGAATTTTTTTCCTCGCCAGTTTTGGAAAAGTAGAAGAAAAAAAAACCCTTAGAGAAAATGATTTGATGTAGTACTAAAACTGACTGGTAAGAACAGTGGTGCTCATATTTGTGCTCCATAGAACAGTTCTTTAAAGAACCCTATACCACAGGTCCCTCAGGAGAGCAATAAAGGGGACCATTCAAATAACCAATTAAGAATTCATTCTTTGAGAGATCTATTCATAATTATTCCCTTTCTTAAGGAACCTTTGATAACTTCTTTTGAAGGGTTTAGGTTACAATGTATTGATCATTGCCCAGTGAGTTTTATGAAATATGTCATGAAACCTTATATATAAGAAAATTCTTTAATGTAAGATCATAATTTTATCCTTTTCTATAATAAATATAAGAAGAGAAGTTAAATAGCTAATAGAGAAAGAAATTGAAGTGTGAACCTACAAAAATGTATTGAACTATTAACTGAATAAGCCTGCATTTTAAGGAACATATTGAAAACATCAACTCTAGCCTTTATCTTAACTTGTTTTTGTATTTTAATACTACTAAGCCACATTCAGGATATGGCTAGTAATGACAGTTTCTTAAATTGGTAAAGTGCAAATTATAATTGACCCTATAAAATAAGTGGTTCAGATAATAAATGAATGAAATGATAAAAAAAAATCTATAATAGTAAATCTTGTTTGCCAATTCAATGGATAACAAAGAATATAACAGAGCAACCTATTCCAAAGCCAAATGTTAAGAAAATATATTCAACATTTACATATACTGTGCATTCCATAGTCCCTAGTCTGTTCCAAACTAATTGTTTGCATCTGTGTGTGTATGTGTGTCAGAGAGAGAGAGAGAGAGAGAGAGAGAAACTTTTTGAAGAGCATAAAAGCTTCCCTCCTACACAAGTTACACAGTGTTTGAGCCTTGACTGCTTTTTGAATAAGGCACAATAGAGAGGGTAAGCAAGCAGAACAGAGGTCACTTTCATATTTCAGAAACAAAAGTTAAATGTAAAATTAATTATGGGTTTTGCATAATAACACAGAAGGGTCATGAGTGGATCTCAGGGGCAAAATAGATAAAAAGATATGAGCGCTTTAAATAAAACAGCCGAAACATGCTTTAAAGTAGCTTATTGCTACCTCACAGTTCAGCAAGTACCAGTGCTCACTGCATTGAAACACAGAGCAGCACACTTTTATGAACATACCCTTCACTCCATTTGAACCATTTTTAAAATTCATCTTTCTCAGTGTGGGGCACTCCTCCGTGTCCATTACCATAATCTGTCGGCAACAGCCGCCTCGCAACACAGAGTCCTGACTGAAATTAGGTGAGTTCATGAATTGTTTAGACAACCCATGGATCCCAGGAGGATAATCAGTTTAATACACCTGCTGAACTGATTATGCGCAGAACCTCAGCAACACTGACCTTGGACTCTCCTTCTGGCCTGAACAACGGAATAACAAAGAAAGGAGATGGTGAGGAGAATCTGAGAGAACTCAGCTTTTTTGATGTTTGTTTTGCAACTCAGGTAGTGTTTGGTAGTGTAATTTCACACATGACATTTACATTCCATTCGTTTGTATAATTAATGCGTGATAGTCCGTTTCTTCAAATGTAGTTTTCCAGCAACAGCATCTGCAGTGCAGACATTTAAGTATCTCTTTCAGAGATTCCTAATTAAGACAGACTGCATTCATGAACAGTTCATGGGATCTTTGATTAGAAAAATTAAGAAAAGAGAGATATTCATTAGAAATTTGGGTTCAGAAAGAACTGAACTGAAGCTTGTGGAAGACAAGTTGACATCAAATATAGCATAAAATATATGCGTAATTTAAACAAATAGGGAGAAGAGGTACAAAGTTTGAAAATGGATTTATCAGCATATTTAAAATCTGTTCTCCAAATGGTATCATGAATGCAGAAAATACATGTTTAGATATTTGGAAGACATTTAATTTCCTGTTGTTGCTTTTTTTAAGAGTTTGAGATACAGTATGTGGTCTATTGAGTTTATTCCATTACAGTTACATTAAGGAAAGAGTTTGGAGTTCAGTTTACCTTTGTTAAACCATGTCGGAAATAGATATTTAGAGAGCTTTAAAAAGTTTGCCTTCAGTAATACTGAAAAGTAAAGTGATATTGGACCATTCTAAAAGTAAATTTCTTGTTTCTGTTGAAACCTGCTGAAAGACCCTGAAGGCTCTTCTGTGGTTTGGTAACAGTATGAAGGTTGAGGCAAGATAAGGCCAGAGTAGTTTTATTTTGGGCAGTTGTCATCACTGGCAGAGGTCAAAACACAGACAAGCAACAACAGTGCCTGCAAAATCACAATCCAAAACCAGTCAAAACAGAGCTAGGGTCAAAAAACTTGAAACACAAAGGAGAGCAAAGGAAACACCAAAAAAAGGCTCAATGATACACCACTGCATTCGCAAGACCTTGGAAAGAGCCATGTAGTACATTCACTATTTTAGCAAAACTATTGGGATGCCTCACGATTACATCAACAGGGACGTTGCATTAAAATAAATAGACTTTATTATGGAGTTGGTCCTCGCTTTTGCAGCTACAACAGCTTCCACTCTTCTTGGAAGGCTTTCCACAGGAGTTTCTGTGATAATTTGTGCCCCTTCATTCTGTAGAGCATTTATGAGATCAGACCTGGCCTGGCATGCAATCTTCGTTCCAGTTAATCTCAAAGATGCTGAGGTCAGGGCTCTGTGCGGGAGAGTCAAGTTGTTCCACACAGAACTCATCCAGCTATGTTTTATGGAGCTTGCTTTGTGCACTGGGACACAGTCATGCTGGAATAGAAATGGTTCTTCCCCAAACTGTGTCCACACAGTTGGAAGCATGGTGTTGTCCAACATGTATTGGTGTGCTGAAGCATTAAAATTGTTCTTTATTGGAAGTAAGGGGCCTAGCCCAAACTCAGAAAAACATGTATGTCCCAATATTTTTGTCCATATAGTGTATGTAGGAGCTAATAAATCCAGGAAATAAGCTGTAGGTGTGTATGTAGTTATAAAAGGGAAGAGCTGGGGTCCAGTTATTCCCCAATGGAAGAGCCCATGAGTCAAGAAGGCTTAAACCTCTTTGCTTAAAAAATTGCATGTATGGGCCTGAATATGTTATGTAAAGGTAACCATCCTGCCAAAGACGTTATTAAAATAACTCTCTGCTGTGACATGAAATATAAACCTCAACATTCTTTATCATCGCCTTAATCCTTCAAAGCCTTCTCCCCATGGGAACCATTTAGAAATTACATTAGACCTTGCAAACAAATGCCAGACATTCATGCAGGTGCAATACAAGTTTTCCTCACTGTTCTGACGTTTGTTTTTCACAGCACAGACTCACATGATTGATTGCTTTTTAAATGTAGGGGCCATCTTGAAATAGGGGCCAGCTGGACAACTCAGGCATCCACAAGGCATGGTGTTCAAGCAAATAAAACACCTGTAATTGAATGATACCGTAGCAAAGGGAGGAAGCAAAGGCAGAAATTAAAACAGTATGACACACATTAATTACTGCTCCTTCAATGGATTTAGCTCAATCATTCAGGTGGAATGGGAAAATGCAAGGGGACCGTTGGGTTTTTAGACTCTCAGAATTGCAGGAAAGAGCTGAATTCAGTAAGAAACTCAAACCTGTCTGGCTTCCATTCATGTGAGATGCAGATTTGCCACTGGTTAAGCTGATTTTACTTTCTGTTTGAAACACTTCTGTAAATGAACTTCCATCTTTGAAGGATTTTCAAGAATTCTCCAGCACTCTGCTGCTGTTTGCATGTTCTTAGAAGGATAATGCAACCAGTCAGAATCATTTAAAGCAAAACTTTACATGCTCCATAACCCCATATTCAGTGAAACAAACAAAGCTTAGCCCCCCTGCAAACGTATACCAGCACACACTGGCCAAGCAAATATCAACCAACCGAAATAAAAAGAAATTAATTTGCCTATTTTCCTTCTGTAAACACTAGGATACTGGTGTTCGTTGCAGAATGTATGGTTGGTGTGTGCTGGTCTTAAATAAATAAATGTATTAAATATACTTAGAGGCCTAAATAAATAAATAAAATCCCTTAAATAGTCATGCTTATTCAGCATACCAAGACAAGCCAGGCAAATCAGACTAATGAATGTGAATGTGTGAGAGTGTGACCGTATGGTGACTGCTCATAGGTGTTCACATGAATATGGTCACGTACTGTCACTGCAATGAGAAACATAACAACAGTGTTTCAATGGAAACATGTCAAGCCATCGTTGCCTTGGACATATTGCTCTATGAAAAACCTTTATTGGTCTAGAACCTTTACATGACCTGAAACTTTTTTCAGCTTTTAAAAATGCTTCTTCACACTCACACATCTCTTACTAAATTATTCTTCAATAAACCCTGAAATTAATTCATCCTTAGAGAAACAAAAGTGCTCCCTCCATGGCCTCCTTGCAAAAAAAACACTTTTGGTATTTTTATTTTAAGCCTGTAAGCGTGATCTGCCCATCTCCGTCTCACCAGCCCCTCCTCTTGGACATGGGAGTTGTCTGAATGCGTGCCACAGCAAGTCCTAGAGATTGAGGTCGCAGGTTCATGGCCTACAGCACTTCTATCAAAATCCAACCCTCAGCTGACTTGTGTGGTGCAAGTGGTCAATAAAATGTTTTAATTTGCTTTCTGCTAGATATGAAGGTAGTCTTTTAATGCCCCTCGGCAGAAAGGTCAAAGCCGACACGAGAGGGTAATTAAGATAAAGTTAATAGAATGAAGTTATGGCTCCATTAGGTAGCCTTTTAATTGAAACAACGTAGATAGACTTTGTCACATAAGACCGTACGCAGCAACAATTTGTAACTTAATAACCAAAAAGGAATAAATAAATAAATATTTTTTTAAACTATGCAGATGACTTGTTATCTGTATGCAAATGTCATTTTCTTCCACTTAAAATAAAACCAAAAATATACATAGTACAGAAATGTATTGGAATCAGTTTCAGAACACCCAGTTCTCCATTTAGTTTATAGGATCCATATACAGAAAGTAAGCTGTAAAAATGGCACATTTGGTTTGTATTGTTTTTTCAATAAAACCTGACGTACTTGCATATTCAACTGTCCAGTGCATAGAGATTTGGCTCCACCCATATATGCTGAAGTTAGACAGTTTTTTTTTTTTTACCAAGACTTCTTTAATCAGACAAATACAAGGCTGCTTAACAGAGATATAGTACTGTGTGGTGGAAATGGTTATACGGGGGTCTTCGAATTACAATAGTCTCGACATACAACGTTTCGAATTTCCAGCGCTTACTCCTGCTCACACTCGACTTACATCGTTAGCTTCGTACTTATTGACTACGTGGGCAAACTAATTTGGTTGCGTGCGATAGAAGAAGATGCAGTAACACAGTAAATGAGTGAGGCAGTTTTCCTTTTCCTTTTTCTGTGGCTTAGTGTTAGGACCTATCACACAACTGTGTTAGGATCAGTAAGTGACTTATGCTAGGGTGTTTCGACTTACACCATAATTCAAGTTACATCACTGTTGAAGGATGAATCTGTGTCATAACTTGAGGACCCCCTGTATGGAAATGGCCATGACACACCCAACCCACCTTTATATAAAGTACATAAAAATATGACGTATTACAGTCCATTCATTTGAAAGTTCATGCTGTTCTGACAAAAAAGGACCAGAATTATCACTTTCCGAAACACATTTGTCTCTTACTTCTTTTGTTTACCTATTTGTTAGTGGCAATTTTATTTCTATTTCATCTTATTAACCATCTTTGCATTCGTTAACACATCCGTGATTCTGCCGGCCTCAGAGCAGCAACTTTTAATGTTCCACATTTTAGTGCAAAACAAAAAATGTAGAGGCTTCTGAAAAATAGACTTCTATAGAACAGAACACCCAGAAGGCAATGCTATGCCTGAGACAGTTACTGAGGTATAATGCGGCATGGTTTTGTCCAAACGATCTGTCTCTATAAAATATCAGCTCCTTTTGACCTTGGAATGGATACACAGATAAGTCCAGAGGAAAAAAAAAAGGTGGCAAAGGAGTCAGCGAAAATATACAACCATGCAGTTGCTCTCCGCGGCCATAAATTTATCACAATGAGTGCAGAGGGTCATCAATTATTTACTCAGTTAGACAAGGCCATACTGAGTAAAGAGAGAGGGGAAAAGAAATATATAGTTCGGGAAGGAGGAATTTGGATATAGCATTAAATTTAACTCGAAGCTACAATGCTACAAAGATGCAGTTTTAAAAGAAAACATTGAACCACAAGAGGTACAACTGGAAAGTCCCTTCTCAGATAACAAATGATTACATGGTCTCCACTGGTGCAATGCACCAGAGGCAAATGGGATTCAAATATACTAGTAGTAGCAAATAGAAGAAAAGAAAACATGGCGCATTGCACCTTTAACAGTTCATGTTCATTTACTCCCATTTCCTCTATAAGCTCTGTACACAATGCCTGTAAGTTTACAATACATTATACAGAAACAGGCCATTTTCTTAAATGACAGCATCATTACTGTTTGTGTTTTGCTGTGAATTCTGGAAACTAATTTTCATTCTTAACAGTTTATGGTATAATGTTTAATGGTTCAGTACCTTGCACAACCTTGCTGTTCTCTGACAAGGAGCTTAATGGCAAAATTCACAACAGGTGTTTGATACGTGAATCGACCAATACATTTCCTGGTTTAATCAAAATTAGGTATTTAAACAGTCCTCATCATGCGGTTCACTTTTGGACCTCATGAGACCAAGTTGACACCTCGCAATTGTTAAACAGTACCTCACCATTGCAAGGCTTTAAACAGGATGTTGTCAGACAGAAGTGGCCACTGAGCTGCCCTAGACAAGCCAATACCACCTAAATAACATCATTAATCCAGTCATTGTGCCCCTGCATGAACAACACAGGCCTAATTTCATCTTCATGGACGACAATGCTCCAGCTCATCGAGGCCACATCATTAGGGAACGGCTGCTGGAGACTGGGGTACCTCGAATGGAGTGGCCTGCACTTTCTCCAGACCTGAATCGCCATATAGTGGCTCGTAACTCGGTACCCTAGAACCTCAAAAACCTGAGAGCCACCCTTCAAGAAGAGTGGAATGCCATGCCTCAGCAACCAATAAGTCGACTTGTGAACAGCATGAGACATTGTTGTCAAGCTGTAATTGATGCTCAAGGGCACATGACATGTTATTAAGACATTGACATTTTTTTGTTGCTGTATACTCACCACTGTTGGCTTTTGTTTCAAGAAATTGTTTGAGATGAGGAAATCACCATCGCATGCCTTTACTTAAATGCCCTACTTTCATGATATAATTTGACTCAAAAGTCAAATATCCCTAACTTTTTGTAAGTAGTGTATATATATGTGTGTGTGTGTGTGTTCTGTTTATTTCTCATTTAATATCTCATTTTGCGTATTCCAGTGATTCGCCTATGTCTAGGAGCGAAGGGTAATTGAATGCAGGAGCCTAGGAGTGCATTGCTTAAAATATGCAATCCAAAGTGTAGAGCAGGTGGTTAATTCATCTATGAGCACATGAACGCAGTTTCTACTGCTAAGGATACATGAGAAACATCTGTGTTGCCAGTATGCTAGGATGGCAACAGTTAAGCCAACACATGAGAACTGATATGTGGAACTAACTGACCATGTCTCAGCCAAGTAATGTTGTGAGTGGAAGCTTCTGGCTTGGTCTAGATAAGCATTCTCTGTAACACATGACTGGTGCCAGATGCATCCGAAATAATACTTTTCGCCCAGATAACAGTGTAGCAGATCTATAATAGTTTGATATGATCGATTGATTCAATCTTCCATAATTATCCGCAACCAGCACGAGAACAATTCAACACATAAACCCTGATAAATCTGGAGCTAGCTGGTGATGCGTAATGATCCAGCTAACAAGCATTACTAAGAATGGAAGCTTACCTTGTCTTAGCAAGACTGATGTTTAGTGCATCCAAATCTTTAAAGTTCCTTGCACAGAAGATAGTGTAGCAGACCATGAAATACCTCATTGTTCACTGATATTATCAAAGGATCATATCAGTAATCTTCCACCACTGATAGTTCAGATAAGAAATCTGTAACACTTTGAGCCAAAAGTGCTCATTCTGCTAACTAGTGTCAGATAAGAAGGTTCCAGTGTGTATGGTATCCTTGGCTGCGCTTTTGATGAAGGTCTTGAGGTTAGCAAAATGTCATCTGTACCCCACAGGGTGGTATTGAGGGAAGCATAGAGACCATTAGTTCTCCTCGTATATATGACAGTGACAAAATACCTGCTGCTCCAGCTAATAACTCCATCCCCATTTGGAATGGAAATAAGCTCCCTCCTCAGCTTCCACAAGAAAAATGTCTCTCGCATGTTCTTGTCGCACGCTCTCGCTCTTGTTCACCTTCGCATATGTGACTTGAATTCATTAGGAAAACAGGTTATGTAATAATGAATTGTTAAGGTCTTTATTTCTCAAGGTATGTGAACAAGGGTTCTGAATGTAGGACGAGTCATTTGTATGCATTATCTATGCTGGTGATCCACTGTGGCTTGTTTGCGGTTCTCTCTCTCTCTCTCTCTCTCTCTCTCTCTCTCTCGCTCTCTCACTCTCTCGCTCTCTCGCTGGTCCTCCCTTTGCACCCATAACAGCTTTTGGAGCTTTTGGAAATTCTGTGGGAATTTGTGCCCATTCATTCTGTAAAGCATTTATGATGTTGGGTGAGAAGGCCTGGCTCACAATTTCTGATACAGTGCACTTCCCAAAGGTGCTGGATGCGGTTGAGGTTAGGGCTCTGTGCCAGTCTAGTACATCCACACCAAACTCATCCAACCATATCATTATAGACTTTGCTTTGGCACTGAGGCACAGTCAATAGGACCTTCCCCAAACTGGAAGTAAGTGGCGTAGCCAAAATCCTGAAAAACAGGTGTGTCCCAATACTTTTGTCTACATAGTGTGGTCATTTATATATTTCCATAAGTCAACACATATGGTCATATATCATTACTTGACTGCATTCACTGCAACAGTTTCTTGCTGCATTTGTTTCAGACAAACAAACAAAGAAGCAAATCCTTGTTTCCATCTTATAAGAAAGGGGTTGGAGAAGGGAGAAGGGTTGGAGGCAGCCATGCAGCTGCTTTTCTGTCTCAGCTGATTAAGGTAATCATGGCTGTTTGGGACAGGGTGGTCTAGTAATCAGTCTACAGATGTGATGTAGTTATTTGCTCTGATCATCCAAGATATATTTTTATGTCAGGTGTGAACGAGAGCCTTGGAACATAGAGAATAACATTTACCATTGATTTACATTCTGTACTGACAGATTTGGGATTACTCTACTGAATAGGTTTAGGATTTGTTTCTTTTCAGCTAAATAAACTAAGAATTTATCATCAATCTAAAATAATTACAAAGTATCCCCTCTTCCGCTTCTACAACATAAATGTGGAATGCATTGAAAGTGTAGAATCTGTACTTCCAACAAAATTTCCAAGTTTGTTTCAAAGAGTTAGGAGAAAAAAAATGATGAATATAAAATTTCATAGCAACTAAATTGCATTAGTACAAAGCAATCTGTATTATTTGTTTAGGTCAAGTGAAAAGACACCACTAGTCCCATAACCTTAAAAACTGTGAAAGTCGATTGTCTGGAAATACCCACATTTAACAACTATTATAATTAACTATCAATATCAATGCTTTTCTCCACAAGTGACTATGAGGACTCATTCTGTGGCCTGTTGTTTGAGGCAATGTCACAATCCTAGACTGAGTCTTCTTTAAATGTTTTAGCTTCAAAGCGTTATGAGTAAAAACTGAATGCAATCAAATTTCAACGTCCGTGTGTTATTGCTCACATTTGCTCGGATTTTTAAAAGGTCAGTTCTCTCAAGATTCCCTTCAGGTTGTGAACACGGAAGCTTTCGCATGTGCCAGAAAATGAGCTTAGCAGCAAAACAAAACGCACTTCGGTATTCCGCCAACACTGTGTAATTGACTGCCGCATTCTAAATCCATCTGTATCAAAAGATAGGTGGCACGCTAGCCGTCACAGATGATCAGTTTCTTTCCATCAGGAAATGTCAAAACATATGTGAACTGAATTGAAAACCGGAGCCAGGGCGATATCTTAACGCTGCTTATGCAAAGCCTACGACAAGATCTCAGGGAAGATAGTAGCCGACAGGGGAAATCAGCCTCACCTGATCGTCTCTGGCAAAGACCTCAGAAGATGTATGTCATCTGGTTCTGTTACGTTGCACAAAATAAATAAAAGAAGCTTCGTCTGGTTCAAGTGCACAGCGGTACTCAGGTTGCTCTGTGCCAAAACATTGCAAATAATGTTGATTTTACAATGTTTTTGCCAATAGAACTGGCACACGCATCCTTTCATTTTCCATTTACTGCCACAATCATTGTAATAACCACCCAGTTGTACATTATTTCTGACTAATATGCATTTCTCAGCAGAGTTCGACTTAATTGAAATTCGTCAGGGGGAAATGATTTCACAGCAGTTGTGAGGACACGTTGCTTAAGATTTCATAAATTCCAATCCCAGTGATCACTTAATTTGATTATCCGACAGGTAAATTGAATTGACCTGCGATGCACTACTTATTTGTCCCCCGGGAAAATGTTCTGGAACAACGTAGCTGAATAGAACGCTATATGGATTCGTGATGGACTATGGTCCGCCTCATCCTAGAGTTATCTCATTATAGATAAAAATGATAATTGTCTCTTGTCCCGTTACAATTACAGTTTTCTGAGAATGCACTTTCCACCTCTTACAGGGAAGCATGTAATTTCTTTGCTTTCCTGGTTGGTGTGCATTTCTAATCACGCAGCTTGTGACATCCCTGCATAGTTAATTAAGCCCATTACTTTTCACAAAACACAGATGTGTGGCCACCTTCTTATCCAAGTCGGGCTTGAATAACCAGCATAATTATACATTCAGATGATTCTGCTTTCCTGCCATTGCAGGAGCTCAGCGAAGGACGTATGGATTATCCCAGTTTCGTTTTCTGCTCAGGTGTGCTCTTACATGCTCTTTAACCTAGGAGACTTTCGCTTGTTCTATCATTCCATCCCTCTCACCATCAGTATAGCCTGCTTTCCTCCTCATCCTGAGGCAGGTGGGACACGTCCTCTGTCTCTCTGTCCACATCACATCACTGTTTTCATCCTCTTTAATTCACGTCTTTCTCCCGAGGCAGTCCTAACAGATTGCCAATAAGCTAGGTGTCAGGCTACAGCAACACACGTCCCCAACCTAGAATAATGGCTACCCCTTAGAGAGCAGAACCATTCATTACATGCACATCCGTGTTCCACTGTCCAACCCTACAATTAGAGCTGGAAAATCAGGGTTAAATGGTAGCCTGTCTTTCGGCCCAGAACCCCATCATGTAGACTGGATTTTAACTAGGTGCTGTTAAGAATGACTTGCTAACCTTAAAGGCCAATTAGATATAATGGGTTATCAGAACTTGGACTAACTTTAAGCTTTAAGCATAACGCTGGTCATGTGGAACTACTTCATGGTTTCTGTGAGGAACCGGACAAAATAAAAACTTATAAGTCATAAGTGTATGTTACAAATGATGTACTAATCAAACTAATCTAGTTAAATAAATGATTGACTTGAACTGTATTCCAGTGATCATTTACCAAGTTGATTACTCAATGAAACATGAATACAGATTTTGAGGCAGTATATATTTATAGTAGTGTGTGTGCATATTTTATTCTTACTTTATTCTTATTTATTCTTAGTTGTAGTATTGAAATTCTACTGTGTTCCAGTGATAAGCTATCAATCTAACCAGGGTTGGGGGGTGCTGGAGCCTATCCCAGCAAAAGCTGGAGAAACACCCTGGACAGGTCCCTCCAGCCGATGCTTGACGCTGGACTTTAGGCCCATGACTGGCTGCTCTAGTGCATCCCAGTGTAGAAAAATGACATTTCTTGGATATGTATACAAACTGTGCCTAAAGACTTCACCTTAAAGTAGCTGAAAAAATGTGGACACTTGTATCTGATGCAGTCTGACAATTTACCAAAGCTAAGAGCACATAACAGGACTGGATGAGGGTACCTAAGGTTACCCATGATCCTGGTACAGTCTTTCATCCGTGTCTTGTTTGTTGGGTCTATCCTGAGCCATAACTGACAGCTTAATGTTTATGATTACCTCTTTTTCTCCGCACATTGCTTCGTGCTACTAGACCCGCCATCATGTAACCTCATCCAGAAGAGAGCATCTAAGCTTGTCTCCACCATTGTGCGAAGAGAAATCGATTTCTTCCCTGACAAACTCATAAAGTGCAACTTCATCTGACGCAAGGATTTTTAAGAGGCAAAGTCTCTCCACTGCAGTCCTGGGGCTAGTGGGTCAGTGAAATGAAAAGTGCTTTTTTTGCTTGTCTTTTTTCACCAGCTACGGGTGAAGGGGAAGAACAATAACCATTAATGGATACTGGAGGAAATTAAATCTATTTCTCAACAGACTGAATTACACACTTTGAGCTGTCACTGTATTGAAAACGGAATTAAACGGTGTTTCACTTTATTGCATCAATATGTCCACTTTTTTCTTTCGAGATAAGACTTCTGTGGTAAAAAATGGAAAGGTGACCACAAGCCAAATATAATTCTTGGTCAAAGTTGAATAAAACTGAGAGTGAAATTAGAATCTTATTGCATACTGCCTTTATAACACATAAACTGTCCAAAATATGACCTTTATCTTAAAGTAGAGAGTACAATAAACCCAGATTTAATAGCCGCAGCATAAGAAGTACGAATCCGTAAACCCCATCAAATGTAACTCAAGGAATTGTAAACTTGATTTACATGGCATTTGGCTTGAATGATAAAATGTGTTGTCAACTGTCATCTTGTTGTATTCCTCCAACTTACCCTGTTCTCTCTCTGTCTCTCTCACAGCTCACTGTAATTAACTGAGAGAGAGACTCAGCGCTCTGATAGTTCCTTAAAGTGTGAAGTGGACCCTTAGGGTGTGCCAGAAGACTTTGCACAATGATATCCTCACAGACAGGGTACAGCGTGGGAACAAGGGCAGTGTCAGTTTTAGTACACTCTGTAATCAACTCCTTCTCTTATAATGATGCTCTGCATTTCAACAGAACAGCAACGCATAGCAGTAATTTACTGCAATGAATTTCAGCAGAAAACACTTTTTAAAAAAAAAAAATTCAGATTGTTGATTGTTTTTCATTTGAATCAGATTTATATATCCATTTTAATGATGATAAGGCAGAGACTTATTTCTAGGTTTGACACTTTCCAGCTAATTCTCAGCCCCTCTAGTGGTAGGATACTTGCCTCTGGACCAAAAGGTCATGGGATGGGTTCCAACCTTCAACACACCACTGGGTTCCTAAGCAAGACCCTTAACTCTAAGTTGCTCCCTGTGTTAGGGAATGGAATTTGCTTTGGATAAAAGCCTCTGCTAAATGCCGTAAATCTAAATCGCATGCTTTAACTGAAAGAATTCAGCATTAAATTAAATCAGCTGTAACTGACATTTTTCCTGGTTTTCTGGGGATTTGATGTTGTTTTCCAATAGGGATCCATAAGCCTCTGACCCTTAAAACTGTCAGGTACAAATATGTTCTAGAATTCTGTTGAGGTGTCAAATTACTCTTGCTTTCTAGTATTTCTTTTGGCTCTTTCCACATGTGCTGCCAGGTATTGATTCTTTGCTTGGGTGTACATTCTGATGTTTCACGTTTTGATTTCCCTTGAAGTGTTGCACGCAGAATGATGATGTTATTTTTTTTTGCCAGAAATGGTGTTGTTTAACACATGTTTAGTAAATGATGAGGTACAAATTAGCCTTTGCACAGGTGAACCAGATCTATCCCAGGAAAAAGGCATAGCTTTATTAAATTGGCACCCTAATAAACATCAGTAAATGTGTATTTCCAAGCTGGTCAATGTACATTGGTGAAGTTAGAGCAAGATAAAAAAGAGCATTATGCCTCACATGTGGGTTTTCACATGGTGGACTTGGTTTTTGTGGTTGCAGAGGCTAAGTGTTGTGTGAGTGGAATCCATTATAGTGTGTGGTTTTCTTGCTGTTGAATGTGTGAGGACTGGTAAAGCTCAGATTGATAGTGGTGGTGCTTTGCTGATGTTCTTTTTGTCTCTCATTTACATTTACATTTACATTTACGGCATTTGGCTGACGCTCTTATCCAGAGCGATGTACATCAGTGCTTAAGAAG
>JBBJLR010000042.1:8721311-8736250 GCA_037577145.1 Brachypetersius gabonensis | reverse complement strand
CTAAGGTTAATTGCTGTATCCCGCCTGAACTAGTTTGCTGGACGAACAGTTCATGCTGATACTTAATAAACCCTGCTGGAGACAATACATTTATTAATAAATAATAAAATAATCCTTGATTTCTAACCAATCAAGTGATTATTAATCATTAACTACTAAATTAATGAAATCATAGGTGAATCAGCCTTCTCTGATTCTGGTGGAGAATTTAAATTGAGCTAAAACTTTCCCTTACCAATCTTAATGTGTTCCTACAGTATAAATGGACAAAAACCATTAAAAAGGGTGGCACAAAAGGTTTATTGAGAGATGCTCAAGAAGGACCACTATTTCTAAAGAACAATTTCTGAAAAAGATCCATGAGTGTGAAGGACCTTTAAATGATAAAAGAACTTCATGATAAAAATTATCTTCATGTAGTTCCATTAAAGGCCTCTTAATTCTTTAGTACATTTCAGTTAGAGGTTCTGAAAGCTTTTAAAGGCCCTTCATGCCCATTAATGTCTTTTCAAACAGACATTTCAAACCGAAGTGTCTCTAAAGAACTTTTTTTAGTGAAGCGAAAATGGTTCTCCTATGGAATCAAACAAAGACTCTTGGTTTGGCACCTGATGTCAGCAGGCTTCAGGTCAGTGGACAAATAAAATCAGAAAAGCATCATCACAGTCCAGTTAGAATGTTAGGTTTATGTATAGAGTTTTGCAAAGCGTTCTTCCTCTTTCCCCCTCATGTCCTTCTAACTCGTGCTTTCCTGTTTTGCATGCCCCTCTTCCGTGGAAAGAAGGCGGCACCGTTTATTAGTCTGGAGTTTATTTGTATTCTGTCTTTCACTCCGCTACAGGACAGCTTTTATGAGATCACTCAAGCAAGACATTAAAGAACTTCATTCTTTATTAATCCTGACGCTGACAACTCAAAGCTTCCACCCAAACCGCCTCCCTTCACGGCCTGCGCACTCTGCTGCTTTGAGAGAAAAAATCAGGTTGCAGCCATGATTTTTTAAACACCCTTTGTTGTCCAAACCCCCCTCGTTTGAAACAGGATGATCTAAAATGGGACAAATAAGTGGAACAGTTTTTAACAGCCCCCCCCACCCCCCTCTGGTAATGAGGCTGCTCCATCAACCGCTTGCCTCTAGAGAGCCAGGAGCAAAACCTTGCATGCAGAGGTTTACTGACAATACCAGGGAATTCAAGAAACAAGGCTCAAGAGTCCAAGGAGAGCAGCAGAAGCATGTGTAGAACAATGCTCAGACATGTGATTACAGATGTTTGCGAGAGCTGCTGTGAAAGGTGGTATTTATAGTCTGTGTGTGGAACAGTCCTGCTAGAATTCAGGGAAAATGGAGCTTGGTGGAGGTAGGAAAGGTACCGTTACATTTAGTGCTTGTTTGTGTTACTTACTGTGAACTTGAATGAAGGTCCTTCATAATCTATATATTATTCGATTTTAATAAAAGTGGCACCGGCACCGTGGTTGTTTTTCGTCCATTGATGGTATATTTCTTTATTTTCTGCTAATCTTTTGCACATATAAAGCACACAGTTACATTCCAGTAGTGTTGCTTTCCACCTGACTGCTGATGCAACATATGCACACATCTTTTGAATGTTAAAAGGACCTCGTACACTTCCTTGGACCAAACTGCACATTTTTAAATCTAGTTTGGAGTTCATAGTTTGTTTCTACATGTTTACTCTGGCTTTGAAATCTGGAGCCATGCCATCTTGCCTCACTGTGTACGTGCATATAACTGAGATGACAATAAAGTTCACTTTGACTTTTGACTTTGACTTTACCGCTCGCAGTTGTAACAAACGTCCACTTAATGAAAAAGGTAAGGCTGCTAATACATCTGTAGGGTAGGAAACAAACCCCCAAAACTCTTGAATCCGTTCATAAAGTGTATTATACAAATGCATAAGACACCCACAGTCCGTATATACCAGGGGTCACCAACATGATGCCCCCAAAGACCACACGAGTAGCCCGCGCCCCTGTTCTAAAAGAAGAACTCACTAGTGAGCAGCGTCTAACATTTTATTTGATCCTGTTCTTCTTTAATCACATTTTCATTTCTATAGATTTGAAAATGACAACATCTAAAAAAAAAAAAAGAAACTGGGAGCCCTACGTATGGGTCAGTACCTGTGAAGTAGCTCTCAGTTTCAAAAGTGTTGGTGACCCCTGGTATATACAGTCCTCGTTGCAACAAGCCATGTCCTTTCCTGATCCAGAGCCCTTTGGTCCCTCTGGCCTAGGCACCAACTATCCAGTACTCTACAGTGCCCCGTCTGGGGAGAAGTCTGTAACTCTACCCTGCTGTTACAGGGTAGCAAGGTCTTGGGTTCAATTCCTGGCCAGAGCAGCCATGGGTCCTTTCTGTGTGGCGCTTGCATGTCTGTATGCACTGACAGACGCTGAATTGCTCCTAGGTGTGAATGTGTGTGTCTGCTTTGTGATGGACTGTTGACCTGTCCAAGGTTTTTTCGACAGGGGTGGTGACGGCCTAGTGGGTCGGATACTTACCGCTGGACCAAGAGGTCATAGGTTCGAATCCTACCTTCAGCACACCACCACTGAGTAAGACCCTTAACCCCAAGTTGCTCCATGGAGACTGTCCCCTGTAGTTAGGGAATGGAAATCACTTTGAATAAAAGCGTCTGCTAAATGTTGTAAATGTTTCTCCACCTTTAGCCTTAGACCACTGGGACAGATTCCAACATGCCCCGGGACCCTAGTTAAGGACAAACAGTTCCGATAATGGATGGATGGTTACTATAGTGTATTAAATAATTCAGATTAAAAGACAACTTGAAATATGTTAAAATATTCTGTCCAGAATAATAAAAAAGCTGATTCTAAAAAAATTACAGAGGCATCTATATGACACCAGAATGCTGTAAATTTGAGGCCGAAAGCAAATATTACTGTAAATAAGCAATTGCAGTGTATGTTGCACTGGAAATACTGAATAAAACAACTACACCAGTTGGCATCTACATTATGCTATCTATATCTGCAAATCATTATTCTGTATACATAAGAAAATGCACTGAAACCAGGGCTTACAAAAAAGCTATTTTGTACTAGATCCCCTGGTGCTACTGGAGTGAGGTTTTCTAACAAATCAAAGTAAAAATGCTTGATCCCAGTCATTTGCTAATTATGCTAATAGTTAATTGGATGTATTAGGTCTTCAGTTCAGCTCCTGGAGGCCTAACAAATGGAAACCCAGTTCGTCCATATCTGCTTACAAACTGCAGAGAAAGACAATCCTGGTTGGACCATTTTCTAGGAGCATTTCAGCTATTTAACTCTTTTGTTTGCAATCCAAACTACAACACCTTGCTGTGTTTAGATACAAACGCCTTGGTTGTATTCAATAAAAACTAAAAATGAATCTGCATCAGAAAACAACAAGAACAAAAAGTCATTTTCATTATCAGCATCTTCATTTCTCCATTATGCTGCTCAGTAGCAGTTTGATATGGGGTTTGTCACTCAGTGGCTTTGGCAGCAAAATAGATAAAACCAAAGGAAATTTAATTTGACTATACATGCCATTTCTTCTATCTGTCTTGGACATCTTTCTATTACCATTTGAAGCCTCAGATAGACTTTATCACAAACATCATGAGCCAAATCGTATCATTCCGTACGAGCTGGAATGCGTACATCTAGCCCTGCCTCAAATGTCTTTTTCTCTCAGAAGAGAAAATCATTTGACCAGATTTGCAATAAAAATGATCTTTGACCAGACTGGAAATGAATGTGGTCACAAACAGTCTGTATGATCAAATGGGAGACAGTCTGCATGAACAAAAACATACAGGCTGAGAGAAATTCAGATTAAATGTAAAGAAAATTAAGCTCATTTAATATTATATGAGATTACTAATATACGTACGTCTAAGTTTGCTTCTCCCAATGTTCTCCATATACAGTAAATGAGAAAAAGTATAGGGACACCTCACATGAGTGAAAGTGACCATTCTGTCACACACCACAGCACACACAGTGAACAGCATGAAACTCTTCCTCTGCTTTTACCCCATTCACCAAGTGAAGCAGGTGACCATGTGTGGGGACGACACCTTGCTCAAGGGTACCTCAGAGGTGCTTGGGACTTGAACCCATGACTTCCTGATCACAGGGCAAACACCCTAACCACTAGGCCAAAAGAAAAGTAGACTTTAATGCGGAGTTGGTCTCCCTTTGCAGCTACAACAATCTTCTTGAAGGCTTTCCACAAGATTTTGGAGTTTCTGTGGGAATTTGTGCGCATTCATTCTGTAGAGCATTTATGAGGTCAAACACTGATACTGAAAAACAGGTGTGTCCCTATACTTTTGTTCATACAGTGTAAATATATATAAAGTAGTTTAAAGTTTTAAATTATAGTAAGGCATGCTTAATCTTTTTGAATTTAACAGAGTGTTCCTCAGTCATCATATATCTAAAAATGCACAATCAGCCTCTTGTGGGCAATGAGCCAGGCTTTTCATTATTGTTTATTATATTTACATTTTCTCCTTTATCCATTCATACATCATTGTGCAAGCCAAATAGTCCCTCGAGGCAATGAATCCAAATGGAAAAAGATGGATGTGATTATTGCTTTTTATGAGTATGTTTTGCCAACTTTTTTGATTCATGTTGCCCTGGAAATGGTTATGGAGTTGCTTTACTTGCAGCAACCCAAAACAACCTAAAGCACTCAGTATGCTAATCAAACATGCTAACACTGCTAAAATCACTGAAGGGAAAAAAAAAAAAAACGGCACTGTGCAACTTAATAGCCCTTGTAGTTCCTTACTAACCTTACCTAGTCTTTGACAGTGACCTGCTTTGACACTGGAATTGCTGCACTTGTACAGGTTGGTGCAGGATGGATCCCAAATGTATCTCAGTTTAAAGCAAACATGTCCTGCCTCTGCATGTTTTGCCATGAATGTGCAAGAATAAAGATAGTAAGTGCATTAAACTTTAACTTTCCTGACGATCAAATGGCAAGCACAATCTCATCAGAAAGACATCGACCCATGGCCAGCGATTGCACACATATTTTAGAAAGAACAAATAGTTCTTCTCCCAACGTTATGGTACATTTTGTAATGTTCCTGCTAAATGACTTGGGGTGCTGTGAAATAATCTGAATTAGTTTCTCCTCCACGACATACTAAAGTAGGCTTTAATGGTACACTCTTTAAAATTGAGATGACAAGCGAGATCTTTTCTCTGATGCCTTGGTACAGAAGGTACATTTTTTGTTCTTGTAAATAAGAGTGTGGAACCTCCATGTGATGTCTTGATTCTATACACTTTTAAGTGTGTGTAAAGTATATAGGGGGTCTATCCAAGTAAAGTGGGCCTGAAACTTTTAATCAAAACCACTCGATTTGTGTATTTACCACCAATTGTGTATTTTCTAATGGGTAAAATTTTATGGGAAGTATTGTTGTGTGTACAGTCTTTGAAAGGTCTTGAGGTCAGCAAATTATTTCTCTGCATTCCTGCTTCACCCCTTGTTGGCACTTGAAATAACTGCAACCACGGGTTCAAATAAAAGGAGAACACTCAATAGATTGAAGAATGGCTAACCAGGCATATCTGACATACCGTTTTGTTTCCAAATTCGAGGATTTGTTTTTCTGCTACAGTTCTGTAAGTAATACCGCAAAATTCAGCTTGCTGCACAATAACAGGTTTTACTTTGAAACACTGTAATCAGACATTTGTTTACAAATCAAAACTGACTGTGACGAAAAAATCTAAAAAAGTGCTAATTACGGTTTTCTGGAGATCAGGTTAGGTCAGTTTCCTGGACAAAAATGTCATCTAGTCCTTTCCTACACACTCTGAATGTCAATTCTCCATTAAAAGGAAAACCTTCAGGCCTAGACTTAATCCTTGTCTGGTAAGCCTACCCTTTGTGTTTAAATATGTGGCCTGATCAGCCTCACACTGCAAATTACACATTGAATTCACTTGATTTAAATGCATGTGTATATTTTGTCTTTTGGTTTACTTAATTTTAGCAGTACTTAGACACCAATAGCAATATGCAGCATCAACCATAATATCACAAATTGAGAGACCTTCCGTTACACCAGTGTCGCGTGGAGGATGAAACCAATCATGGAGTAACACGAGGGAGTCCACACACTTTGATCTGAGGGATGGTGGTGGCCTAGTGGCTGACACATGACATTAAAACTGCTCCTAGTGTTGCCAATTTAGGTCTGATGTGTTGAGGCATGGACTCCACGGGACCTGTATGCTACTAAGACATTAACAGCAGATGCTTTAAAGAGGTCTCTTACAGTCACGCATGAACACAGAACAGCACAGGCCACAGTGTGAACAACGTGAGATTCTTTCTCTGCATTTTACTCATTCACCAGGTGAAGCAGTGGGCTGCCTCCAACAGAGGGCGCCCACAGAGCAGCGTGCCTTGCTCAAGGGTATCTCATTGGTATCACTTGCAGTCCTGGGACTCAAACCCATGGCCTTCTGATAGCAGGGGCTACTCCGTAATTATAAGTTTTGAGGAGGGGTCTCTATAATCCAACATGTCTGACAGATGCTCAATCAAATCTCAGGAATTTAACTCTTTGTCCTCAAGCCATTACTGAATGATTTTTGCCAGATAACATTGTTCTAAAGAAAGAGACCCCCATCAATAGTGAATTCTGTTGCTTTGAAGGAGTGTACTTGTTCTGCAGCAATGCTCAGGTAGATGGTACATGTCAAACTAACATCAACAGAAATGCCAGGACCACTTTGAATAAGTACTAACTTGCTAGAAACACTCTATAAGACCATTTTAGAGCTACTCTGACCCAGTCTTGCACAATTTTCCGGTTCAAACAACTTCAATTACTGACTATTCACATTCTGCCCAGTATATCCCACCCCTTGACAGATGCCACTGTAGTGAAATAATCAATGTTATTCACTTCATCTGTCAGTGATGTTAAACTAGCGCCTGATTGGTATATTTTATTCATGTGGAAATGATGAGCACTTAAATCAGGTCCGTTCAATGCATCGCGTTTTACTGTAGCATCCTTATCACTGCCGGTGTAACAAAACCTCACAGTTTAAAGGACAAAGAAGCTATTGTAAATAACCTTCAACGCGAGCGAATAAAAACCCTTCTGTTTAAAGGCCTCCTTGACATCCATACCACAAGATAACAGATTTTATGCTGTGTGCAAATCAAACTCGCATTAAAAGTCTGAAAAGTGCTTCGTCCTCTCATGTAAATTCCACAGCCTGCATAGAGGAAAGATACCTAAAAGACAAGTGCTATTATTCACCGTGGGCTCACTTGCCAAGCCTCAATTGATCAATTTGCTGAGGGACTGCCTTCGAAAGTTTGAATTAGTTTTCCAAAGTGTTTTCTTAGAGGAGATCCAATAGACTGTAATTGCATTATTTACATTTTAACAGGCTTTACATTGAGTGACAAAGCAAGAATCCTTCTAAAAGTTTGATCCTTGTAACTTTCAATTGACAAAATGAGATACTGCACAAGGTCCGGCATGTGAACGTGTCCCAGCAATTACGCGGGCCAATATTTTAAGCCATGCTGTAAGGTCTTAATGAATTTGGCCACTGGAGCAAGTTTTTCAGTGCTTTACAACACTGAACATTAACTCCCGAGCATGATCCTAAACGGCTAGTTAATGGACCGTGAGCACAGAAAAAAAATGCAAAATATGCTTCTGTTCCTCATGCAGAAATATTTGAGGGAGCTCTACGAAAAACGTATCGCAAAAAGTCGATGGACAGATCACACATGCAACTACACATTCTGCTCACATCAGCTGTTTTTATAACAATGGCACCAGCAGTTGTCAGATGAAGCCACAATTTTTAAACATGTGCTGAACAACACCACAAAAACAACATTCTTTTAACTCTTGGAACCAGATGTACATGTGTGAAGAGATGCAATGCAAAATGTGCCTTAATATGGCAAAAGTATAGCACTTATCTTATCGTCTCTTATCTTAAATGAGGTAAAAGTACACACCTCACAAGCAATTATAGAGGGCGTGACAACACACAGCATAGCTAAATAAGCTGCAGTCTTCGTCAATTTCAGTCGAAACGTACATAAATCTGGCCCTCGGTACAGTAAATACTAGCCAGATGTTGCTGCAGGCTGTATCACCGCCTCCTTACTCGAAAGAGCTTCAGTCTCATTGCCTATTTCATGCTTGCTGATCTCTGGGCTGCAGAAGAAACCACGAGAGTAAAAAGAGAAAAAAAAAATACCCACAGAGGTCAGCATGGTCCAAGATCGAGCCCGGCCCGAAAGAACTGAGCCGTTTATGATTTTTAATTTTACTACAAAATGGAAAATTCATCAGACAACTTGGCTCTGCCTATAGGCACAGCGACCCCACGTTTAACGCAGTGCCATCTGTTGCGTGGTCTCTCCACATTAGCATTCCGTTAATGACGAGAATAGGAGAATAAAAAAAAAACGTTTTTCCATGGCAATTTCCAGTCAAAACATTTTTACAATTAGGACAGTGATTGTAATGGAGACATGAATTATTCAGAACATGAATTGGTTTCAACTGCGTCCAGTAGGCACAATCAATAAGGGCGCCGCCGCCTTCTCCTTGGCAAAGTCCATTATGCCTTCTAATGCGGCTAAGTGGCTTCAGAGCAGAAAAGCAATTTCCTGTTGATATCTCTTGGGGATTTAGTGCAAAGTCTGGGGCAAAGCATAAAACGGCCAGATACACATACATACACACACGCATGCCTTCACTTACACACCCACTGCGCCCAGAGGATCTCGGATGCCTGTGACAGGCTAATACCCTGATCTGACTCATTTGTCATACAGCCAGCCTGAACTTCATAGTGAGTTACTTCCCAGAACTGTCATTAATATTCCCTTGTCCAGAAAGCAAGCTGTTTTATTAGCTCTCTTTAACTGGTTGCAAGTCTTGAGCCATAGTTTTACTCTAGATTAAGACCACACACTACATTGGCTTTTATGAAATATTACCATATAAATATCCATCCAACCATCTTCTACCCCTTTGTCCCGCACTCGGGGTCAGTGGGGTGGTGGCTGGAGCCTATCCCAGCTGCTATGGGCAAAGATGCCATATAAATATACTGTAAATATATTGCTGAGGATTTATTCTCTGTCTGTTCAGCCTCATGCAATATGAGGTCAGTCAGAGAAGTTTGAGAACTTTTTTCCTCCCTCATTAAATTCTCACGCTAACTGTGATATTCTCTCAGCAGTCGCATGCATTTTTTTCAAGCTGTGAGGTATGGCAGAAGCTTTTATTCTCTAAAAAACCTTTCAAATGTCTTTTTTTAAAGAACCACTTCAGTAAATGAGATGTTTGAACCTCTCTAAAGTTTTCAGAATGTTTCCCAGAATTATAGTTCAAACTTTTATTTGTTTGAGTGGGTTATTCACACTGAGTAATACAGTATTAAGAAGTGTGGAAAGTTACCCACTGTTCGCGATCAGTGGTCAGAGGCGGCCTCACACAGACGAAAGGGAAAAGTCATCAGAGCAAGCTGCAATTTTGACATTTCCAAAATTGCAGAAATGATTTGAGCAAAGAACAGTTTTGATTTATGAACAAAAAAAGGTCTGGGTTAACAATTTTTTTATTAAAAATAGCTATAAAGCTATAGAGTCACGGATTCAGACACACGCAGATTTTTTGGGCAAACCAAATTTATAGTTTCATGCGGAAATCCCCAGAATAACACGGAAACTGAAAATAACCGCCGCCTTTTTTTTTCATTTTTGTGGCAATAAATATAGTTCTTCTGGATGTTTTCACACAAGGGACCCCGTTCTTTTGTCCCGTGACCTTCTGAGTTGCACATCTTAACGGGGAAAGCACTCAGACACTTCAAACTCCAACGAGTCCTTATGTGTATTTTTAGCCAGAGTAGATCAGGTTTAATTTAGGGCATATTTAGAGTTTACACTATAAAAACAGGCATTTTTAGGCATTTCTTTTACCAAAACACAACAATGCGGGTTTTCACTATATGCAGGTGCTCTTGGACCGTAAGCCCTGCAAAAAGCGAGAGATCACTGGACACACTGGATGCTTTTGATGCAAAACAAGTGTTCAGTTTGAGATAATACCAGCCCACAAAAATCCAGAGACCACAGAGTAAAGTACATAATGTGAACTGCAGGAGGGGGGCGTTCAGCTGACACCTTTTAAAACACTCTGAAATGTGCTACTTTTTTATTAGTCTGTGATGCAATGCAAAGGGCAATATGCCTGAAAAGTGCTCCCTCAGCCTGTGCAGCCCACATTGCGTTTTTAAGCTGGGCGTCAATTCTTCTGAGCACCCACCATGTAAAACCACCATATGTCATCACAGCTGATCAGACAGTATCAAGACCGACTTCTTTCTAGTCACCGTTGAATGAAGTCAACTAGAAACGTCACTAGAACAGTTTATAAGTAATAAAAATAATTAATAAATAATTACAGAAAAAAACAATTAGCAATAGCATTGCTGCATACCACTGACATAAGCAAGTTAGTACTGGTAACTGTGATGACAGATGCTACACTTGATGTCATACCAATTTTTCACATGCTACTTTAAAGTCATCAGACATGGCAAAGCAGCTGAATGGACACCAGCCTCATAGTTGTGGTGGCTTATATAAAGAAGGACAAACAAGTTCCAGGTCAGTCTCATATCTTTTGTGAGATAAATCATGCATGGGACAAACCCAACTGCTATGGGCAAAGGCGCCATATAAATATGCTGTATATATATATATATAAATTCAAGATGGAATACGGGTTTACCGTTACATTTTCTTTACTGGTAACGCATTAAACGGAGTTTAAAATGACATTAAAGTCTTCTGGGTGTCACGTCTCGTGGCATGAATCCATGAAGGAAGGGGACCACTGCAGTTTTCCATTGTCTGTTTCCACTTTATTTCAAACTGTACAAACAAAAACCAGGCATGGGGGCCAAAATCTCTATCAAGAACACTTGACTTGACTCAAGCTGAACATAAAGGCTAACAGAGAAGTTACTGCAATGGCACGTAACTGCAATGGTGGACCGACACCTAAGGTCCACATACACTTAACATAAATACATGCGTGACATCATGTACAACCAATGACAGTACAAAAACACTTAACCATGAGTACACCCACAGCTGGACACGATCCTCAGGCTGGGTGTACTCAGGCTTCAACTTAAGAGTCCCCATAACATGAATTAACCAAACTTAAACCCCAGCGCCCCCCAGTGGCCATTGGCCAGACGTCACACTTGGACCATATTTGGGGGCATATTTAGAGTTTACATGATAAAAAAATAGGCATTTCTAGGCATTTTTAAGCATTTCTTTTACCAAAACACAACAACGCGGGTGTTCACTATACGCAAGTGCTCTTGGAATGAAAGCGAAAAGCGGGAATGTTCCTGCGAAAAGCGGGAGATAACTGTATTTCTTATTACGAATACATTCGCTGATGCGAGCCAACTGGACACACTGGATGCTTTTGATGCAAAACAAGTGTTCAGTTTGACCCAAAAGAAGAGCCAATAATGGATTGTCAAAAAGAAATAAATAAATAAAACAGAACAAAACAGGGCAGGGTAAAACTGGGACAAAACAGGGTAGAGTGTTACACGCCTTATTCTAATCCTAATCCTGCCCATCTTCACAAATGGCTCACAAGAAAAAAATACAACCAAGTGATGTTATACGAAATGGATCCTATTTTGTACAAAAAGGCATTGTTTGAAAAAAAATGTCAAATGTCTTGACAAATGTCTGAGTTCTGTAAAACAATAAAATGGAAATCATGATGAGTAGCGGCACTTTGTCAGCAGCAGGTCCTCCTTATTTGTGAGCTGGGCACCATTTTAATGCCTCCTGTTAGCATTATTACATTGTCCTGAGTTATGGTCCAATTACAGCCCTATTAAGGCCTACACATTTGGATCGGCGCCGGTCAGAGAGAGTGCTTGCCGGACATGCAGGTCTGATAGGTGTATGGTGAAAAATCCAGCAGCAGGCACTGATAATTACAAACATCACGTTAAATAAAAGGGTGTAACGTCTAGTCTTTTGATACCACCAATAATGTAGACCATCGATAACAGACCTGGATCAACAGAAAACTATTTAGACACTTCTAATAGTAATAAATTCAACTGAAGTTGCAACCATTACAAAACCTAACCCTTTTGTTGCATTTCCTCATTATTTTCCATCGTACGAGCAATTCGTGGAAATGGACTGATAAAATGTTCCACAATTACATGGAATAAAATGGAAAAAAAATGTTTTACTTCTTCTCCCATAATGTTACAGTTAGTTACCACAACAGGAACTTTATGTTTCCTGATTCAATAGTTTTGTAATGTGACTGTAAAAGACACTCGCTCATTGCCTTCATTTTTCGAACACCTTTTCAGTGTCAGCCACATGGTCCAACAGAAGCCCTGGCTGGCAGCTAGCTGCCTCCATATGCCCCCTGTCAAGCTCCCTGAAGACCACCTGCTGTCTCTCCCTCCACTCTCTGCCCACAATGCAGAAAATCTCCTCAGGGGAAGCCAGGTGTCACTGTCACTGAGGTCTCACCCCACTGTTTATATCTATCTAATTAGGAGAGATATGATTCCTGGGTAAGACAAGGTGCATTTAAACAATTCCCTCTCCAAAACTGTAGCTTGTTTAGAGGCTGTTATTGTTGCCAAGCAAGCCTGGACTGCAAGAAGAGGGAGGAGAGCTTCCCTGTGTGCTTGGGAATAGGTAGGGGGTTTCCAGAGGAACACATTTACCTGGTAATTCTAGTGTTAAACAGTTCTTCCTCCAAAATGGTAGCTTGCTTAGAGTGTTATTGTTGCCAAGCAAGCATGGACTGCAAGCAGAGGGAACAAACAACACCCAGATGGTAATCATTGTGAGCTTAAAATAATGAGCACACCACTATATAGTGATGAATATAGTAATAGAATACACAATCTTTACTACAAACATTCATTTTAAGGTAGTACTTACTCACCAAATGACCATAGAGACAATTTGTAGTAATTAGAATACTGGCTCTGGTCAGCAGTAGTACATGGACAGCAGTAGATATTATATACAAATGCTGTGATGCACTATATGGACAAAAGGATTGTTTTTCAAAAAGCCCTCCAAGAGGAAGCTGTAACAGCTGCAAATGGGGATCAACTCCCTATTAAAGTCTATATATTTCAATGCAATGTCATTAAAGCCCCTGTTGGTGTAATGGTCAGGCATCCCGATACTTTTGTCCATATGATGTATATTACATATGCTGTGGATGGCGTACATGCCAGTAGTGTGTGAGTTCATAACCCTGATAGCTGCAGGACTATTAAAAATCTGTTTGGGGACAGTTTGATAGACAGTGACCTGTAGTGCCTTCCCTAGGGAAGTAGCTGAATGAGATGATGAGCAGGATGTGAAGGGTTGGTGGTTGGGCAGAGGAGAAGCAGAGGCCTGTGGCTCCTCTCACTGAGCGCTTCAGTAGGTCCTTTGTGCCCACTCTTATTAGACTCTTTAATGCTGTAAGACCCCTTTTTTGTTATCCTACTTTTTTGTTGTGAATTAATGATTCTATGTATTCTATGAATTTCCCCTTTGGATGCCTTGTTAACAATTCGCTGTTTTTCTGTGTTTGACTGTCCACGCTGCTGTACCATCCTGTAACAGAATGACATGATTATAGTCTCTATTATGACGGAGTGAAACAGGATGAGATGTTGATCTGATATATTTTAACCTACCTAAGAAAGCAAAGCCATTGTTGAGCTTTGCCAGTGATATGTTTAGAGTTAATTTTCCAGAGGATATTGCTAATGTGAGTTTCAAGGAATTTAAAAGAGTCACAGAGGGGTGATAGAGTTTCCATTTATTTGAATGGGTACTTTGGGATTCGGTTTACATTAGAAGTCAATAATGAGTTCCTGGGTTTTGGTTGGTTTAAGCAATGTCACAGCCTGCTTGTTCTGCCTCTTGTTGCCTTTGGTTATTTGTGGGTCATGTGGCCTTTCGTTTTGGTTTCCAGCTCCACCTTAGGACTGTGCTTTCCTCAGTACATTCACTTGTCTCATTATAACCTTCAGTGTTTAAAAGCCAGCCCTACCTGGCAGTCAGTAACATATGAAACCCTCCTGCAAGTGTGTCCTTCTGAGACACTTAGTGAGACTCATCATTATTGTAGATGAGGTTGTAATGTTAGGTGTACATGTGTTATTATTTTCACAGAATTGACAATGGCTGTAAAAGTGCAAGGTGTAAAGTGGTGAAACAGGAGGAAAGAACACCGCCCTGAGAAGCTCCTCTATTGAGGGTAAGAGGCTGTAAAGTGAGGTTATTTACCTTTACCCTCTGAGGTGTTCAACAGGAAGCTCCCAGTACATTGGCAAGTGGCTGTATCCAAGAGAAAAGTAAAGGGTTGGAGTGGGCTTAAGAAGACAGGACTGAAGTCTATGAACAGGATGCATGTATAGGGGTTTGATGATTTGCTGACTGACTGCATCCTCATCAGACCAGTTGGCCTGATATGGGTCCATCAGTGGGGAGTTGCAGGAAGTACGACAGAATGATGTGTTCAAGTGCTTCATGGCCACAGATGTTCCAGCAACTGGTCTGAAAAATTTCATCTTTGAGCCCTCGAGGCAATTGCAAGCTGCACTAAATATGTTCCAGTCAACGCATTTGAACGCACACCAATTGCTGCACAGCAACTCTTGCTCATTACCATTAATTAACAATAAGAAATAAAAACTTGATGTATCTTGTTTTCACTGTTTGCAGCTGCAGTCTGGAACTGGGAGAAGGATGCTGAGGAGAGACTGAGTGTGTTGGGAGGAGGATGCTGAGGAGAGACTGAGTGTGTTGGGAGAAG
>JBBJLR010000042.1:8701165-8721211 GCA_037577145.1 Brachypetersius gabonensis | reverse complement strand
AGTTGCTCCAGGGAGACTGTCCCCTGTAGTTAGAGAATGGAAGTCGCTTTGGATAAAAGCGTCTGATAAATGCCATATATGTAAATGTAAGCTGCAATAGGGACCAACTCCATATTAACATAATTAAAGCTGCTGGTGTAATGGTAATCGTCCATATAATGTGTGTGTATCAGCAGTCACAGTTTTCAGTCCATCATGGATTTTCAAACCTCCTGCCTCTAATTGCAGCTGACTGTGGCGTCCGGGCTTCGTGCACCAATCAGCAGTTACCAAGGCAATCAGACAGCATAAACAACCAGCAAGAGGATGAATGGAAGTGGTGCACGATGGCCTGACGTCACAGTCAGATGTACCCAGAGACGGGAGGTTTTAAAGTAGCTAATCCGAGACCATTATTTATTTCTCCTTGCTGCTGATTGGCTGTAGCCCTGTGATGCTACAGTCCAGAATTTCCCCCGTGGAGTGCCTCGAGTTTTTCATATGTTTTTCATTTTGTTCTTCTTAAAGCCCTGCATTTGTATTACTGTAAATTAAATGAATGTATTACTGTATTTATGTGGTGGGAATAGATTAATTTTTTTTATCTAGATTAATCTCACTGTAGTCTTGGAATTCTCGCCCCCTACAGTGCAATTTGGCTAGGCATACATCCGCGCTAAAATATCAAGGTGAAAGTTCAAGCTTGCGTAGTATAGACCCAGCTCCCAACCCAACTTTGTGAATAGATTAATGGCGATATTTTTTTATCGCCCGATAAGAGTCTCACGTTAACGCAGCACATTATATATATATCCTGTCAGAGTGGTGACATTGTTGTCTAATGGGTTAATATCATTTGCTGCAATTGGTCTTACAATGTCCTTCCATACAGTAGACCGCATTTTGTCTCTGCAGCATTGATTGCCTATTGTTCTTGTGTTGTTCCTCATTCTTTTGTTCTTCTTATCTTATAGTGGCTCAGTGATGTCTCCCTAGTTTTGGGTCGAGACCTCTTGCTGGATCCTTTCAGAGGAGGAGATTTATTTGGTACACTGAACAATTGCTGCACAAACTATATCCTGTGAAAACTATGTGGTCACTATGTGGTAACATTTAAAGAGTTGTACAAAAAAAACATATAAAAATATCTTTAACTCTTCAAGCAATTAAGCTCAGTTAAATACCCACTTAATAGTAGTAAATTAGTACATGCTAATTTACTGAGTAGGCAGCTGGTTCAGCACCAGCACAATAGTTTCCATTACAAAGGCTCTTATTGTCGGTGAGTTTTCTTTTCTGGTATGTCAACATTTTTGTCCATCATAGACTATAGGTGATCCTTATGACTAAAGTTTTTCTTAGCACTGAAAACTCTCCTCCCCATTTTTTAAATACATTTTGTTAGAACAAGATGGTTAATGTTTCAAAATACACTAATCACTCCCTCATCTGAGAACCCAGCCCCATTAAACACACCTGATAACACTTAACTAATTATTAAAGCAGTCAAACCCTGAAGAAAACACTCACTGTGGCCTGGAAGGAGCCCAATGTGGACCCATATATGACATGCTAAATGACCAAAAGTATGTGGAACTGTTCAGTTCAGGTGCTTCAGCCACGGCCAGGTCATACAGGTGGATAAAATTAAGCACATTTTCATACAATCTTTGACACATCAAAGAGTCCAGTGCACTAGATTTGCCCCAGTTTACTGTGAGTGCTATGATTATGAAACAGTAGCATTAAGGAGCAACAACAGTTTTACTCAGTTCTTTTGGGATTAATTGTAGCATTGTTTAGGGAGTGTGCATGCCAGTCAGCGATCTACATGGACAAAAGTTTTGGGACACACCTCTTAATCATTGCATTCAGGTGACCCCTTCCTTACAGCGAAGAGTAATCTTAATGCGTTTGCATGCCAAGACGTTTGGAGAAAGCCATGTAGCTGCAAAGGGGAGACAAACTCCATATTAAAGTCTATGAATTTGCATGCAATGTCATAACACTCCCTGTTGGTGTAATGGTCCCAATACCTTTGTCCACATAGTGCACTTCTGGCCATAAAGTGTATACGAAATTAAGTTGCAAAATATCCTTTGTTTATTTATTGCTTTTGTAGGTTGTTGTCATGCATATGCGTACCCTGAAAATATAAAGAATGTTCCAGACCAAACTGCTTTTTGAAAGAGGTACAAAACAGCTACGAATTACGACCAAAAACCCATACATACATCTTAGGGGGGAAATAAATACAGAAAAACATAAGGCCCTTTTAAAATTAATAAACATATAAGTCTGCCATATGCAGAATGAAAAAATATGGTGAAATGATAGATATGAGGGAAAAGAGACTAGCTGGTCATTTCTGCCCTGCAGGCCTACAAACATACCATATTAAAAGAGCTTGATATATCCTGAAAACAAATTTGTAGTAAACTAATACAACCATGTGTCTTGACTTCATTTACTTTCAGGCAGTACATTAAAAAGACTATTTTATGCTCCATCACATACAGCAGTCCAATGTTTTCGCAGTCAACAGCATTATCATAGGCTCCGTGCATGGGCCGAGATCAAGCGCAAGGTTGAGGGATCACATCAAATGCTTTCTGCCTACACAAGATGAGTATAGTCATGCATATCAAACGGGGTTTTTTTTTCCATATTAGGATTTCTGACTTTGAGTCATATCGGGCCTTATTGCAATGACATATCAGCACACACCATCAAAGCAAACTTCCATTATTTATTCATTATCCTTTAAACACAGGCCTATCTAGCCTGCATTTCCTACGCACTTTTGCTCCGATAGCGCTCCAATTAGACTGTTTAATAACATTAGGCCTATTTAATCTGATGGAACTGTTTGCATATTCACCTGGAAGCGGAGGAGAAGAATTCAAATGTTCCGTCATGTTTTGCGTGAGCCCACTGGCTGAAAAGATCAAACATGCCACTCAAGGTGGTCCACGGGATGTTTTCTTTCCCCAGTTCAGATTTAATTGCTGCATGGAACACCTTAACTCGGATGTCAGGCTCGACTTGATGCCTCACAAATCGCTGAAGGGCAAACTGTCCCACATCTAACGGACATTATCTCCCTCTGGCCTTCTCCCTACCCACCGTAAAACCTCACCTCCCCCCTATTTTACTTTTATGAACAATGGAGGAAGCGGTGTGGGTGGGTACCAAAGGGAAAGTGAAGGAGATTGACAGTCATGAGGCGCCTGGGGGTGTGTGTTTAAAGACGGTACACACAGCGCCTGTCATGGTTGGTTATGCATTGTTGTTTCGGCACACTTGTCTGAAACCATTGCGTGATTTCTGCGTCGAAGTGTCATGCCGCATCAGCTGGGGCGACTGAGCGGAGACAGGAGCAGCATGATTTGAGCCTGACTGGGCAGCGCCTTTGCTGAAGGATGCGTTGATCTGAATTCGGCTTTGCTAGCCAATATGTTTGGCCAAGCAGCAGCTGAGCTATGCTGCTCCCTACAGGACAGAAGGTCAAAAACAGGCTACTCCTGGAGGTCAGGTGTATTCAAAACCTTAGGTACCAAAACCTTAATTCATTTTAAAATGTTTATTTTCCAATTTCTCTACATTCCTCTATTTTGTGATCTCACAAAAACAAATCATTTTAGCAGTCTAATTTGGAAGCTTAATTTCTGTTGATCATGTGCAACTGCACCAGTATGTTTTAAAACAATCTTCACATATTACATGAACTTATTGCTTTTAAAACACAGAGGAGTTTTTAAGTTTCTTGTATTGCTCCCATCAATCATTTTGGCACCTTAATTGTGCAGAGGAAGGAAATCACCAAACTTTGCAAGACGTCTGGGACACCTAAGATTTAGACTACGTATTTAAAGAAAAAGTAAAAGAAAACACCAAAAATAAAGTTATCAGAATCAGAACACTTTATTGATCAAAGAGGTAATTGCTTGTGTTATATCTGCACAGACACAGAGAGACAGAGACAGGGACAATATAAAAGGTAAAGACCATAAAGCCCAAAAAAATTGCATAAAAAATACTGGGTGTAAATACTATAGATAAGCTACAGTTAAGCAAATTACTACTGACACAGATGGTGGTTAGGAGTCTGTTATTGCACGTAGTAGAGGTAAGTAGTATGATAAATGTTTTCCTTTAGCATGCACCCATGTTGCATTATGTTAAAAGCAAAAGGGACTTGAGATAGCCTGTTAAAAGCACATTAAACTAGATGTACCACAATGCAGGGGGTAATACAACCACAGTAGAAGTCAATCAGTGAGGTACAAGCAGAATGTGCAAACTGGCCCAAGTAGTGAGAGGCTGAATGATTTAACTGCTTCAATAGGTGAAAGATGACCATCTGAATTTTGTAAATGTAAATTAAGCTTTTAAAGACGACTTGAAGTTTAGCTAAACAGAGGAGAACATGTTGTAGCTTGCTGTAGTGACTTCTGGACGATTTGTGAGATTATGAATTTTAACAAATTTCATTAAGATTAACATTTCCGCATTGACTGCTGACTTTTGATTGGCTGTTGATGGCCATTTTGTTGAGTGATCCAAATGAAATTGTAGGAGATGTGAGCAAACATGCCAAAGGTAAAGATTTTAGAATTTAGTGTGCGCCCAAAGAACGTGATAGTGAAGCACTAGTTTTTGTGCTGATGTTATGTGCATAGCGTACATACGTAGGTGGACCTACTCTATCATAGCGAGGTAGGAGCCTTGCATCCTAGAGGCTAAATTCCCATACCAACTTTGTAATTCCTGTTATTGCTACGCTGTGCCTACCCCCTTTCAGGGGGCTCTAGCATGAAGGTTTGGCAGCATCATAAATAGAGATATTTTCAGAAAACCCATTCTGTGATCTCCTAGTTGCATTTTGCTCACATTCTGTGCCTAATACTAGTCATGACTTATACCACTGAAACAAGAAGCAGTTCTCCTATCAAACTTGGACCACAGTTACTTTTGCATTAAGGGTCAATTTATGTTAAGTACAAAAAACGAATGTGAATCATTTTGACAACTTTCAAATGGAATTAATTATACTGTCATTGTTATGGTTTAGGCCAGTGCCAGATGAAGGGTACTACTAGGGTATTAACTGCTGTAATCACAGTCTTTACTCTTCAGAGAAGCCTTTACACTACATGCTGGAACCTTACTGCCAAGCTTTGACTGCATTTAACTACTGAGTTCAGGTCGTGATGTTAGATGATTAGTCACAAAGACAGGTATACATCAATCAATCACAGCTAAAAATATTGACAGTCCTATTTACTATTACATCAGTTCTAGAGTATGTTTGATTCATGCTGAATGAAGCTGGAAGGTCACAGCCCGCCTCTGAGATATTCCCAATGCTAAATTCCACATTCCAATTCATGTATAATGCACCAAGACCTACCAGCTCACTGTAATCTGGTCGGTAGCAAAAAAAAGCACAAGCACTTCAGCCGCCGTCACTTTAAAGATTGAAGACACACGATTGTGAACTTTCAAGACAACATTTTACAGGAGTGTAGGTGTTTCTTAAAGGCATGGGGGAGAAAGTGGAATAGGACAGAATGGTAGGGAAAGGTTACAGAGTCACAATGTGAGAGATTTATACATTATCCATGTATTTGATCATTAGACAGTCATTTCTTTGTATTACTTATAAAATGGACAACACTCTTATTTTATTGTCAGTCATTTACTGACTTGGTCAGCCTCTTCTAATGAAAGCAGAATGTAATGCAATGGAATCTAGAATACAAACCCATTAAACATACAATGATCAACAGTGCTGCTGTTAAACCCGTCACCTGGCTGCAATATATGGGCACAGATTTCAGAGCTAGCAGCTACACAGTCAAAATGGATAACTACAGCCTACTTTTAGCATTTATTACCATTTAGCCTGTAAGAAGAGCTAGTTTACAAGATAAATCATGTCCTGTAGTCATGAACATTGACCTTATACCAAAATTACATATATACTAGTAATCTCTACCACGTGCAATAGCGTATTCCTAACCACCATCTGTGTTATTAGTAATTCACTTAACTGTAAGTTATTTATCTATAGTATTACGTAGCATTTATGTAGATATCATAGTGTATTTCATATACACTATGATTCTGTTATTGGATTCTGTTATTGGATTTATTTAGACACTATTTTTTATCTTGTTCTTGTGTTGTGTCTCTATGTATAAGTAATTTCTTCCAGGATCAATAAAGATTTCTGAAACTTAGCTAGCAACGTTAGCTAACAAAAACATTTTTTATTGTTCTTACATGAGCCCTAGATAGTGTCGCGATGAAAGAGATAAAGGGGTGTGTGAACATGAAGTGTGTGTGTCTTTCTGTCACGGGATGCGAAACATGGTAGTGCTTATTATTAAAGTGATCGGTTGCATGTCATTTTTAGGAATAAATGTTCATGTGTTAAAGTCTTAATTAAGTGGATCAGGCCCTCTCCCAACCTCCCTGTAATTTACACCCTGTCCCATCAATAAATTTGCCCTAAGATGAAAGTGTGTTCAGGAACATGTTTATGTGTGTTTTGTAGGAGGTGTCGCACAGCTGTGAGTGGATTCATAACTCTATAATCCTTGGCCTTGGGCTAGAGAGCCACCACCACCAACCCCCCCAACACAGACAGCCCCAAGTCTTGCTTCATCACTCTCCTCCTCCCTAACCTTGGGAGACAGCAGATAAAGCTGTCACTCTCGGCGCTGGCCGAGGGGCAGGGCACCTGATGAAGAGCTGGAACTCACTGCCAGTTGCCTGGAAAGAAAACACAGAAAAGATTGTGTTAAGACCTATTGCAGGCACTTGGATCCCTCCCATTCTGATATTTTGACGCTGGTTTTATTTAACTAACAGCCTGCTAATGGCTGGCAGTGCAGACAAACTCTTCTCTATCATTATTATCCTCTGAATAAACCTGTTGACTGATTTGAAAGTGTGAGCTGCAGAACACCTTGACAGGTGCTGAAGCGGCTCACAGCTGCTGGAGTTTAGCAAGTATAAATATAACATTACAGGCAAAAAGCCTTTTCCAGACATGTAACCACTGTTACTAATGTGTGACAGCTGCGGAATGGAGAATTGATCTATCCATGCTCTTCTCCATTATGCATTATTTCATAGCTTTTGGTGTGAGGTCATACAACGCTGTTTCTTCTACAAGGCTGGACTCTGAGAACTAGACGGGGACAAACAAGGAACAATTTGACACCATGCTAGTTTAATAACAGGAAAACAAAAACATAGAATGATCTTTCGTGTAAACCATCATTTGAAATGAATGACATATTCTAAATGAAGTTTAGTGGTGTAAGCTTTCATTAGGCTATATGGGTTTTCTGAAAGTCATTTAGACTGGCCACTTCTGGGAAGGTCCGCCACTGTTTCAAGTTTATCTCTGTTTGAAGATCGACTCTAACTATGGAGCCTTAGAAATAGTTTTAGAACTCTTTCCAGACTGATATACTTCGATAAATTCCTTTTGCATCTCTCTTTTGATTGAGACCTATAACCAACCTTCAAATTGCTGGAAAGATTCTAGTGTGCTTCTGTCACTTAGTGCGGTTCTGTAACGAATGTAGACGCGACCAGACTGGTAGTTATCAAGTGTGTGTGTGTGTAGAGTCTAATGAACTAAATTTGGTTTATTTTTTAGCTGGCTAATGAAGGGTGCAAAGACATTTTTTCATACAGAGCCAGTTGGTCTTAGTTGGTCTTTATCCTTCAGTAATTGAAATAATGATTAAAAACTGCATTGTGTTTCCTTGGGTTACATTTTTATAACTTTTTGTGTAGTCTAAAATGAATAAATATAAGAAATATGCAAAAACGTATTTGTGAATGCTACTTTGGGCCTACTTTGAACTGCATGGTTGCATTCTTGAGCTGTAGTAAAGGCTGTCAACCTAATGTTAAAAATGAAAATTATGATAGAAAGCTGTTTTTTATGCCAATAGTAGAACAATGTGTTGAAATTTGGCAGAAAGTGTGCCGGTGCATGCTGACGGGTTATGGCAGTAGTGGCGGAAGCTGTGCCTGAGCCCTTCATTTTCTTAATCAGCCAAATGACAGCGCAGGCAGGTGGCGGCTGCCCGGGTCATGACCCCCCACAGTGATGGATGTGCCATCACTGAAGAGGGTAAGCAGCTACTACCGCTACCTGTCACACACACACACATACGCACACACTCCGCCTGCAGTGCGTTGCCCTGCACTGAGCCATGGGCAGATGTTCATTTGTCCTTTTTAGGAGGATTTCATAGATCTTCTTCTGAGGAAGAAAAAAGTAAAGCAGTTGAAATCTTCAAACCGCAGACCCGTTATTCCTATTAATGAGAGGGATCATTCAATAAGCAAATTTTCACAAGATTCCACTCACCCTGCCAGAACTACATGGCTGACTATAGGCCTAGCGAACAGGTAATAGAAGCTTAGAGTCACTAGCTCGGCAAACTGCATTTGCTTCAGACAAATAGACTTCCCTCTGGGAACATAAACAATTCTGTTGACGTGGCTACCTGAAATAGTTAGGGGCAATTATGATCATGTGGGCATTTAGTTCACACAATGCTAACAGCTAGCTTTAAGCTTATGTTGCTTATTAGCTACATTATTATCACTAATGGCTAACCTTGGAAACAGAAGATAAAGCTGTCACTCTCGGCACTGGCCAAGGTACAGTGTACCAGACATGGGGACTCGAGTCTGAGACTCGGACTCGAGTCACACTTAAGTCGCACAAACAAAGACTTGTGACTTGACTTTAGACTCGCCCTCAACGACCCGAGACTAGACTCGGACTCGGGTGCTGTGACTCGTGAGTCATAACTCGTAAACAATTTCATGGAATTATTTATTTATATCCCGCACTCTTTCCAACGACCTGAAAACCGTTCACCTCTCTCCGGTGTCCCATTACGTTTGTCCGAGATGAACGGTTTTCAGCTAATAACGGTTTTCGAGCGGGCCCAATCTAACTGTGGAGTTTCACATATATTTTTCATATTTAATATTTAGATTTAAGATAATCTAAGGTATATCCTCCGTGTCTGTGAGGGCATTTCACAGCACACAGCCCCGCCCCCTGCTTAGCAACAGCCAATTGTAATCACGGGGCGTGGGCAATTAGCATATCTTCTAAACGTTCACTCAAAGACTTGAGACTTGACCTGGACTTAGTAAAAATGACTTGGGAACGTCTCTGCAGTGTACCTCATAAAGAGCCCAAACTCACTGCCTTGAAAGAAAATACAGAAAGGATAGTGTTCCACACTGACTCTTCACATTGTGATTTTTTTCTAACACTGGTTTGATTTAGCAAACAGCTTCTTGACTATATTCTTTCATACTGATTGTTATGGAGGCAGACAATCATTGGCAAAATCTTTGTCCGCCTGATTAGTTTAGTTTATATTTGCAACACAATATTGTGCTTCCAGTTTAATATGCAATGTTACAAGCTTGTACTCTGATAACTAAAACTAGACAGGCTGGGATGGACAATGAACAGTTTTCCACTATGCTCACATTAATTTGATAACAAGGCAAAAGAACTACCCTAAGATATTTGCTATTTTTCATGCAAACTGTCAAATAAATATTTAATTCTTAATGTAGATGGGAGTTGTGTCCTCTCAGTAGGTTGAATGGTATTTTTGAAATTCATTGGGGCTGACCACTCCTGGGAAGATTTTCCTTTGTTTCATTTTTTTTCTCCATTTGGGGAACCCTTTCCAAGCCTGTGTGCACAGTCTAATATACCTTGCATATTTACTAAACTACTTAGTTAATTGTTTTGCTTTTTTTTTTACAAGGGGTCAGTTGCACTTTGCTGGAAAAGTTCTATTTTGCTTCCTGAGTCACTTTATAGTGATTCCAAAGTGACTTAATTGTGGTTCTATAAGTGATGGGCAGGAAGAAGCCTAATGGGGGTTGTGTCTAGTCCAAATGATCCCAGTTATCAACTAAATTTGGTTCATTGTTTGTTTAAGCGGTAAAATACTACAAATGCAAACTTGGATACCAACCAGGTCTTAGCTACTGAATCACATTTGGCGAAAGGTAAAAAGTGTGCGAATTAGATTTCTGGTAAAACCACAACATTTATCTTAAAACTGACTGCGGTGGAGACTTCAGCGGTGATAAAACAATGGGTGATGCTACATTTGATCAGTAAACTCATACTGTATAACACGGTTACATCCCTGCACTTGGTTCTAAGATCAGCAGCGAATGTCAAAAAAAAAAAAACCCTGTTGGAATGTGCTTTTATCTAGTTCCGAGAAACTTAGCCCACATATAATCTTCTGAGTGGATCAGTCAACTGAGCTCATATGCATCAAATCGAGTGGGGAAACACTTTTTCATCTGTGAAATCTGTGATAGCTCTCCAATCTAATTGGAGGACTCGGGGAGCTGCACTCCGTGACATAAAAGAAATGGAACATCCATTTTTAATCCTCTTCTCCATCATGGTGCGAGAGATGTATTGAACAAGAGCTGGATTTAGCCTAAGTTCCCAATTCATTTCGGGACCTGCTATAATAAATTCTTCATAGCGCACCTAAATTCACCCAAAAACGAGCCAGAATCTTGGGTTTGCATTTGTAGGCATGAGCATGTAGCTTGCAGTCTTTTTCAGCATTCTAAGGGAGGAGTATTTTTGCTTGTTTGATGGCTTTTTAATTTTAATTCCAAAGGTTAAGACATGGAAGAATCTTTTAAAGCACCTCAGCACAAGATAAAGGCTCTAAACAAGATTGAAATTGGTCTTCTAGAATATTTCCATTATAAGGGGATGCTTAAAAAGGTTCTTTACATTCACATCTCATTTACAAAAGGGTTCTTTAACTGTTAATAGATGACTTTTGTTTTCCTGAAGTAAACTGAGTTCTTTAAAGAGCCCACATCATTTTTTTTTAAGAAAAATTATGCTTTGTGTAAATATCTCATTCCAGTCCATACCATTCATATCAAGAAGATTAACGGTAAAACAGCCTATTTTGAATGTAATGTTTTTGTGATGTCATACAAAACTATGCATTAAGCCTAGTCAGCCTCCAGGAGCCTAGAGGAACAACAGAGCAGAACAGAAATTATTTTCACTATTTTCAGTCTTAATGGACAGAAATACATTCAGCTTGTTAAATTCTAATGGAAAGGGAATGTGACAAATTATCATATAAAGTGAAATATGATTTTTTTGGTCTGTAAACACACAAGAAATCATTTAAAATATACGAGAAATATGCAAAGGCCCTTTAAGAACCATCCACCACGAGATTCATTCATGCCACCTTAATTTTTTAGAGTGTAAGCATGCATGGCCTGCAAAAATACCTGAGTGCCTTCCTAATATTTGTGTGCCTGGGTTGTTTGAGAGCTTAGCATTTACTGAACTAATCTCATTTGTTTTGATTGTGAATTAGCCAAAGATAAATTAAACATTGCCGACCCAGGTCTTTAGAGTGCTGCACTCCTCAATTATTTACCCCGCTGTAAATTTGACTCACGCCATGCAAACGAGTACAGGAGAGGCCAAGTTCGGCAGCTGCTGCAGTAAATACGCTTAACCGTTTCGTCAGGGCTTGGATATGACAGAAGCTCCTTTTTGAAGTTACTTCTATGCTTCTTCTACATGCACACACACACACACACACACACACACACACACACACACACACACACACACACACACACATATATATATATATATATTGCTTGTGAGTGAGGTTTATACTGCAGTATGCCCTGCTAACTAAGGGAGATATGTGGTCTTGTTCTCTCTTCATAATGGGCATGAAAACAAGCTTTGCATGAAAAAAAACCCCAAAACCTGGCGACCATATACTCCCTTCTCGATTCTGCCCATTCATCAACACAGCACTGAGAGCTGCAGTAGACAGAGCCTGGCACTTTTACAACTGCTGTGCCCGGGATTTTATTCCAAACCCATTGACCCCAGCACTTACGGGCCAATGCACCTGAACGGCTGATTTTAGAATCAAACCTGGAAGCACTGTAAATGGGCAATTTTGCACCACTTTCAGTCGCCAATGGATTGTAAATTGGGTTTTGATGGTGACATTGTGCTCTGCTCTTGCAAGAAAGCCGTGTCTCTCTTGTGTTCTTTTGCACAGCTGAAAGCTGACTTTTAGTCATTTCATTGCTCAAGAGTTCTAACACCTGGTGAATCTTTGGCCAAAACAATGATCAGTTTCTAACAGACCCTGCAATTGGACTCATGTACAATTGAACTCTTAAAAGACATCCAAAAATGTCTTGGTCTGCTGAGTCTTTACTGGAAGTTACAGGACTGGCCTAAACCCTGAAAACAGGTGTGTCCCAATACTTTTGTCCATATAGTGTATATACCATGGGTGGTGTTAATCACCAAAGGGAGCCAAAGACATCAGCCATATGTGACCTAGTTCAATAGTGCAGTGTAATTGGAGCAGAACACTTTTGGCTTCAAATACAGCAGAATGAGGAGAAGTGCTGTCTGGGGGACACCAGACCATCAGCTAGAGATGGTATGGCTTGGTGTTGCTGCTTCATCCAGGAACCCTGTACCGCCTAGTAATGGAGAAAACAACTGCAAGAACCCACGAATTCACAGCAGCTTGCTTACAACTAGGATTACATTTAGCAAAAAGAAAGTAAGGACACGTGTTAACATTGTCTTCAACTGCTTCCTTTTTTCTTTTTTTTTCCCTATTTCTGCATTATAAAATTGCACCTTATATAGAAATAGAAATAGAAATCCAATCTTGGAACATATTCCAAAATGGTAACTTTAGAGGAAAAGGAAAAATATACTTACCTTTTTAAGGTAAGTATAGACATGAAGTCAGCAATTATTTATTTCAAATGATTTTGGCTCCCCTTTTTATTAGAAACATGGCATAATTATAAATGATTTTGTGTAGGTGCCTAGGACATTTGCACAGTCCTACATGCGTTTATCCTAGCTGTATTTTTTTTTTGCCTAATACAAATAAATACAATTAAATTACATATATATTAAAATATATAAATAAAAGCTTCCGCTAAAATGCCGTACATGTAAAATTAGAATCAACACATGAAACAAATACTGTTAAACAAGACTTTCTTTTAAAAAAAGAAAAGAAAAAAGCTGATATCTTATAAGCTGGTTAGATGAACATAAGTTTTGTAACATTATCAAAACACTTTTGGTTAAACTGGCTGTTAGATGTGAACTACACATACTGGGCTTTTGATAAGAAAAGATAACGCTTTATTAACCCTTTCAACGGCTTGATCCGTGACACTGTTAGTAAACTTCATTTCCCACAATCCCTCGCGTCGACACTACTTTACCCACGTCACTGCTCTGCATCCTCTTCAACGTAACACCGGCAAGGTCGCTAACGACGATCCTCCGTTTGTCTGTGGACAGAAACCATGCTCGGACAGGCCGTTCGCCGCTTCGCCACCTCTGCTGTGCGGTCTTCTCACTACGCCGAGGGACCAGGAAATGTAACTGGTTTACTTTAAACCTATCTAAAGTTTTGTTTTCAACCTCTTTAGCCAGCTGGTTAGCATTAGCTGGTTAGCTTTTGGCTGCTAGGCCTCTCTCCGAGCCAAAGCCTCTGTTGAGGTCACTTTGGGTTGAATATTTAAAATTAACCTTAACAAGAAGTGCTGAAACTGTGAACAAAAATTTATATAGCCTAATAATAACCTAAATTTAATGTGACCTTACATGAGCAAAGACAACAGTGTTATCTGTTTAGAATATTAAATAGGAAATAGGTGGCTAACAGGCTAACTGTTCGGGCTTCTGATGCTAACTAGACATACTTACCAAATAATCGATAGTTGCTTTTTTTAAGTTAAAAGGTGTAGACATTCGTTAAAAATGGCTCTGCTACTCTCGTTGCACATCCCATAGTTAAATTGGACCTGAACTGCGTTGCTTTAGCTAGCCAAATGATCAACCACCTAGATTCAAAGTGCTCACACTACTTTGCCACCTCTTTGAATATTAACTGTAAAAGTGAAAGTATTAATAATTGTGAAATGTGTTGAACTGTACCTCTAGATAAGGGTGTCAAGGTTACTAGGTTGTTGTTTCAGGTGTGCACTATACGGACAAAAGTATGGGGACAGCCTTGCTTTCAGTAGTAATCTAAATGCTTCAGCATACCAAGACATTTTGGACAATGTCATTCTTCCAGCTTTGTGGACACTGTTTTTTTTTGGGGGGACGACGACTTTTCTATTTCAGCATAACATTGCCCACAGTGCACAAAGCAAAGTCCATAAAGACATGTTTGGTGCTCTACAGAATGAATGGGCACAAATTTTACCACAGAAATGCCAGTCCTCTTGTGGAAATTTTCTAAGTAGAGGGGAATCTGCAAAGGGGGGGCAACCCCATATTAAAATTAATGCATTTGAATGGAGTGTCATTAGAGTCCCCTTTGTTTTAATGGCCAAGCGTCCCAATATGCTTGTCCTTATAGTGTAATTTTTTTCTTTGATTTCAGTAATGTTCTGTAGATTGTGCAGTGATATTGCAGTTATACGTTGTCCAGATATGTTTCCTATTAAAGGACTAGGTTTTGCGCTCTGTTGCCCCCTTCTCCACTGAAGTCACAGCTGTGTTTTCTTCCAGAATCTGCCATTCTCAGTGGAAAACAAGTGGAGACTGCTGGGTATGATGGTGCTGTTTTTCGGCAGTGGCTTTGCCTTCCCCTTCATTGTTGTTAGGCACCAGATCCTGAAGAAGTGAAGACTTTGCCTGTCCTGCACGGTAAATTTATTTCCATAGCCATACATTGCAGTGTTGCCATAAAGTGTAACTTGTAATTGCAGGTATTTCTGATACTTTGAGATACATATACACGACCAGACATTGTGTTTTGAGTGTGATTCATGATGCACCTCAGTTATCTAATAAGTTAAGTTAACTGCGCCAGTCAGTAGTGAAGTTTCTTTCCGAATGCAAAAATGCATATTTACCTGTTGGTTAGCAAGTCATATTACTATATTAGTGGTATTGTTCAGTATCTCAAGTGTAAATTATGCCATTTTGTAGTCCAGTCATCACCAGCCCTCCTGCATATCTCCTTTCCTGCAGACTGTAGTTTTTGCCTATATGAACAACCCCTTAACTGTATTGCAATACTAAGTTTATCCACACTTTTTCCTGCACTGGGTCCTTAAACAATATTTTACAGTAATATGCACATTTATATGTAATTTTTTTTAAATAATGTATGATATTTGCTGCTGTCTTTTTTAAGAACTGCAAACTCAACTGTAAACACATGTTGGTTTCTTCCATAATCTTCCCAAACTTCCATGGTTTTTTTTTTCTTTCTCAGTAAACTACATAAAAGCACATTTAACTTAAGAAAACACTCTGCTAGATGGGAGCTGGACACTACATGTTCCAGTAATCTGCCTCTGTTCAAATATGAGCCCTCTGTCACTTCCTAATAGTCTTGTCTAGCCATTTTGCTGTTTCATCATTACAGGAATTTTGACTCAGGCATGCATTCACACTTAAAAGTAGTTATTTATATTGTATCTTTCTCGAACTCACAAATTAAGACATAGAACAAGAAATAGTGTTTAGATGACCGTCGCAGACAAAAACGTTAGCAGTGTCCTGTTTGAATCCTTGGCATAAAAGTACATCTCAAGTATGTGGAGCAGGTCAGCTAGATTGGGGTTGGAACAAGATTGCAGGAGATATGACCTCCACGATCAGGGTTTATGTAGCCTGTAACTTTTATAGCCGTCTTATTTTTGTGATTTTGTTTTGCAGGTCATTGTGAATCTTCGCCCAGAACAGCTCTCTTCGCTCTTCAGATGTGGTTCCCTTATTGTTATTTGTAAATAAAATGACACATTACACATATTGCGTGCTCTCGTTCTCTCCCACCACAACAGGTTTTAATTAGAGGGTTGAAACAAAAGCAGAAAGCTAATTGCGAAGACTTGCAAGTGAATTTATGTATTTGTCTCATTAACATCTTTCGTTTTAACACGTAGACATACAAAATAATTGCAGTTTTAATTATTTGCAGAGGTTGGAGATCATAATGAGCTTCCACGTGTTCTGCTATTGGGAGCTTTGTGAATGGATAAAAGCCCTGTGTTTTAGGGTGATGATTTTTACACTAGATTATGACATGTTTGACACATATGTATCTGACACCTCCAGCTGAGCTTGTGTGTAATGGAAATGAAACATGACGTTCCTTAAAAAGATGCCATTATTACACAGGGTGTTTAAAATGGCCCTGTCAATTTGAATTCGACGCATGCATCGAGCGAAATCCAGTTGTTGGGAGCCTGAAAGCCTTTCACATGGGTATTGTTTCCCCTCTGCACGAGATGGGGCTCCGCTGTCGAATTTTCTGTGAACAACCCATTTCAGTTCAATTAACCTTCCACTGCCAGAAGCTATAAATATCCAAGAACAAAACAGCAAGGAGGGAGCCGATGAAAGTGGCAGGGTAATATTTGGAAAGTAAAGGCCTGCCATGTTGGGTATAGCTCCCTGCCTGTTTGTTCAGGCCATCTATACCTGAGGTAACGAGGATTTCTTTTTGCCTGCTTGTTAAAGGACAAGAGCATGCAGGTCATAAAAATAAGAAATGAGGTGGCAAAAACGTAATTATCTAGGCCTGTGGGACCTTGTAAAACTGACGAGTCGGACTCGAGAGCGTTATGATGATGCCCTGGGTTGTTATGGACTGATGAATATTGAAGTCGCTCGAATAAACCAATCTGTTGTTACCGTCGGCTAAAAGAAAGCTTCTCATGGTGTTCCTGTTTTGGCGTGTCCTGAAGGCCTTGTATAAAATATGCAGATTGAGCCTGAGCCAGCTGTTTAAAGACAGGATTACATCTAATATAGGGTTTGCTGATAGTAGTGCTGGTATCTAAAGAATATTTGATTCCGTTCCTATGTCCATCATTAACCTTGATATATATACACCAATCAGCCACAACCTTACGACCACCGACAGGTGGGATGTTGTCGCATCTTTTTATGTAACTTCACTTTGCTTCTGACAGGGTTATCAGTGCTCAAAAAGTCAATGAGCAAAAACTCTTTAATTTTATGGGCATAGCTTTATGCAGTGTGGTCAGGCTTTCTAATAATGCAGGGCCACACACATTTCATTTGTTTGAAAAATCAGACCAAGTAAAAAAAAAAAAAAAAAAAATCACTTGTTCTCCTGTTTGTTTTAGAATGAAACCCTGGAACCGCACTGGGGCTTTGCAGATAAGACTGGATGTGTGATTCTATACAGAGGTTCTGTATAGCATTTTTGCATCATGGAGGTTCTTCAAACTTTATATACATCCTTCACGTGTTCTTTAAGGATTTTTGGGGCCATGTTTCTGGTCCTCAGAGACACCATGATGCGCTTGACACATAGGGCTGGAGCATGCCAGGGGTCCTTAAAGACTGATTTGAGAAACACTGCTTTAATGAACCATTGAAGAGTTCTTTAGGGGAGTGATTTTCATTAAACCTACCAGACCGTTAACTATTTTTATCTACTCCAGCTCACAGTGCACCTGAACCAAGCCACTAAGGACCCTAAATACCTGGCTGTAGGTGGACAGGAAGCTGGATTTGAACATAAATGTCCCTGAGGACAGGTTTGAGGATCGCCTTCCTAAACACATTTGATCCAGATCAGATCCAGCTCAGGGAAGGCTTGATAATTGCTTAATGGGCTAAGTCTGGTGTTTTGGAGAAGGAAGTCGCTGAAAGTGGCCAGAGCACCCCTGCTCTCTGGGGCTAGATTTGAAAATCCATTACTAAAAGTGCATCTGTGGTGCCTTTTAGTTGTAAGAATATACAGCACTGCTGCATCTGGGAAGAGAAAACATTTGATGGATACAAAGAGGAGCTGTCAGTATTCCCTTCATGGCGCAAGGGCACAATTTCCCACTGGCTGGTATGCTACTGTGATCTGTTAATTGAAATGTCACAACTTGCTGTTGGACTTGGAGTGGGTCTTCCATTGTTGTATTTGCACAGTTACTGATGAATGTGGCCCTGATGGGCTGACACCAGGCTTAAAATTCTGCAGCTCAGCTCTCAGTCAGTCATCGGTTTGGCAGGGGATACATCAGCTGTGGTATGACAGGTTGCTCCGCAGTGAAATGGCATCTGGAAAAACCTCAATGAAGGAGCAACCCTGAGCAGATGGTCTACACAAACATGTACGCAGGCATTTAGGTGGAGTGCTTATCATGCCTGTGGAATCTGATCAATAATTCATTATTAGAGCCTCATTAAAATTCATTTTTGGATGAATAACCAAAACTATTTAATAACACAACAAAGCCAGGCTTTGTGTTACAGTGATTACATCATGATCAAGGGTGTCACGGTCACAATGTAAAGTGAAGTTACACTATATGGGCAACAGTATTTTAGAGTTTCCTTGGGAAATGTGTGGCCATTCAGTCTGTAAAGCATTTATGAGGTCAGACACTGATGTTAGATAAGAAGGCCTAGATCACAATCTGTGTTCCAGTTCATCCCAAAGGTGTTGGATGGGGTTGGGGTCAGGATTCTGTGAGGCCCAGTAAAGTTCTTCCACACTGAACTCATCCAACCATGTCTTTATGGAGCTTGCTTTATACACTGGGGCACAGTCATGCTGGAATAGAAAAGGTTCTTCCCCAAACTGCGTCTACAAAGTTGGAAGCATGGTGTTGTCTGATCTGTCTGAAGGATTAAGATTCCCCTTGATTGGAAGGAAGTGGCCTAGCCCAAACCCTGAAAACAGTGTCCCAGTAATTTTGTCCATATAGCTAATATGGCATGCTTTAAGAAGAATAAGGAACAACTTGATATCCAGACTAGGTTTAAGTCAGAGTCATAAAGTAATAACTTTTAAAGTCTATGATATTAATGGAGAAACTATCTAATCTGTTGACTAGCTTTTAGCTTGTTGGCTAGCTGATTGTCCCAATCCTGGCAAAGAAAATAGGTTGCAAGCACCTCAGTTTAAATCAGCGTACTTGGCAGTGGTGGAGCCAGAAGGGTTTCCAGGGTTCCTTTATTTACAGTCACTGACAGTTTGATGCTGATTGACCATCATTTTAAAGTCTGCTTCCCATACCATTCAGTGCTATACTTTATACATATACTACATTGTATTTCTGATGGTTGTGTGCTACTGTTTACAGACTACTAGAATGGGAGTATGCAGTTTGTGTTTATGTGAGTTATAGGGGCAGTTGGTTTCCTGGTGGTTAGGGTGATGCCTCTGTGATCAGAAGGCCATGGGTTTGAATCTCAGGTCTGCTAGTGGCACCACCTTGAGTAAGGTATCGTCCCCACGCACCTCTCCCCAGGTGCTGTGTTCCTGACTGCCCACTACTTCTTTTGATGAATGGGTTAAATTCAGACCACAAATATTGTGCTGTTCATTCTACCAGCAATTTGGAGATAGCCTGCGATCAAAAAGATTGCTACAAAGTGCAATGTAGACATCTAACTAGTATTTTAGGCTGCTAATTGATTAGAAGACACACGTATGACAGTTATGGGAATAATTCATTAAGATTAAGAGATACAAAAATTGGGAAACTGGATTCTTAGATGCAACCACTGTCTGTTTATTACATCAGGTCAATTCCAACAATCATGAATAGAAAAGGAGAGATGTTCAATTTCATTTTAAAGAAGAACAAACCAGCAGATCAAACAAACAGACCACAGCTTTGCATCACCACAGGACCCCAGAGCAGCTTCCTAATGGAGGCCAGCCTGAACCGGTGTGGTCACACTTCACAAGAAACGAGTCAACCACCCCCTGGGCCAGAGCATCTAGTGATCCAAGTGTCTCCAGTGTGTGAGCACTGTGTGTGTGTGTGTGTGTGTGTGTGTCTGAGTCCACCTCCTGGTTCAGAGCATGTTCTGACCCATATGTCACCAATATGTGAGCACAGTACAGTGTGTGTGTGTGTGTGCGTGCGTGCGTGCGTGCGTGCGTGTGTGTGTGTGTGTTTTAAATTATTGTCAGGGTCATA
>JBBJLR010000042.1:8689932-8701065 GCA_037577145.1 Brachypetersius gabonensis | reverse complement strand
ACCTCCTGGTTCAGAGCATGTTCTGACCCATATGTCACCAATATGTGAGCACAGTACAGTGTGTGTGTGTGTGTGTGTGTGTGTGTGTGTGTCTGTGTCTGTGTGTCTGTGTGAGATTCTATCGTGCCCTGGGTCTGAGCATCAAGCGTCTTCAGTATGTGAGCAGAGTATAGTGTGTGAGTGTGTGCTTTTAAGCGAGAGAGCCACCCCATGTGTAAAATTCTAGTTCTGCCAGTTTAATAGTCAAATTTTATTCCATTCATTTCTAATATGCTTCATTTCCTATGACACCCTCAGTTGTTAGGAAGGCATCATATGTGTTCACCTTCCTCCTCATTTTTCAACATGGCTAATTTCTGAACACAGCTCAGCCAATCAGATTTTGGAATGAGAATGTTTATGAACTCCTCTTCTACAGTAGACATTTTTAGACACTGCCATGCCCAGAAGAATATGTCATGCATTTGTCTTTGTATGCCCAATTACTGTAAAATGTAAGTGTTTGTTTAAACATGGCTTATTCCAGTGCTTCCCAAACCTGGTCCGGGCATAATTTAGGACTTTTCCTGCTTTTACACACCCGATTCAGTGCAGAAAGGGGTTGTTTAAGAGTTGTGAGGGGGGCTGGGCAAATGCTAAAATGTGCAAAGCACTGGGCCTCCAGTAAAACAGCTAGTACGCACCTATTCAGGTACAGTACAAGCTGTTGTTAAGTACATAAACAGCTTTAGAACGCTCTTATCCAGACAGTGTAATTGACTCAGAATAACTGAATGTAACTGTATCTCTTGATACCTTTGTGTCTGAGGCTGTAAACACAATTCAAATCTCAATTTAACATGTAATGTAGCTTCTGTAATGTGTTCCTTTCCTCTCCTTCTGTCTCTCCTTGCTGTGAATTACATTTAAATGGAGTGCGTACATGTGGAGCTTTGCACCATGGTTAGTCAGGGTGTAGGTTTGCTCGAGGAGAACAGCCCTCTCTCAGCAATTTCCGTTCCTCCTGGATTACATTTGATTGAGTTGCTGTCTTTCATTAAGCCTGCCTGGATCTGCCTTTCATTACTGTAGCATAGGAAATTGGACTCATATTTTTTCTGAAGAACATTTCATTTGGAAATAACATCATTCTCTTCTATGCGCCAGAAGACTCATGGTGAGAAAATGACTGGAGCATAATTTCCTGCTCAGAAAGCCACGATCACACAAGTCACATCAAAGACTAGTGTGTGAGGAAAAGAATACCAAACCAGTTATTGAGACAAAATTGCCCCAATTATGTAGTCTCCATCCTGGACTTTTCTAAAGGGACACAAACAGCCCAGATTTCAACTTGTCTCCTGGTACGCGAAAACCAATTAGGCACAACGGTGCTCCTTTTGGAATGAGACCAAGGTACAATGCCGCAGCGACAACTTATGAAAAGTGCATGAGCCTCGCCTCATTTCAGGGCTGTCTACTATGCACGCGTTTTGAATGGATTACCAAAACACATCATGTCAGAGCTGTGGCTGACACACTAGTCTTATGTAGCCCTGAAGGCGTCCTAGCAGGATAGAAAAGAAGAATATTAAAGGGGCCCTCTTCTACATTCTTTGTGTATTTTTCTCCCCAAGGTCCACTTATAATGCTTTTGTGCATTTACATAGTAAAAATGCCCATCATTTGTTTGACAGTGTCCCAGGCTGTCTACAGACATTAGAATTAAACAGGCTGTTTTGCTACTGTTTCTGTTAGGACTGATATGTGTAAATGATCAGCTGGCCTCTGATGTGTGTTGTGTAAATTAGTCCAGGCTGAAACACACTTTATGACTTCAGTGTAAATGGGCGGGGCTAAACTGTTGTAAACTGAATTAAATAAAGTTGTGCAGTTTGTTGTTTTTATGCTACGAACTGCACAACTATATTTATTCTAAAATCCCATTTATTGATGCTCTGCATTTCTGCATCTCTGTAAACTCTGTTCTGCCTCTTTGCACATCTCTGCTGCTTGAATACTGTACCGGTCAAAATACTGTATGTATCCTCAATGTAGCCATTATCAGTTGCACTGAACGTTGTCTTGTCTTGTCTGGGAAAGTTGTGTTGTTGCTCTTGTGTTCTGTCCTGTTTGTACGTGTGGTCTTGTGTTGTGTTCCGTTCTTGTGTTGCACCATGGTCCTGGAGGAACGATGTTTCGTTTTTACTACGCACAGTGTGTATGTCGTAGAAACGACAATAAGAACCTACTTGATTTGACTTGAGACAGATGTTACAGTCATCTAGTTTTAGCCTTTGTTCTCCTAACATTGGCAGTATTGTGTTATTGGGGGTGTTCTAGCCAGCAGGTGCAACTGGACATGACTGCAGTTGAAGAGTAAATTTGGGGAAATTCCAAAAAAGGCTGTTTTTATGAGCTTAGTTTTGTATATGGACTGTACAACCTTGAGTTTAAAAAATTGCCTTTTTTTTTTGCCTTTTTTTTTGCAGATATGCACAGATGCACAGAAAAGATGCACACTGCGAACACTTCTGCAACACTTAAGCAAATTTCCTTCAGGATCAATAAAGTTTTCTGATTTTGATTCTGTATGTTTTGCACTTCATGTTATTTTCCATGTAGCCACTTTTAATTTCATTCACAGATGTTACTAGGAAAAATGGGCATTTTACTTCTTGTTGCAGGTCCCAAATTATAAGAGGAAACACACAATCTAGACTGGTGGCCAGTACATTAAGGTCACAAATGAGGCCTATTAAAAGCAATCACACTGAACAAGTCCAAAGTTTGCGGGCTCTTTTCCGTAGCTCCGCTCATGGATATAGGCGCTACTTAAAAATAAAGCACAGCCATTAAAAATCCATATCATAATTACATTCGAGCATTTAATGATTCTGAACTATGATGCAGCTCAATAAAGTTAATGTACCATTAAATTCCCCCAAAGCAAAAGAAGCAAATGTAACAATAAACTGCTTTGGCCATTTGCTGTTTATACTCTCATTTTCAGAAAAAACCTAATTGTTAGAGGGCTGAGGCTTCCTTGATGCCTCTTTTAAAGGGGTCATATCATGGAGAACTGAATTTTATGTGTTAAAAGAGAACACATGCATGAGTATAAATTAGCATTTAAAAGTCTTTAAACATGCCATTCATTCCTCAGTTAATATATAGCAGGAAAATCAGTCTATTTTTGGATGCGTTGTTTTGTGATGTTGAGAAAACCATTGCATTTACATATAACCACTTATTCGGCCTTCAGCAAGTCAGCCCATTCTTTTACATTGTTACAAGGATGTATGGCTTTGACTACTTTTTGAAGCATAATACAGGTCTGCCAAGCAGAACAAAGGTCATTTACATACAGTCAATACACCCCTCAAGACACAGACAAAACTAACATGAAATATTTTTATGAAATATATATTATTATGAAATATAATACAATGTAAAACATTTTATACTTTTTTCCCCCATAAAGGCAAAATGATTGGCACCCATTTAAAATGAAACAAAAAAAAAACTGCATTATTGCTTCTAGTCCCATGGAACTCCTCTTGTTGTAAACAATCATGTTTTGTTTCCCCGGGGTTTGAATAAGAATATGAAAAATCTCTTTGTCACTCGTCAACATGGGTAAAAAAGAGCTGTCAACTCAAATAAGAATGAATGTTGTAGACCTGCACAGAAGTCAGTCAAAATTACCATCAGGGTGATAATAAAAATGTTTGAAAAGCAAAAAATGTTTGAAAAATGTTTGCAGGACGCAAGAGAACACTGCCTCGATGTGCAGTGCTAAGAGAGGCACAGAGAAATCCAAAGACTGCAGATATAACACAGTTTAGTCAAAATTCAAAATCTGTCAGCTGCCACCTGCATGACCAGAAGAGTCATTTGAATCACGAATGGAACTGTGTGTTGTATACAGATTAGGGGAGGGACGAGACCACTTTTTTATGCCTGATACCGACACTGATACCCCAATTTTCTGCTGATACTAATCTGATATTGTCTCTTTCGCTCTCTTGAACAACTAATCTCCTAATAATATATTTGTCTTGATGCACTTTTCTTCCAAAATGGCTTACTATTTCCTTTGTAGTACACTATGTAATGCATACAATTTAATTTTTTATTCATTCATTTCAGTGTCCAGCCCACTGCAGGTTTCTATGAACACATAAAGCTCAATTAGAATATTATGGAATTCTGCGCATATGGCTGAATCAGCAGTGGGCATATTCTATACTGTTTGGTTGCAGGAGTCTGTATTTTAAATACCGCATATTGCAGGGGCACAGGGATAGACATATGATAGCCCATATCATACGGATGCCAGTAGTGAGAATGGCTCTCCACACCTCTTGTTCAGATGACACAAAAATATACAAACCCCACAAAAATGCTAACTATGTAGTTTGGTCATTCACTTGAACATTTATTTAACAGACAAAAGGACAAGGAAGAGGTGATGATAAGTGTACTCACTGACAATTAATTCTGTTTTTTAACATAAACTAATTTAGAAATTGGCCCAGAGGCAAGTTTACCACTAATTCACATCCCCTTTTCTTTAAATTATACTTCTTAACTGTTTGGGAAGTGAAGAAACAATTTGTTAGAGTTTGGCAAGTGGAATTTTTGCCCATCCTTGCCTTCTAGAAGACCTGAGCTGCTCAACAGTCCGTGGATGCCACTGTTTTTTGTAATTTGTGCAGAATGAGGCCTGGCAATGTCCTGCTGAAATATACATGGAGTTCCTATGAAAAGACGTTGTCTTGACGAGAGCATACATCTCTCTAAAATCCCAGTGTAAGCGTCCGCATGAATGATGCCTTCACATATAAGGATCCCCTCCATGCCATGGGCACTGATGCACCCGCATAACGTCACAGGTGGTTGATAACAGTCTGGTAGTCTTTTTCATCTTTGGCACATACAATCTGATGTAAAAAACAAGCTGAAACATGGATTCATCTGACCACCGAACACATTTCCATCATCTTACGGTCCATCTCAGATGAGCCCAGGCCCAGAGACCTCATGGCCATGTCTGCACAAAATTGATGTATGGCTTTCTCTATGCATAAACAGTTTCAGGGAGCATTTCTTGATGCAGCCACAGATTCTGTTCAGCAACAGTGATTCGGACCCCATGTGGCTATGTCCATCCAGAGTAGCATCACAGTTTCTAATGCAAGGGCTCTAAGGTCACACATATTCAGCTGCAGTTTGCAGCCTTGGCCTTTACACTCAGATTTCTCCCTGAATCTTTTCACAATGTTATTAACTGTACATGGTGACAAACCTGAATTCATGAACAGTTTTTAAATTGATAGATAATTCTTTTGCGAAGTTCCATTTTTGTTTGCATAGACTGAGCTTTTGGTGGATGATCTTTTATAGCTGTTACCTGTTAACCTGCTGGTCTATCCCAGCTTTTTTGGAGTGTCTTTACAGACTTTTTTCCTCATCTGTATGAGAAGTAATTACTGGCCTAATCTCATTTGTTGAAGTGTTGCGGAGAGTTCATGATGGTGGCAGACGCACGTCTGTGTAATGAGGGGAACTTGCTTGTCTGTGCTGTTTTTGTTTTTGGATTCATCTTTTTTAGTCCTCTGTAACTGTCCCAGGAATACACAAAACCATTGGTCGGGTTCAGAAAATAAACACAATCTGGTTTCAGGCAGTTTCAAAATATTTCCCAGAAAATGCACTCTGCCCACTCTGTCGCCTCACAACAAATCTGCTTATGCACAAATGCCTTTTGTGCTTGGTCATGGGTTGTCTCTCTTTTTTTTTATTTAGTTTTGTAAATTAGCAAAATTTAACCGTCATGGACAAAATTTTACAGCTCAAACTTTGTAGGGGAAGGAAAACATGCACTTGTGTGTACATCAGTGTTAACTCATTTTATTTAAAGTACGTTTGCATATCTAGTGTCCAGACAATGTCCAAACAGGTTTGGATTTTAAATGTGTTAAATGGAACAAACTGGAGGAAATTGCGTATGGAATGACTGCAAGACACAGACACAAGAACAATATAAAGTAGAAAGTCTACATAAATCTAAATAAAAATAGATTTGAATTAGTCTAGCTAGATCATATTATACTCAGCATGGGTGTATAATCACAATGTGTATTGGCCACCGCTGGACTATGGAGCAGTGGAAATGTGTTCTGAATCATGAATCATCACGATAAACAATGTAATCAAAATACGTGCTGCGATCATGATTTAGGGCTTTTTTTCATGCTAGGACAACGCTTCGCTATATATTTTATTGTCCACTGTGTAATACCGCCAGTATCTGCGGTAACTGGTGACAGGGACAGTAGGAGAGTAATAATGAGCTGATTCCTTGTCGTTTTTGTTTGCTAAGCAATTGAAACAGGTTGAAATGCTGTGAGAGGGGGGGAAAGTCCCTAACCCTAACCTTAACCCTAAACCTAACCTTAACCCTAACCCTACCCCTAACTTTAACAGTCAACAGCGCAGATACTGGCGGTGTTGCGCACTGCGCGTTAAAATACATAGGGTAGTGAAGCGTTGTCCTAGCATGAAAAAAAACACTAAATTGTGATCGCAGCACGTATTTTGATCACATTGTATATCGTGATGGCTGCACGGAAAGTCATGAGATCGGCTTGGAATCATGTCTCACTATTCAGCAGTCTGATTAATAAATATGGGATTGGCGGATGCCAGGATAACTTGGCCTACCTTAACGCATACAAAGACCTTCATTTTGGAAGAACCCTTTCCTGTTCTAGTGTTTTTAGTACATTAAATCACACAAGTATGGATAAGTGGAGGAAAAAACAAGACACAAGTAAACGATGTGGACCTTTTTACATTAGTGATTATTGTGATGTTAGTCAGTTTGTTCTCAACTGGAGGAACTAGCTCGTCCTAACACTGTGGTATGTCTCAAAAGTGTTCCAGAGAAGTGCTCTGAATGTGCACAATGGGGTATACTGAGTATTATATGGTCTATATAGACTCATTCAAATCTTTCCTTCAGTGTGATGAAAGTTGACTTGTGCAGACTTTACATTCTAACTTGAGCTTCATCCCATCTCGCACTTTCACACTCTGCCTGTCTCTCTGATAGTCGTTCTTCGTTCTTGCAATCTGTTTATGACAGTAGACCCCGTAAATATGCTGACTGGAGGGAATGCATTGTCAGAGCAGAAGATGAAGCGTGAAAGAGCCTCCCTCTTCAGCAGCCTCTGACTGTGGCTTATCTCGCAGGAACTCAATTAGCATCAGGTCTCTGGGGAACCACTGTTCAGAAGAGGTGAGAGCAGTATAGTATGTACATGGAAGAGAGAGAGAGAGTTAGGGAGAGAGTCACTGATTACATAAGATTGCTGGAGCGCCTATCTGTGACATGTTTCTTCTATTCCCTCCATTTCATTTAGACCTTAATAACCATGATGATGGGGACTTGGACCGAAAATGAACTTGTCAAACTTTGAAGCATGTATGTCATTATCCTTGACAAGGACCCAGCCTCCAATTTAGGAACTGTTGAATGACGGCATTTTAATAATGCAACACCTTTCTGTGCTGTGGTTAATGTCCTGGTGGAAAAAGCTTTGTAGGAGAAGTTCTTGTTTTAGAGAATCATGCCAATTTTCATTGTGGAGAAAAAGCTCTGTGCCCTATACCACTCAGGGGGACTGAATGTGAGTTTTGTGTCCTCATGCAATATACATTTGGTTTAGTTGCCTTATTCCTCTTGAATGAAAGGCCTGGATTTCTTCTTTGAGGCTCGTACAGCACAGCTGAAGTATTCCAACAAGTATGACTAAGCTGAACAAAAAATCTTTATAGTTTTCTGTTTGGACAGTCGCCTGTTATGTCTACAGTGTGTACTGAAGACATAGACCACTGTTCTACCAAAAGCAGGGTCCCCGCAGATCATGAAAAACGTATTAAAAAGTCTTTAAAAATGTACGTTTTTTTAAGGCCTTGAAAAGTATGGAAAAGTCTGGAATTTTAAAAGTGGTGGCATTAAATTCTAGTGTGAAATGAAACAACGATGTCTGTTCCTGGTTAGCCCAGTTTTTTACCTTTGTTTTTTTTTATGGTGTTGAATGTGTGTATCTGTTGCATAGCAGGTAGACTGGTTTCCCTTAAAACCGTGAGTGTAAAACAGGTAAATGCAAATTCAATGAGAGATGTTTGGAGAATAAGAAGTACAGTGGCTGGTCGATAAAGACGACTAATGTCTACGAAGTGAAATGCGAACTTTGTCAAAAAAAGTCATCAAACTGGCAACAGTGGGCTCTAAAGCCATCGACTCACATATCAGGGGAGAGAAGCACAAGCATTTTGTTGACAGCCAGACAACAACTGTCTCTATTCTGTTTTTTGCCAGTACTGCAAGTACAGCCTCCACAAATAGGCCTATACCCCGCTGTTTACAGACATAGAAGGCAGTTTTATGTTAGAGCTGTTGCACCAAAAAATATGTGACGTGTTGAAATCAACTAAATTCTAGGCTATTGTGCTTTTTTGGCCACCAAGATGGTCTTAATTCTTCTTCTTAGCGGTCTTGAAAAGGTCTTAAAAGTCATTGAATTTGCAATTCAAAAATGTGCAGATACTGTGAAAGGATTTTCCCTCGGGAGGCATTCAACTGATCTGAGTTTGATGTCTGTGAAGGCCACAGCATATGATTTACATTATAGTCATCAAATGTATATAAAGAAGATTACCGTTATTACTGAAACACTAGCTATTGGAGCAGTCCTTGTTTTTCACAGAGCTGCTTAATGGTATGATGCAGTAAACTCCTCCGGTAGCATGTGCAGTGTTGATTTATTCAGGGTTTTTCCCCTTCTTTTATTATTCAGCATTAAAAAACATGAAAGTGAAATGAATATTTTGTCATATGTGAACATACCACAACACACTGTGAACAGCACAAAATTCTTTCTCTACCTTTCTGAGCCTATAGTGAAGACAATTAGAGAAAATAAATTCAGTGAAGGGCAATCTTTATGCTTCAGCACTTTGGACAATACCATGCTCCCAACTTTGTGGACACAGTTTGGGGAAGAACCTTTTGTATTCCAGCATGACTGTGCCCCAGTACACAAACCAATACTTTTTCTCCATATAGCGTAGCATCACTTTACATAGTGCCTCATAGACTTTTAAAGTCACTGTAACACACAGCCTGGTTTTGTTGTGTAATGAAATAGTTATATCCAAAATGTAGGTTAATCTAGGTATAGAATCTGCTCAGGGCTACTCTTTCATTGATGTTTTCCCAGATGCTGTTTAACATCGGAGCAATACCACAGCTGATATACCCCCCTGTCAAACTGGTGATTGACTGACTATATATATATATATATATATATATATGTGTGTGTGTGTGTGTGTGTGTGTGTGTGTGTGTGTGTGTGTGTGTGTGTGTGTATATATACACAAATGTATTATTGTGTTTTGGTAAAAAAGGCTTAAATATGCCTACGTAAACCCTAATGGGGGGCATTAGGACTGGTCCTACGCTGGACTGGTGGTGGTAAAACAGTTCGGTTCTCCGGAAAAAAAACGCGTCCCTGCATGGCTAGCATACTCACTGGACACGTCACCCATTGAGCATGTTTGGGATGCCCTGGATCGGCGCATACAACAGTGTGTTCCAGTTCCTGCTAATATTCAGCAACTTTGCACAGCTATTGAAGAGGAGTGGACCAACAAGCCCGCAATCAACAACCTGATCAACTGTATGCGACGGAGATGTGTTGAACTGCGTGAGGCAAATGGTGGCCACAACAGAACTGCAAAAACAAAAGTGTTGCTTTTATATTTTTGTTCAGTGTAGATTATCCTAAACTGTTCTGACTAAATGCTGTAATGGTAGATACTTATTCTATATGTGCACCCACTGTCTATACAGAAAAGATTTACAGCTGTACTATATCTGTATAGTTTAGAATGACACTGAGATATGATCGAGGCAATTGTTTCATGGCAGGTCTTATGTATGTGTGCTTCTGTTATTGCTTGCCCCAATGCTCTAGGGCTCCAGTGCTGTTGCGCTGTTCGTGGATCATTACTTGTTTTTCACCATTTTGCAATCTTTTTCCTCCCACAGACAGAAAGACTTGACTTTTAAAATCCTGTGCAGAGACACTGCCGCTGTGTTTCCACCTGTTGGTTTGTACCTGTGGTGTTTCAAACCGTGACAAACATCCTACGCCTAACGGAGAAATGGGAGGAAAAAAACGCCCTCGCACATAAAGTCGCCAGTGCTCGGACGCAATTTGTGAGCCTGTGGTGAGGTTGCAGATAGACAGACAGTTGTCTTTGTAATGATGCTATCTTTCGCGGAGGCACCGAGGTGAAAGCGAACTCTGGGGACATACAGGATTTATTGGCTAACTCTGACCTTTCAGTGCAAACTCAGCTCAGTTTGCAAATATCTGCCCCTTTCTTTATCTAGAAGTAACTCACTTCTGAAAATGAGAAGTCTGAAAGTTTTAAGCTTTACCTACAGTTACTTAACTTATATTCCTAACCGTAAATGTGCCAGAATGGCTTCTTGAGTGCTGCGGGAAAAGAAAAATTTAAAAACACCTTTTACTGGATTCTCATTACCTTCACATTTTTAGCATAATTTTCATTTAGTTCATTTTCTGCCCACAACACAACTGCATTTGCTCTTTTTTTCCCACCATTATCAACGGTTGTTTTGTCTGGTTAGCAAGGTGCTATGTCACATCTAAACACCCCACAGCACAGCACACAGTATGAAATTATTCTTTGCATTTAACCCATTCACCAAGTGAAGCAGTGGGCAGCCAGTAATAAAGCAGTGTGAGGTGGGTACCTTGCTGAAAAGTACCTTAGTGGTACTACTGGCAGGCCTGGGATTTGAACCCACAACCTTCTGATTACTGGAGTAACTGTGTAACAACCAGCTGCCCATCCCAAGGCTAAACTGGAGGGTGAGTCAAATGAAGTGCCAGTATGTATTTTTGAACTGCTGCTTACATAACATAACATACTCATTAAAGTATGAGCCCTCTGTTCTGGGTGGTGGTGGCGTAGTGGATAGGATACTTGCCTCTGGACCAAGAGGTCATGGGTTTGAATCCTACCTTCAGCACCACCACTGGGTCCCTG
>JBBJLR010000042.1:8673292-8689832 GCA_037577145.1 Brachypetersius gabonensis | reverse complement strand
GGAGACTGTCCCCTGTAGTTAGGGATTGGAAGTCGCTTTGGATAAAAGCGTCTGATAAATGCCATAAATGTAAATGTTCTGCATTGGCTATCACTGCTACAAATGACTGGGGCAGGGGAGGAAGGATCACCTACCCAGAGAGAGTCTGACCAGTTACGCTTTCTTGGACTCCCAGCTACGGATGGAAATTTGCAGGATCCGACTTACTCCCTGTTTTCCAATGATTTTAATAGAAAAAAACACGTCTATGAAGTTTGTGCCATGTTGTTTGCTGTGGTGCTTGCCAGCAAAGACAGCTAAACTAAGTGACAAAGTAAAGTGTTTGGACACATGATGAAGTGGAACTGCTTTAAACCCAATAAACAACCATAAAGAAGACAAAGCAGTAGGAAATCCTGCCTGCGAGTCCATTGAAAACATTTTTGGTTGTTTCAAAGGGATGTGATCATGCGACCATCTGGGTCCTATCATGGGATGAATAATCAACAATTTCATCCCTAGAGACTATTTAAAAATTCTTTTGTTTTTCAAATAGGCACATTCAATGGACGGCCAAAATGAAAAACGTATCCATTTTATTGTAGATGAGGCTTTAGACGCGGTTAAAAAGAGCTGAAGGAAGTCTTCTATGTAAAATTACTATCTTCAGCAACAGCCACATGTGGAAGACCTTTACAAATCATCTCTACAAATACTTGTATAAAAGTACTTTTCTTTCAGATGTTGGTTGTCACTTTTGTTTTTTTGCCTTGTAAATAGTGTTCAAAACCAAAATCAGACCTAGCCTAGAGCATTTAATGTCTGTTCTCCTGCTGGAGGGAAGCACAGCATTTTTTTTTTCTAACTGCCAGCCTCGCATGAGCGTGCAGCCACTAGGCATACAATGGTGAACCCAACTCTCCAGTGAAGCCGAAAAACTGGAGCAACCATTGTACCAGAAGATGAAAGGCTTTCTCCCACTTGAGCTCCTCTTCATCATCCTATATACACCAGCCTTAAGCACTTCACCCCTTTCCTGTTTTCCTCAACTTGTCATCTCATTCAGAAGTGCGGCCCATTGGCACACATCATGTGGGTCTCCTTGACTTTCACTGTAATTGGAGAGGAACTGGAGAAAGGCAGGGAAAGGTTACAAACAAAAGAAGTACCAACCTAACCACTAATCACTTCCTGCCAGCCAGAAGGTACTTGAGAGGGCTCAAAGTATGGGTGTATGTGTGAGTGCCATTATATTAATCTAATGGAATAGTCCAGCCTTTTTCCATCTTTTTCACCCTTATTCATAACATAGGGTGGATTACGAAGTTTGAAAAAAGAAAATCTGTTCACTTTGGAAGCTACTGAATTCTGTTAGTAAACATTTAGGAGAAGCACATGCACTATATAGATAAAAGTATTGGGAAAGCTCTTAATGATTGAATTCAGGTGCCCCCTTACTTCCAGAGAAGGTCAATCTTAATGTTTCTGCAAACCAAGACATTTCGGACAACGCCAAAGTTCCTTTGTGGACACGGTTTAGAAAAGAACTCTCTGGAATAGAGAAGGGCCAATCAAGGAAAACTTAACTGGCCCATACAGAGCCTTGTCTTCAACCCAATCCAACGCCTTTGCGATGAATTGGAGCAGAGATTGCGAGCCTGGTCTTCTCGTCCAACATCAGTGCCTGATCTCATAAATGCTCTACAGAATGAGTGAGCACAAATTCCCACAGAAACTCCAAAATCTTGTAGAAACCCTTCAAAGAAGAGTGGAAGCTGTTATAGTTGCAAAGGAGGACCGACTCCATATTAAAGTCTAAGTACGTGAATGCAATGTCATTGAAGTCCTGTAGGTATATTGGTCAGATGTCCCAATACTTTTGTCCATTTAGTGTACTTTTGGACCACACTCATGAATGATTCATTATTAAATAAAGTCATTTGTAATATAAGCTGGATAGTGTATTCTTTCAGAGATGGGCCTAATTTCACAAAGGAAATCTCTGGTAAAACGTAATTGATGGGTATTATATGTCCACTAACTGCCCTCTGGCTTCTGTTGGATAAGTCTGACTATTCGTTTTTAAGTCATAGTAGCTCCTGTGTAGAAATCTTCCAACACTGTACCAAAAATGGGCCGTGGCCGCGGAACAAGGGAAATGAGCAAGATGAAGGCTGAAGGAGGAGCGCAAGCCCTGCTTATTCTGTTTGGCTGGGCAAACGAGCAACTGGGAGAATGGAGAACATTTACCGAATCGCTAATGGAGAAAACAGAGCAATCATAAAGCCTCATGCTTGCGCTGTGCACACTGCCAAAACAGGGAGTAACAGGAACGTGACCCAGCAGTCGAGTAAAACTGCATTATGTATGAAATGTGAAAAATCCCACTCATGAATTATGAAGTCGCAGACATACATTGCTGTCAAAACAAAATATGGGTGGGATTTTTACAGCGCTATGAAACAAGGAAGAAGATACTGTGAACATGTCTGACGTTTGACAGTTTTCTTTTGTCTCCGACAGTTCTGTAGTAAATCACCATAGACCCCATATTGTTGCATGGATTGTGCTTAAAGTTCATTTAACCATAACCACATGCATATTAAGCTATTTCTGCCCTTATTGTGGTGGTTTAAAGACACATTCCATCATTCTACGTCAAAAATAGTTTTGCTGTCTGTATGCTTCTTTTTAAAGACATTGATTTTGCAAGGCAGGCAGCCAATCATGCACTGTATCCATACTTAAGCTACACTCTGAAACCAGGGATCGTGTCTCAAATCTGAGGATGCAGTTTGCTTTTTCTGTCTGTTATGTTACCGAAGTTGGTCCCCTTTTGGGTCCTGTATTTCGGAGAATTGAACAAATTATCAGAACTGAAGGGAGCAAAATAGACCACTGATGTATCCGTTGAGACCTTCACATCTGAGATTGGCATAAACAGCTAAGCAGCAGTGAATTTTTTTTTTATCATTTTTTTATTTTTGCCCCATTTTTTCCCTCCAACCTAGTCAAGTCCTACCCGTTAGCTAGGTCTCCCTTCAGTGCTTTTCATTCATGGTGCACATTGCTCTATAGACAACAATCACAACAGACATGCCTGAGAAAGTAATAAGGCTGTTTCAAGTGTGTGACCAACCTGAAGAGGAGCCCTGATATACCAGCACTAGAAAAGTCTGTTCTACTTTGGCTGCAGTTGTCACTTTGTGGCACAAGTGTTGAGATGATGGAGGAGAATTTAGCATTAGATTATCAGATTAGTTACATTGCTGGAGTGGCTGGTGGCCTGATGGTAGTGAGTAAGGAGGTCAAATCCCAGTACTGCCAGTGGCACCATTGAGGTACCCTTGAGCAAGGCATACCGTCCCCACACACTGCAACCCAGGCACTGCGTCGTTAGCTGCTCACTGCTTTGGTGAATGGGTTAAATGCAGAGAAAGAATTTCACACTATGTGCTGTGGCCACTTTATATAACTCCGTATATACTTGTATACTGGACAGCTAATTTTATTAGCGTGGCCAACAGGCGCTGAGGGATGTGATTAACAGATGGAATCACTTCATTAGTGGTATATTAGAGCTGTTGTCTAATGCTGTGCCTTGTGGAATCCTGTGTAGGATCATTTCTGTACCATATCTTACTTTTAAAAACATATTTCACTAAAAAAACCCACTAAAATCAAGCTCTTTGGAAGTGTTGGGCCATTCCTTCTGTTAAAACCATTGAGAAATGTTGTTGCTTTGAGAGAAATTGACCGTTACAGCAATATCAAACTTTCTGATCAAGGGAAGAATCTATTTAATAGATTATATTTTATCATAAAAACATCTTTTTGGATTCAGACTTCAGAAGGAATCAGAAGGATTCACGTCTTTTATTTCTGTCATACTCTATAAAGACTTTCTTTGGTCTTCCACTATACGAGCAGCTTTGTTGTGTGGTTAAAATGGCTTTGTATTGTCACAGTCACTGTCGTCCATAAAGAAACAACCCAATCTGTTGCACAGCATGAGTCCTCCGTGTTGTAAAAAAGAACATTGCAAGTGATGTTTAATACCATGCTGGCTTGTTCTCTTTCTCCACACATTGGCTATTTTACAAAGACATTGCTCATTTGACTTTTTCTTTTTCAATTTCTCCAAGAAAGTGAAAGCGCAAGGCTGATAGATGTGGCAGTAATAAAGTTCAGAGGACGTGGCGATACGAAACATCCCCAGTTATTGATATCAGACCACTGACAGCTCTGCGTGGGAAGACACTCATAAAACGATATAGAACACTCCAGGAAAATCCCTTCGCTGGCTTCAGCATTTGTATCTGGGATCATCTCTGCTATTTTTGCCACATCCTGCGAGTTTGACTTAATGCTCCGGATGCCCACAGAGCAGCAAAAAGTCTTAACTTCTTAAAAGACTGAAAATGGCATTGGTGTGTGGGAGCTTTGTCTGGCATACATTTCAGTGGTGGGAGAAAAACTAGCAACTAGGAGATTAATTGGTAGTGAAGGTTCACTCCCTTACACTGAAGTGACACATGGAGGAGTGAAAAATGTATTTACATTAAAGTCAATAAAGGAAAGAAACATCTATACAGAACTCTTTTGCTTTGCCTGCCTACAGATTGTTGTTCGGTAGAACTAAAGTACAAGAACGAAATATGAATGTAAATTCCTGGTTTATGGGTGAAAGTGTCCAGGAAACGCATTGCAACTTACTAAAGAAAAATTCTGAGAAGGAAGTGAAAAGGACAACCTTTAGAACTGGACTGTAAAGCTAATGTTGTTTAGAACATTTGCTGATTTGAGTTGAAAACGTAACTCATCCAGTTTAACATTTTTATTGAACTCCTAATAGTAGATTAACAGGACAATAATCTGTATGTCACCTTCTGAAAACTTGAAAAATTACTTACCTTTTGTAGTCAAAACTGATTTCCTGGAAGTAACTTTGGTTATACTAAAATAGAAAGCAATGGAACTTGCTACTTAAATGCTTTATTTGAAGAAGAGGCCTACATTTGGGGAAACAAGAGCAGCAGCGCAGCTAGACTTCCGATGGGAAGTTAAAATGGATTGAAAGATCAAATGTGTTGACGGCATTAAAAAATGAGTGGCATTAATGATCACAAAAACAACAGCAGCATTGAATTCCTCATCCATCTTGTTCATGACCGTTCGTAACCCTCAAACTAGATGCTCTCAAATCGGCTAATATCAGAATATATTTTGCCAGAATTTCAACTCTGGTGATTTTCATCTCTTAACTTTTTCATTTAACAACAGACTGTAGCTTTTGCAATGCATTGTGTCTGTTGTCCATCAACCTATTGTTCTCAGTGAAATAAGTGGTAAGAGGTGTGCTTTTCACAGGAAGTCCTTGCGAATAGTCTTTGTCAGGTAAATGGAAGACAGTTCTGAGTGTTACTTTTATATTTCAGTACACCGTAATCCTTGGTTCTTCCCCGCGACTGGGCCTTTTCATTGAATGCCATTTATGACTGCATACCAAGTTCATTAAACCTTATTATCAATTTTATTCAAAAAACTTTAGTGTCTCAAAGTGAGCGCCATTTTTTGTCCAAAGTTAAATTGATTTCCTAAAAGGTCAATAAGGCTTTGGATGGTTTTGAAAATGGAATATCTTTAATGAAATATACTTCTTTAAGTGCTCCTCAATTGTGATTTCTTGCATCGGCTATTGTAATGAGCCTTTCTTTTATGCCCCATTTCGTTGGAGAATATGAGAAAGAAATAATACGTTAATTGCTTTCTTATGGAAGATTAAAGTTGTTTTTCACTGTGTGGCCACCATCTTTCTGTCAGAACAAACAGTTCGATCTTGGCATATGTGGCAATAAAAAAACATTCTATTAAACAGATTCATCTAAATTCTTAAGGCGTGTTCAAGGAGTTTTGACACAGACCGAAAGAGCGCATAGTAACTTCTCTCACTGTCTGAAGTTTTGAGATATTGGTCCAATAAAAAAGTTCCTCGGCTCTTTCATCATTCCAGACAGAAAGCTTTAGGAGAGCGCTCCAACAGCCCCGATCATTTGCATTAAACCGCTTGCTAATTAAATTTTCGGCTACTTCTCCTCTGCCGCCTCCCCCCCAACTACTATCCCACACCCCAAGCTTTTCGACATGGAGGCGATGCAATTAGAGCCGGGTTCAAGTGCTGCATTACCCCAACACTACGCAACCAACCTCTGACCTTCGTGAGATGAATTAGTAAAGCCAGGTTGGAATTACAAACACGTGCATGGAAAAATGTATTAGATATCGCTAAGGAGTTGCTTAGCATAGCTAGCGCCTGTGCTTTATCACCCTCAAACACATGGTCAAGCAACATCAGAGAACACACTGCGCTTTTTTTATAGACTTGAAAGGATAAGGCATGGCTTCTATTAACCCGTGACTGCTTCTGTGCACTGCCTATCTTGTGGATGCCATGTTGACTATGACGCAACATGTTTCCTTATTACCAGCCTAACGCACTGTGGCTTTTATTTTGGCGCTGGGCCGCGTGTGGAGGGAGAGGCTTTATCGGCCGCGTGTGAGTGTCGCAGAGTCTGGCTGTGAGCGAAGCGACATCAAAAGATACATGAGCTGAAGAAGAAAATGTACTGTACACAATTCAAAGTCCCCGAGGGCTCTCTAGGAGAGAGAGCTCAGGGGATAGGGCTCGCTCGGCCTGAGCAGCAGGGAAGCCCAATCTCTCTGAAGCACTGAATCAAATCACTGCTCCCTGTTGCAAAAAAGAGATACATGGAATCGAGCGTGTGTATAATGGGCAGTGTATGTGCGCGTGCGAGAGTGTGTTTGTCTTGATAAAGGCCTCGGATGAAACGCAAGGTCCCACTGGAGTTTCTATCTGTGCTTCTCGTAGGCCCCGACTGCCTGTAAAAAGAGAGGGGGGGGACATAGAAGAACAACAATAGAGAGAGAGAGTACACCACTGAGACACGGATAAACAGTGAGGAGCACTAGAAGAGAGGGCACTTGACTTGTGGGACTGGTATTACACAAGGCAGAAAAAAGTGTTTCCAAACGCTTCGAAAAAAATCAAATTGCCATCTGGAATGATCTCATATTCAGATGAAAATAGCTGATAGTAACCAGTGGTTGTTGCCCACTCGATTCAGCTGCACTCATTAGGGTTGAGTTTAGATGTATTGCAGGCACTTCTGAGGGATGAATACATTTTCAGGCAGCTGTGGCGGGCTACATTCAGTCTCCACTTCTGTGTGGAGAACTATTTTAGCAAGCAGTTCGATTTTGGGCACCTAGCTAGTTGAGCTTTTGCTGCGACTCGCCTGTTCATTCACCCTCCTTTATTCTGTCATTTCAACCCTATGCTCTGCTGACTTATTTATTATGGAACTCCAAAGTGTTCAAAAGTATTATGAAATATATGAGAACGATATTGTGAAATATATTGCATTATGTTATATACATTTACTTATTATTGTGAAATTATTTTTCAAAGTCAGTATTTATTTCATAATGCCGTATTTCATCATTTCATGAAATTTCTTTGTCTGTCAGTGGGTTGGACCTGCACGCCTATTGGCTCATCCTTTAACATCTATTAGTTTTCCTGCAGAACTGCTCGGCGGACAGCTGTTACAGCTACCAACAACGTGCAAAGTGAAAAGGCTTCGTTTGTCATTGGTCACTTGATTTTATATTTAGCCAATACACGCCTCGAAGCGAGGCTTCGTCTGCCACGCCCCCTTATACTCGATACGCGCTTCGGAGCTTCATGTGCTCATCACTATCAACAATGGTATCATCCATGTTAACACCTTGAAGAGCAATTATCATCCCAAGCATTTCAAAAACTTCATCTAAACGATTCAAACCCGTTTCTACGGGTAAATTATCCCCCTCTATCTGATCTTCTAAAATAAGCAGAACTGAACAAAGTTCATGCCAATCCTCCATCCTCCCTGACTTTTTACTTCGCACGTTCCTGCTAGCTGTAACAGCGGTCCGCCGAGCAGTTCTGCAGGAAAACTAATAGATGTTAAAGTATGAGCCAATAGGCGTGCAGGTCCAACCCACTGACACTGATTGACAGACGAAGAAATTTCATGAAATTATGAAATACAGCATCATGAAATTATTAATATACGGCCATAATATTATGAAATAAATACTGACTTTGAAAAATAAAAATATGAAAATATATATTTCACAATAATAAGTACATTTCTATAACATAATGAAATATAATAATGAGCTGTATTTCACAATATCATTCTCATATATTACTTTTGAACACTTTGGAGTTCCATAATTTATCAGTATGTACTATTCAGTGTCACAGTTACTTGGTAAATAGTCTGATCAGTTGTCAGGTAACCTGGAAATGCTAATTGCCCCTAGGTGTAAATGTGTTTATTGGTGGGCCTGCCCTGTGATGGACTGGATATTTCTCTGCCTTTTGACCCTAGATGAGCATAAACAGCTCAAAAATGAATGAATATTAAAGGAAACTAAAGTAAAGTAGCATGCATGCATGAACACACCACAGCACACAGTGTGAACAATGTGAAATTCTTCTCTGTGTTTAACCCATTCGCCAAGTGAAGCAATGGTCGACCATGGAGCAGTGAATGGGGACAGTACCTTGCTGAAGGGTACCTCAGTGGTGCCACTGGCAGTCCTGGCATTCGAACCCATGACCTTCCAATTGCAGGGGAACTCTATACCCACAAGGCCACCCAAAACATAATTCTCTATATGTAAGAAATTGTAAATGACTGTCTGATAATATATAAGTTACGTAATTCTTAGACAGTGTAATTGAAGTGTGTCCACACAAATGGGCCTCTGGAGTTTCGGAGGTTAATTTAACTATAGTTATAAATTATATTCAGACCCTCATCGGCACAAATCAGGACTCCGACACAAAGACACACACCATGTTCAGGCATTTTGCTGTTTAGATCAGCACTTCATTTTATACCTTCGTAATAGGCCAAGTGCGCGGTGTGAGTGTGTGTGCGCGTCTGTGGTGTTGCAGTAAGCAGCAGGATTCTGCAGCTCCTGAACTGCTGACTGCTCATACCTGGATTTCTGCTCTGGGACTATACACTGCTGTTCAGCAAAAACATCAAAGTCTATTTATCACAGCCCCCCAAAAAGGAGAGATGGGATCTCAGAAAATGTACCATTGTTTTCCCCTCTCTCTGTCAATGCACAGTGCCTTTTACCTGCTTCAACTGATATTCGGTTTTGCTCAGTGTCAGCTCTGTTCTTGCTGAAAGTCACTTTTTTTTTTTCGTTCTCTGAGAAGAGCCTGCCTTCTGTTCCTCTATTCCAGAAAGTGCAGTGTATCTAGGTCCGTCTAGAAACTTGAGGGTTTTAAGCAAAACCAGACAGTATTCCCACTCACTGGCCACCTTAGAAACATACCACATAGAAAAATACCCACCTTTTACTTTCACTTGCACCCTGTACTGGCCAGTCTTTTAGAAACACCTACATGGCAGTTTCACTTGCAGGGTACTTTATTAGAAACGCCCACCTTGGACAGCTTGTCAGCTTCTCTGTACAGCATTTATCAGTTGTTGATTTCTGTCTACAGGACTGCTGCTGGCCAGATATTATTTGTGTGGTGGACCAGCGTCTCAGCATTGGAGTGACATTGATGTGGCAGCAGCACGTATGCTACTGCAGTGTGTATGCTACTGGAACGCTGTATCAGACACAGCTGTGCAGCTGAGACTTTAAACACACCAGTGCCAGTGCAAGGAGTAGTTCACTACCCAAAGAAATCTGGCCAAAGCCACTTCTCTGGTCCCAAACTGAGCACTAATGAAGTGCCAGAGCGGTGTCTCGAATTCAATTACCTGAGGACCACTAGCCAGGTCAACTTCTCGAAGGCATCCCGTTAAAAATAGTGTGTGCTTTTCGTATTAAGTGTGAATTTTAACTATAACACAAGCATACGTTAGTCATTGTTTAGTAGCAATTTATTCAAACACCAAAAACAACAGCTGTTACTTGTAATTGTTATTATTAATAATATTTATAGTAGTAATACACTCTATGGACAAAAGTACTGTGACACACCTGTGTTTCAGGGTTTGGACTAGGCCCTTTTACTTCCAGTGAATGTTAACGCTTCAGCATACCAAGACAATTTCTGCTTCAGCGTGACTATGCCCCAGTGAACAAAGCAAGGTCCATAAATACATGGTTGGATGCGTTTCGTGTGGAGGAACATGACTTGCACGCACAACCCCATCCAATACCTTTGGGGTGAACCAGAGCGGATCTCATAAATGCTCTATAGAATAAATGAGCACCAATTCCCTCATAAACATTCCAAAATGTTGTGGTAAGCCTTCCAAGAAGAGTGCAAGCTGTTATCGCTACAAAAGAGGGCTGATTCCATATTAATCTCTATGGTATGTATTTGAATGCAATGATTCCATATTACTGTGTATGTACTGTTTTGAATGCAATGTCATTAAAGTCCCTATCGGTGTTACGGTTAGGCGTCTTGCTACTTTTGTTCCTGTAGTGTAGTAGTAGAATTAGCTGTAGTGGCATGAATAGTGATGTATAAATGTCTTGTGGGCTGGTAGTTTGAGAACCCTGGCTTAAGAAAGGCTTAGACAATCCAGTACAGTACAGAAGCAATGTGATTCTAATAAAGTTTTCAGCTACTATAGTCAAATACTTCCTCCAAATGAAATAACCTCGTTTAATAATCTGCCTCTATGTAGGTTACTGTAAGTGGCCCTTTGTTTTGCATTTGCTAACCACAGCCCCCACAGCACCATATGGGCTTTCTGCAACATATGGACTTTCTCTGGCTGGATGAGAAGATGTGCTGTGAGTATGTCTTTAAAAGCTTTTGGGATGGCGTGACGGGCCCAGTTCTTGTCCTGTCACCCCCAGTGCTCACCAGCTGCTGACAGGCTCTATTCCTGGCTCGCGCTACACCGCTGCGCTCTGAGCAATCACAGGCCCTAACCGCCCTGGAAGTGAGCTGCTCGTCATATACATTTTTTTTTTCAAGCCTGCAGTTTCCTGTTCTGAATAATTAACACCCCTGGAGTTAAAAAGCAGGCCAAAGTTTTCCGTCTCGCCGAACTTCGCACGTGGCCCTGAGCGATCTTGCTCCTGGACTTGTGTAAATTAAGCTGAGAGGCTCATTGATGCTACAGCCATTCCTGTGTGCCAGATGAGTGTATGCCATGGCATATTCCTCACATTTTGAATGGTGGAAGGCTGTGTTGAGTCATCATTGGCGCGTGGCAAATGCTTTCGCGCGAACGAATCGACACTTCGCTCCCAAGATTCCAGGCGTGACACGCTTTGAACTTAGAGTGGAAAAAGCATCTTGTTCTGTAGATCACACCAGGTAATAGTTGGGCCCAAAATTCTGAAACTGATATGATTCTATCTCTACTACTCATATACTGAGTAGCAGCCAAAGTGTTTAAAGTCTTTCATTCTACATGTATCTCTCATATATCTTTTTCTATATATTTAAGAAAAACCTTGGGCACTTACCCTCTTAGCTGTTGTTCCTAATTTGTGTATTAACCTCTGACTTTTTTTTCTTTTGACAGGTAACTTTGTTAAAAGCAGGTGTTCATTTTAGTATAGTTTTACAAGTATAGCTATAAGCACCGATCTATGTTGCTCTGGATAAGCTAAATGCCGTAACGTAACTAGTTCCAGGGGAGACTGTTGTCCCTGTTCCTGTTTTTATGGACTAGAGACTCTCAATTACACTTTCAACAGAATTTACCTCTATTCACTCTGTTAGCCGTAGATGACAAATCTGTCAAAAGGTTTGTTCATGAAGGCCTTCTCTCTATAGAGACTCTCTTTCCTTTCTCTCCGGGTCGACCAGAGACGGATGGTTTCCCTTTTTGAGTCTTGGTTCCTCCTGAGGTTTCTTCGTCCAGCTGAGGGAGTTTTTCCTCACCTCACCTTTGGGTCACTAGGGCTCGAACCTGGCCTCTGTAAAGATGCTTTGTGACAGCTTTGGTTGTAAAAAGTGCTATTTGAATAAAAAATTGAAATGAATTGAATTGATTACCTATGTAAGCTTCTATAAACCAACTGGAAACGTGCAAGCTACATGGCTTCTGTCTAGTGAATGATCTAAAGAAAACACCTGCTGTGGTTTCCGATGTTTTCTTGATATCTCTTAAGACAAAATTCAGATTTCGGGATGGCTGCTACAATTGGTTTTAGGTGAGCAATATATTTTTGTCCATTATAGTATAACAGTGTGTCATTAAGTTCTCGAAACCACATAAGCAAGACAGAATTGATGAATGACTAGACACAGTTTGAAGCAAGTACATGCTGATTTAAGTTAACTGCCAATGGTCTCCATTACTTGGTAGCTACATGAGTCTCATCACTCCAGTCAAGCAGTTTTCAGAGATGATTGAGCCCATTTAAAGTTGGAGGACAATTCTGCAAATGTGTTTTTTCACTAAATGCGTGCCAGCTAACAGCCAGGAGTCTTGAGCTGAAACCTTCTGGCGTAAGGAGCGAGGAGATGCCCCCAAGTGAGCCGACAGAGACGTCTTAAAGGGCTGAGCACATCAACAGAATACAGCAGTGTGGGAAGATGACAGTCGCATTTGTTTTAGCCACACTTCATAAAAGTGTGATGAAAAATGACTTAGGAGGCTCAGAGAAAAACATCCATCCTTACATCCTAATCAATTGCGGTGGCACGCAAAAGCACAAAACCATTTCGTTATAAGGATAATAAATGAACATTAGGTTGCGGGTAATGCACTCAATTTGTCTTTTTGAATGCCACTAATGGCACGAAGCGCGGCGCGCGAACCCGGCGGAGTCCCTTTTTTATTTCGGTGGCTTCTGTTCAAAAAATTTGAAACCCAATCACAGATGTAATCTCACAGACGCGCCGGGGTGGATTTGCTACTGCAGCCAACGCAATTTATTATCAATCAGTCAAACTGCTGTTTAGTGACTGCACTGTGTAGAAGAAGAAGAGCCAGAAGAGAAGAGAGGGAGCTAAAGAACGAATATCTGACTCTCCATCACTGCCAAAGAGAGAGAGAGAGAGAGAACAGGACGAGTGAATGCTGTGGGGCTCTGCAGATTTTTATATTTATTTTTTGATTCGAAGATAATGGCTCATCAATCTCTGTTTTGGCGCCCGTGATGTACATTATTAATCACATTAGGGATGCTTAATGACGCCGAAATAACTCCAAACAAAATATGAGCTGACCCTCTCTGAGGCCACTGCTGGAATAAAAATGTGTGGAGTGTGTTTGTGTGACCCTCCTGGCTCGGACTAGGTGAGGTCAGTGGGGCATTTGGAAGTTGCACCTTTATTTCCATTCCTAGTTCAGCAAAAAATATTTTACACAAGCCCCCAAATGCCCCAAACATAGCCAATCAGCTGTAGGGCTGGGACTACTTATCAGTTAATAGAGAATTAGAAGTTATGGCCATTAAACTGATAAGAACATTTTCATTGTATTGTTTTCACCAAGCATGCGCATTATCAGCTCCGATCTGTGATCCAAAACTCCCGTCTTATTTTTATTCTCAGACATTGTCAAGTCTCTCCACGGTGAGGTGATTTTTCTAGAGGGAAAAAGATTTTTAACAAGCTGAAAAATGGACTTTTACTAAAGAGCTGTGCACAAAGAACACAAAGAACTCTTTTCAACTTAAAGGGACACTGCTAAAAAAAAGTTCAGCACTGTCTCACAGCCGAAACTCTGCAGCAGTTCTGTGTGGAGGACCTTAGATCCCCAAACATTAAAGGGAGCAAACAAAACATGGGCAGCCATTTTACCCAGCTTATATACTGTATATATAAATACATTTGTTTTGTTTGCCTCTTTTGGCATCAATGAAAACTAGGTTTTACAGAACGTTACTGTAAAATAGTACCTGTAAAATCCATTTTTATCAACGATGGTCTATCTTTTCATCCCAACTCGTGTCTTTTTCAATACTGCTTATTCTCCCAGCTCTAATTTGCTGTCATACGTTTGGTGTCTGTTTTCCTCTTTACATTTGCACTGGAGCTACAAGACCAGTGTTGTTACTTAATGTAATAGACACATACTATTTATAAAAACTGACAGCTAGAAAGAGTAGTAGTAGTAGACTTGGCTGATCATAAAAGTGGAAACTGTGAGGGGTTTTTTTTGCCAAAAATGTCACTCTAATCCTAACGAGGCCAACAGCAGGTTCAGATCATCATCTACCAGCATCCATTTGGTCTCAGAGATGAGGAGTGCTGAAGGCCAGGGCACGGCGGTCACCTTAGGCGTATCAGAAAAGTGAGATCAGTGTAGCATCGCTCATGTCTCCCCAGATACAAAGCTCAGCACAATGCGATGTGCTCCCTGGCATGCGAGAGAGTGAGAGGAGGGTGGGGGGCGGGTGGAACCAGGGCGGGGATCTGTGGGGTTTGTATAATACCCTTCTTTTCTTCGCTGGCTGCTGGAATACAAAAAATGCTTCTGGTGCCCTGCGATTGTAAACAGGATTTATGTAATTTAATTAAGCATTTGTAGAATTAGGGTTATTTATGACTGCGGCAGGCGGCCTGGCCTCAGCATCTGGGGACTCGTAATTCTCCTCCTATTGCTTTCATTGTCCGAAAACACAGTCCTTATGAGCGTACATGCCATGCTTGGCTGGGCCCTTTGCATTTCCGTCTGGAAAGCCATTGATCTGCTTTGGCGATTTTCTGTTGTAATCAATGCTATGGATCAAGTAATTAAAGAGAGAAAGAGAGAAAGGGAGAGGGAGAGATAGGGAGGGAGAGAGAGCGAGAGAGGGAGAGGGAGGAAGATGGAGAGAGTGAACTTCAGCATAAATCAACAGCATCCCACCCTCATGCCAAGCCCTCATTTCAGTGGCAGAAGTCTCCACTAGACCGAGGTGATCTGCGTTCAACTGGTGTGGAGCAGAATAAGTTTACTATTGTACTACTGCTAAAAAAAAGAGCAAAATAAAGAGGATGTGTATTAGAGAAGGGATGATTTAATCCAGTTAGAAGTATCACTTTACATACGCACATTAAAAACATAGGTAATTAATGGCTGAGTACCTGCTTTGCACCATGTTTACAGTAGAATAAAGGGGCTTTTTGTTCACAACTTAAGCTGTAAAGGATCCCCAATTTTAATTATAAAATTAGATGCTTAAAAGTGACGCTTGTGCTGACATTTCTGACATAACTTGAAGGCAAGCATGTGCACATAATTCCAGGTTAAATCTAATGAATGCATTTCCCCTCCTTACGCTTCATCAGCCAAGACACAGTGTACAACGTTGGCATCTACGTTTTTGGAAAAAAACATGGTAGGCTTCATTGCATTGTTATCAGAAGTGGCAGCCATCCTGAATCAGGTTAGCTGTAATTTTAAAGGTAACATTTTTATGTCAGAAACCACAGCTGGTGGCCTAGTGGTTAGGGAGTTACCTCTGCGATCAGAAGGTTGTGGGTTCGTGTCATAACTGAGGTATTCTTGAACAAGGTATCGTGCCAACACAGTGGTCCCTGGGTGCCCCATGTTGGTGGCAGCCCCCTGCTTCACTTGGTGAATGGGTTAAATATAGAGAAAGGATTTCCCATTCTTCATACTGTGTGCTGTGCTGTGCTGTGGTGTGTTCACGGGTGACTATAAGGGACCACTTTACACGGTTAAGTCTACCCAAGGCATTAACTCAACTATGCCAGCTGTTAAATGCAATGTTACAAGCTTCACTTGCTTATCCATGTAATTAACGAACCAGATTTTTTTTTTACAGTCGGAGGAATTTAATGACGCAAGCCATGTAGTAAAGAACCATCACTTCTAACTGCAATATAGATGTCGGCCCTGAACATTCCTGCTAGTTTTTCAACCCAATGGTTAAGCCTTTGGAGGAATTAGGAGGCAGACAGGCTATTCCGTGGGTGCGGCTCAGGGTTTGTTTGCTTGTTTATTAACGGCAAAGCTATTCTGGCCAACTTTGAACCGCCTTCAATGGGCTCCTCACCAAGGATTAGAACAGACAACCTTATTGTCCTTCATAATAAACTAGTCATAAAATAATTGTGCCATCATACTGAGGAGTCTCATCATAATGCTGAGTATCTATGGTTGCAGAGGGAATATGGCTCTCCTCACATAAATGAATAGCTGCTCCCTTTACAGTGAGACAGATGGAGATTATAAATAGAGTGGCGAGGCTGCGGCAGCCTGCTTCATGTGCTTAGAGTGACCCCTGTTGGAGAACTGCATAGATTCCTTGCATAGAGCATAGAGCGTTTGTGTGTTTGCATTCTCTTTAATGTACAGGTCCTTAGGATGATGAACAGTTTCACATTTCGAAGACATCTGCTGGTCAACAAGAAGAACCCAACCCATTTTCCCCAAATGCTTAGCTTTCATTTAATAGCACAGGTCAACCACAACACACTTTTCTAAACCAGGTTTTCATGCTGATTTCAGATCTTTTTCAGTCAACTTTCAGAGTAATATTAGATTTGCAATAGACTTGCATGCGTTTTTTATTAAACTGCAGCACC
>JBBJLR010000042.1:8651172-8662369 GCA_037577145.1 Brachypetersius gabonensis | reverse complement strand
ACACACACACACACACACACACACACACACACACACACACACACACACACACACACACACACACAGAGAGAGTGCAGGAGCACAAGCTGTCCAACCCAACATGTTTCCTGTTCCTCTCTTTGAATGTGAGTCACTTTAATTCAGTAGGTAAGCTCTTGCAGCGCTGCTGTCAGATGCAGGCTCAGTTCGACACGTGTGACAACAAAAGTGACTAGCTAATCCCCCCCCAAGCCTTGGCACGGTTGGCTTCTGAAACTTCCCATGGAAGCTAATCTTGTCAAGAGACTAGTAACTTGTGGTCTCAGTTTGTTTGAACATACCTATTGCTTTTCCTTTTTTATGTGCTCTTGTATTTAGCTACACCTACACTGCACTTTATTATTGCACACTTTTATATTTATACTTATTCCATGGTAGAAGCAGAACTATCTTTGAGATATGTTTGGTCAAAGATTGTGATGGTGTCTGGTGTAGACCTATCAATACATATGAATTTACTGAAAATACTAATTGAGACTTCATTTTTTCATTTTGATTACAGCTAATTTTGTCAAGAGACTAATAACTAGTGGTCTCATTTTGTTAACATGTCCTTATTGCCCCTTGTGTGCTCTTGTATTTTACTCACATACTTCACTTTATTGCACACTTTATATTTAAAGCTGATGATTGTGGGTGCAGGACTATTGTTGAGCTACTTTTGCTTAAGGATTGTGAGGGCGTCTGGTGTAGATCTGGCAAGTGGTATTTTCAGTTGGTATTAGTTTATAATATTCATATTTACTGATGCTGTCATAGTTTTATTTTGATTTCAAAACTCAGTCACTCTCAACAGGAAATATTTGGCATCCATTTGGTTCCTCTGGCATGTATTGGACACACTTGGGGTACTGCAACAGCTGCACATAATGCTCTAAAGCTCAGCCATTCCAGTCCCAATACTGAGCTTCTTCTGTAATGTAGGTCAAACCATACGACTAGGACAGCAGATCATATGTTCTTTGGGCTGTTTATCAGAAAGTGTAACATTTTAGTTACCTTGCTTTTACCTGCTTCTTCTATGAAATTAGTGACATTTGCAGCATTGTCTTCATAGTTGCTATACATTTCATGCTCTGACATGATCAGGCATTCCTCAGTGTGATGAAATCCTTACTTGTGTATGCTCTTCTAAGGTAGAGAAGGGTCTTGTTTGCCCTTTATATTTGACTGTTTACCTCAACATTTTGGATGTTCTGGAAACTCTGGGATTAAGCAAGCAATGAATGCACTTGATTCCTCTATCTTTTTTTTATGGTGTACTATAAGGCTGCACGATATTAGGAAAACGTGCAATATGCGATAATGTAATTGAGTGTTGTGATGGCGATATCATATGCGATTAGTAAGTAAAAACTTTATAGTGTTAATATTTTTCTGATTTGGATTTGCTGGTGATATAGACTCCAGATGCTTACTAGTTTATGCTGGAAAAAAAAGAAATGCAGTATTTCCATTCCAACAAGTTTTTTTTTTTTTTTTTTTAAAGAGTTTACTTAAACTGAGCATTTAATACCTCCCATATAACATTTGAACCATTGAACATTGTTGAAAATATTTTTTAAATAATTTAAAATCTTACTATAAGTTTACATTTATTTAAGTTCTTAGCCAGAAAAAAATATCAAAAGGAACAATCTATAACAGCAGCACAGAAGATGAAGAAACTGCCCAGTGCCCTCTTCTCTGTGGTACTGGGTGAAGAGTTTTGGGGAAAACACCATTTATTGTAGTTCAGTCAGTTTTTCGCGATATGTATATTGCGCGTGTTGATATTGCGAAGACGGTAAATTTGCGATATATTGTGCAGCCCTAGTGTACTAGTATCCTAACCAATCATACTTCCAGACTAATGTTTCTAGGGCTGTTTTGATAAATCAGGATGTTATTGTAATCCACAAGAAGTAAAACATTTTTGTTAAATTGGTGCCATTGTCATTATTAGGGTTTTTTATGTAACAGTATTGATTCGTTATTGAAGACTGTTTGCTATTACAATATGTAGCCGTGTAAAAAAAAAAAAAGAAAAAAAAAAAAGAACCCTTTATTAGTCCCACAAATGGGAAATTTACTTTAACCAATAGAATAAAAGATATACAAACCAACAATATAATATAAAAGTATGTGTGTATACATTAGATATATGTATGTATATACACAGACTGCATCTATACACACACCCTTGCGTTCTTGTGATGGGTTGATTGTTTGGATGCGCCGGTCAACAAGCCTTGCTAATATATAATTTTTCATGCATTTTAGTGCTAAATTGTTAAATATTTAGTAATTTTGTAACAAATAATGCAAATTCAGCTACATTTCTATATAAAATAAACTATTTTGTGACCTAAATAGAAAAATATATATTTTCATACTTTTGTAACAGATTTATTCTTTTAATAATTTAATAATAATTTCTTTTGGTGCTTCGGCCAAAAATAATAATTTCGGTATTGTGTGCGCGGGTGTGTGCGTGCGCACACGCGCACAGCTCATTTCAGCTAGTTAACATTACATTATTTAACTATCACTCCAATATTTGTGCAGGTCTGTAGATCCTGTTTGTTACGCCTGTTTTCTAGCGCAGGTTTTGTGATGTTTTCTCTGAACGCATTAGCTGATCTGCTAATAACTCTGCCTCGCGGATGTCGTTTTTATTATGTAAGGTACTGTGAGGCAGCAGACCCTGAATGAATTCTTAGGGACCCTTCTTCTGCTGCCTCTGCAGCTTTACTCTATAAAAAGCTTTATGCAGTTTGCTCTCTTGAAGCTGTTAAAGCTACAACATCCATTCTTCAGTTTGTCCCGTCAAGAACATGCATTGGATTTGGCTAGAGAGATCTCCTGGGTCAGTTTTTTTATTTCTGAAGTGAAATAAAAATCTAATTTTCTTCCTCTTCTTCCTTTTTGTCTTTAATCATTGTGGTATCAGCTCAACTTAGACCTACAAAATAGAGTATGTCTTTATTGTCAGTTATATTCTTTGGTTGATGAAGTAAATTTCTGAATTTAACAAGCGTGCTGGATGTGATTTCTCATGCTGCAGAAGATGCTGCAGTGCAGGAGACCTGTAGATCTATGTCTTGATAGACTGTGTGTTAGAGCAGAGCAGATACTGAAAATAACACATGGCCTTCCTTTCTGAATGCGCTTCTGTGTCATTTATTCACCCACCATCACCACATGCTCTCCACTTCCTCCTCTCACCACACACACACACACACACACACACACACACACACACACAGAGGCTTTCAAAATTCCTCCTACAAATCTTGGTGCAGTTTTTGAGGCAATGATGAAGGCCATGGCTATTTTGCTGCAAAACTAATTTAAGCATTCAGTCTGCTAATTGATGTTTTGGTGTCTTTCTCTCATATTAAATAATCATTTGTGCCTTAAATACAGATACAGATGGAGCCTTCTGTCCATATTTTGTGTTCATTTTGTTCATTTTCTTTCACCACACGCAGTCTTGCTGTAATCGCAAATGTATAGAAGAAATTGACAATAGGAATATATGGACAAATCTGACATTATTGATCATTCTGGATAATTGTTTCGTTCTCGGTATTAACAGTGACTGCCATGAACAGCCTCTGCTCCTCTGGGAAGTTTTACACTAGGTGTTTAAAATTGCTGTGAGGATTTCATTGCTTTCAGCTACTAGTGTGTTAGGGAAGTCAGGTGCTGATGTTAGGTTGTTAGTTTTGGATCACAAACATCACTCCAGAAATCACAGTTCCACAGTCCAGTACCCAGGAGCTTTATTATACTCCTCAGCTGATTCTGGCAATTGGACACGGTGAGCTTAGGCTCATGTGCAACTGCTCTAGAGCTTCCTATTTAAATGACAGTGAATTTCTATGGAAGCTGTACAAGCTGTGTGTGCACTTTTAAATGCCTGTGTCAGCAGTAAGTGCACTTTAAAGTAACTAAGTTCAAGGGGTGTGTGGAAACTATTTCACATATAACATTTCAACAACTTAACAATTACCATGTAAAAGATGTGGTTGGACCAGTCTAGTATCTGTTTAGAAAATGACCCAATGGGAAACTGTATTGGGGCAGCTGATGGCCTAGTGGTTAGGGCATTTGCCCTGTGATCAGTAACTTGCGGTTCGATTCCCAAGACGGTTAGGCACCTCTGAGGTACCCCGAGTAAGGTACCGTCCCCACGCACTGTTCCCCGGGCGCCGTGTTCCTGGCTGTCCCCTGCTTCACTTGGTGAATGGGTTAAATGCAGAGGTGGAATTTCGTGCAGTTCACACTGTGTGCTGTGGTGTGTTCACGTATGATTAAAAATGGTCACTTTCACTTTGCCTCCTGTTTGAGCCAGTTGTTGGCCAACCTTGTAGTTTTTTACTTATTTATTACAAATTATAGATTAAATGCCCAAATTACCGGGCCACCTCTGTTTTTCCTACATTACGTTGCATTCACTTGGCAGACGCTTTTATCCCTAGCAACTTACAATATGAGGAAACACTCAAGTTTCAGTACAGCGTGAGAGCCTAAGGAGAGTGTGAAGTACTAAAATCTTTATGCAAGAGTCGTGTAAGAAGATGCATTAGATGACAAGTCTGTTAGGAAAGGAGACAGTTTCTGAACAGATGAGTCAGGAACAGGAAGGGTTTGAAGCTAGAGAGGGTTTCTGCTCCTCTGGTTGCCTTTGGCAGCTCATTCCACCAACGGGAACCACAAATGAGACCTGACTGGACTAGATTTACCTTGTGTGTTGGGACGGCAGAGCCAGACGATGTCCCTCAGTGGAACAGAGGGAGTGAATTACGGTTGAATTACGGTAGCTGGGTGCTGACCCAGATGTCAAGAGTTAGTGACTTAGAAATGCGGACAGACGTGTAGCCAGTGTTGGTCAATCAGCAGTGGGGTGACATGTAACCTTTTGGTGTTGGTTGCAGACCAGCTGAGCTGCTGCGTCCTGAACCAGGTGTAAGGGTCATACCAAGCAAACTGGAAGACCCACTAGCAGGCAATTGCAGTAATGGAGACGAAAGATACCCATGGCTTGTGTTAGGAAATTGAAGCCACCAAAACACCAAGCCATAATTTACTAAACTGACCTACAAATAGCACTCATCTTTTTTTGAATGTGTATTGGCAGATTGGTAAGCTAATAACCAGGATAGCCAAAAGTGTTTCTCTAATATTATCTATACATAGCTAGCATTTATGTGTTTGCAAATCTTTGTTATAAAGATTCTAAATAGTTTACACTGAATGGCATGTGAGAATGACCGCTGCTCATATTTAACTATACTCTTTCTGAGTAAGGAAATAAAGGGCAGCCTGGGTTAAGGAGCTGGCCTGCTAGCAAGATGATGGAAGAAACTTTGACTTTTGTGTAATGTTTGCATGCATCTTGCACTTGGATGACTAACCACTGATGTATGTCGCTCTGGATAAGGGCGTCTGTTAAATGCAGTAAATGTAACCAGTCAGCACATTGGTAACAAGTCAAGTGAGCAAGATAAGAAAGGCTTCTTCTAAGACAAGCTTTTAAGCTGTTTTTTTTTGTAGAATGTATTCTATATTTCTTAGTGGTACACCTTCAAAAGCCCTTTTGTGATATTGCATCTATGTGTTTTGCACCTGCAGTGTTTGGTGCATTTTGATTCAGTTGTAATTAGAGCTAAACTGTGTCCACAAATATATTCTTCTCATATGATTTGAGTTGCCAAAGCAAGATAATTTCAGTTAAAAAGTCCATTTATCGGTCTCTGATGTATTATCTCTTTATTATCTGTTCAGGGAAAATTGACAAGATATCTTGTTGTCATTTTAGTTTATTTTAAAGGTGCAGTTTTCCTAATGAAAAAGTGCTATTTAACAATTTCCGTCATAGTTTTTGCCAAGAAAATGACCTCAGCAGAGTGCTTGTTCACCTGTTAATTTCTCGTTCTTCCTTTCATTCTTTCTCACTTCATGCTCTCATTCTCACTGTTCCGTTTCCTGACAGCCTCTCCCTCGGTTTGGTGTTGCAAGGTGCTAAACCAGGCGAAAGTGTTACTTTTCTGTCTCCACAGAAAATTTGAACCGGTGTTGTTAGAAAAGCTAGTGTTTAATTTATAAAGTGCCAAGTTGTTAATGGCCCGGGCTGTGGCTTAAAAGCTTTTTAGCCTTCACGCTATACAAGAGCTGCCTTCTTGGAGCAAAAAATTCACTTCAGATTTATTTGGACAGTCCCATTCCATGACATTGTTCCTGACTTGGAGCCATATGGGCCATGTAGCCTGAAATGGTTTTAGAAGTTTCCAAAAGCACTTCAGAATTGCAATTTTGTTCCGCCTTGCCTGCTGGAGCATTTGTCTGGCTTGGACATTGTACAATAGGAAGTTCATTATTCCAGTCTCCGTGGACCAGCTGGCACCATACTTGAGGCTAATTTAGTTCAGGATGCAAAAACATGGGCTTAATTATGCCATCAGTATAAATCGGGACAACATGGAGATTAAGCTGTGAATATTTATGACAAGTAAATGAACCTTTTAATAGTAGACTCTGTTATTTTTCTCCAGATGGTACCATGGGAAGTTAGACAGGACCATTGCCGAGGAACGGCTGCGTCAGGCCAGGACCCCGGGCAGCTACCTGATCAGGGAGAGTGACCGGCGACCTGGATCCTTTGTGCTGTCATTTCTCAGCATGACAAACGTGGTCAACCACTTCAGGTAAACACCAACCTGTCAGCAACCTGTCTTAAAGATCCTTTCAGCACCACACAAGTCTATCTGACTTCACAGTGATTACATTTCATTCCGATTCCGGTAAATAATTTACAACGATTCAATTTGGTTATCTTAGTACAGTGAAGGGGTGTTTTGGGGTTTTTTTGGTTGTTTTTTTTTTTACACTCAATACAAACTAGAACACCTTTTCTGCACAGTAGTGGAACATATTAATAACAAGTATGTGTCTTACTGAATATCATCATTCAGTATCTAATTTTTATTACCTGAAATATTACAATTGGTTAGAACAGTTTTTAACATCCCGAGCATTACAGTAGCCCAGCATTTCTGTCCAGATAACAAGGGCTACTGTCGTATATCTTTGAGAATGCAGTTCGACACCAAGCTGTGGTTTTGATTTGGCAAGTCAGAGCCCATTAAAGTTTTATTTTAGAGGCGCTTGGTTAGATATTTTTGTTTGAGAAGTGGCTGAGGACGGACGGCGTGGGTGGACCTGAAAAACAGAACTCTGCTCTCAACATGAACAGACACACACCTCCACAGTCTAAATGTGAAATGCCATTCTCACGCAGGCTGACATTTAAGAGTGGTAAAGAACTGTTGCTAGGTTTCTGTTGTTTAAGATTAGAATGTAGCTTCATTAAAACTTTTTTTTCATTAAGCTTTCTTTGCCTAATCAGTTAGGCAAAGACAAAACTGTTATCAACATTAACATTTAACACAATATAATATAGATAACTGCAAGTAATGTCTGCCAGCAGTTATAAGTCAGTAGCAGTACAAATGACAAAACTAATCACAATAGGACTGTCATCATTCCTCGATTAAAACAATTATTTTGTAATTTGCAGCCATGTTCAGTTGTCTAAATATTTTCCACAAGAGGAAGCAAATCACTTTTGTGGGCCTCACTGAAAGAAAGCAAACCCACACCAGCAGGATTTTATGAAGGTGTCAAAATAGTTGCTACATTACTCAGTTGCTAATCTATTGAGCCGTCCCAAAATAATGATAATCTATAGCAAACAAAAACATAGATTTCATTTCAAAGTTCATTTGAATCATCTAGTAGGCATGCGTTTGAAGTTCAAAGACGCAATATACTGAATTTTGGGCTTGATATTTGTTTTTGTTCCAGGATCATTGCCATGTGTGGAGATTACTACATTGGTGGGAGGCGTTTCTCTTCCCTTTCAGACCTCATTGGTTATTACAGCTATGTGTCTTGCCTACTGAAAGGTGAAAAGCTGCAATCACCAGTGGCTCCACCAGAGGTAATACTGTCAAATCACATTCACACAACTCTGCAAGCCCAGATGTTCAAAGACCTACAGAAAAAGCAAAAATAATCTTGTTTGCTATCAGAGGACCTTGCTCATTCATCTTTAATCTGCTGCAGAAGTGTCAAATAATGTATGAAGAATTGACGGTCTCTTCTAGGACTTGACCAAAAAAGTTTAAGCTGTAGTTTACTTTTTTTTTTTTCCCCCCCCTCACTCATTTTCTCTTCAAACTCTTGAGACTCGGAGTGACGGTGATGCATGAATGTTTCAGTAGATTTATGCTGACTTGAGGTGTGTGGGTCTGTTTCTTTTAGCCGGTGGAGGACAGGAGAAGAGTGAGAGCCATCCTTCCATACACCAAAGTGCCAGATACAGATGAAATCAGGTATTAACACACAGCAGCTCACTTCACATGTAGCGGAATTCCCATATTATGTTTTGGCAAAGCCAGATGTTAAACATTCATTGATGTCTTTAATGAAGAACTGTTGCCTTTGCTTAAATTACTTGCTTGTGTGTGTGCCAGTTTCCTCAAAGGGGACATGTTTATTGTTCACAATGAACTTGAAGACGGCTGGATGTGGGTGACCAATGTAAGGACAGAGGAGCAGGGCCTTATAGTGGACGATCTGGTGGAGGAGGTGGTAAGTGTCCATTTTCATTTTGCGGTATTGTCTAAAGACTGCACTGATCAAGTACCCTATATCAAAGAAACATGCTGGACTGGACAGTAGAAGACAAAAAGCACAATTCTAACAATGTAATTCATTTAGACAGAACAACCACAGAATTGCTTATAGCACAGCACAATGTAAATAGAAGTACAACACATAACAGTAACTTGTTAACATGAGAACATGTATTTTTCCTATAGTCTTAAAGAGCCAGTGTCATATGTGTTTCTTGCTATTTATTCCTTATTTATGACCTCTCTTGGAAGTAAACAGGCTGTATTTGTAGCTGTTCCCTTAAGACCAGTAAATGTTTATGAACTCTGTTCGGATTGGCTGCTCTATATTGCATTGCTTTGCATTCAAAAAAGCAGTCTTTCTGAAACGCTCCATTTAACTATTGGGGTGACCTAAACTGTAAGCTTGTAGAAGTAGATATATTAATTATGTAAATTCACAAATATGGACTGGGGTGTAAGTAGGGGTCTTTGAAATTTTTCTTTTGAAAATTGAAAACCTGACTGTTAAAAGTTTAAGAGACAAAATATATCAGAATGGTATCACTGCCAACTGATAGAGAAGGTTTTAGTATCTGTATTGGTGTCGGGACATCTCTAATTCTCTCTGAAGAGTTTCTCTATTGTCTTTTGATAGCTCTTACAGAGACTGGGTTGCAGGCTACAGTGCTATGAAGTGGCTCTCAGTGTGATTAATGACTGACTTTGTTTGCAGGGACGAGAGGAGGATCCCCACGAGGGCAAAATGTAAGCCACTGCGATGTTTTATATTCAATATTGTATGGAGGCTGCAGAATTAACGTGATCAATGTTTCATGTTTATTGAAATTCTTCAGGCAGAGACAGTGTCGCTTTATGGAACCGCAGTCTGACCATTTATTTAAGGGAAAATGATTAACACCCATGGCCTACTTAAAGAGATGTGCAATCTAGCACTTGTGAAGAGGCCACTTTGTTTTAATTGAGAGGTATTACTACTCTCTCAAGGCCAGTGACTCCACTCTTAGCTCAGCCTTTTACTGGAAGCCTGCTTTATACTCGCCAGAGGAATAACATTTTAGTGCTTGATGTTCAGACATGATCAGGTTTCTACCCTGAGAACAGCAGATTACACTGTGCTGTTTTTTTTTTCTAGTTCTTTTTTTAACTATAAGATGTATATTTTTCCTGCCTAGCAGACTGTTGTTTGAGGCAACCCTGTTTCCGATTATTCAGGAGGGTCACTTGTGGCAAAAACAAATTTTATATACATTGCATGACTTGTGAATTTTATAAGATATAGTATTTTGCACAGGATCTGTGGGTTACATGGAATTACTAAGTACACCCTACTACAATTAGCATTCCTAGAACAGATATTGCATTTTACCGCACTAGGAATACAACTACTGACCCCTAGTTCTGGTTGAGTTGAGTGACTATAAGTGCAGGTTGTGAGAAGCAGCATTTGCCAAGTAGACACAGGCCATAAATCTTACCAGAGACTGCAAAAGGTTTCGACAAGTTGACAGGAGCAGCAGTCGCTTCCTTCAGATTCGATTTATCATAAACCGAGTAAAGTATCTTGATTCAGAACTGAGTCTCAGGCAGAAAGGCTGTCCTTCCGACTTGATTTGCTGATTTTCATATTTTGCCTTTGTAGCTGGTACCATGGAAAAATCAGCAAACAAGAGGCTTACAATCTGCTGATGACAGGTGTGTATATTTCAATACCACAGTTGTATGTAGGACTGTCTAGACCCCTCTGGGCAAATTACATGTTTGTTGATGTTCTAAATGGAAAAAAGTACGTGTCCCCTACAGAGAGCACTCTTGTACACGTTGTAAAGCACAATAACAAATACATCATTAGTTTGTTTTTATTTTTTTGTTTTTTACCTGAATTTGAAAATAAAATAAAATAACCTTTGCAAATGTTCCGGCATATATTTAATTTTATTTTTATGCCAGTATATATGGATCTGTGCTAAAATGTGCCTTATTTAAGATTATTCCCTATGGAGGATGTGTTCATTTAACAAACTGTAGTTTGATTTTTGTATATAACTTTGATCCAAAAACGGTCCATATCAAGGCCATGTTAAGTTTCATTAGGAGTTTTGATGTTTTGACCATGGTACAGGAAATTTTTAGCATGCTTTGCTCAAATTGACTGAATGTAATAAAGCCTGAAGTGTAAAAAACATTTAAACCAATTGTGTTCAGAAATTACATCATGACCATAAAAAGATTATCTGCTGTAAAAAGTGTGGTGAACTTCCCTTTTGTTGTCCAACTTGTGAATGACGACCTGGTCGGAGCGCATAATCTCATTACATTAGAGCGTGACATCAGCATTTATCACTGCTTTATTACAGTATTCCATGCCTCATAACTGTTTTACAGCATGAGGGCAGCATGTGAATCACTCTTTCCTTTCTGTGTTCTCCTCTCTACCTCTCAACCTCTCTCTCTCTCTCTCTCTCTCTCTCTCT
>JBBJLR010000042.1:8610790-8644110 GCA_037577145.1 Brachypetersius gabonensis | reverse complement strand
ATACAAGTTTCACCTTTTGAATGGAATTACTGAAATAAATCAACTTTGTCATGATATTCTAATTTTATGACCAGCACTTGTATAGTGATGCGAGTAATGGTAAAGGCTGTTTTCTTATGGGTCTTCAGAATGTCCCCGACCTGCCTGATGCTGTAGAGCACTTTAGGACTGACCTGTCCCGAGACCTTGCTGCCCTGCATGAGATATGTGCTACTCACTCAGATGAACTACGCACCCTCAGCAATGAGAGAGGAGCACAGCAGGTGTGTACGAGTCTGTTAATATAGCCAGACTTCCACCTGAAAACAGCATTTAGCCAAACGTGCATGTGGAACTTTGCTCTTCTCAGTAGCCTGGTTAAATTGCTATTTATTTAAACTATCATCTAATTAAAATGGTTAACAGGAACAAAATCAATTGTTTTCCAGAGTAAACATTTTTTTTAATTAAGTGCAACAGAAATTGATTTGCCATTATTTTAATAAGGCTAATATACACGGACAAGCCTCTTTGTTAAACACAACTACCCTGTCTCTACACTTATTGTCCATTTATCAGCTCTACAGACCATGTAGCTTGTACTTGCAATATAAAAGTGCACTTGGTAGTTAAACTTAGTTAATTTGAGACTGTAGTCCATCTGTTCTTCTGTATCATTTTTCAGCAACTACTTCATCATTGACCAAAACAACTAGTGAGTAGTTATTGGGTGGTGAATTGGTGTTATATCTGATTACTGTGAAGAACCAAACAGAACCGAATCTGTGAAAATGAACAGGGGAACAGTTGTCAGCAACCAGCCAACCACTTTTTACATCAGCTAGTTTCAACTAACGGTTACTGTTTTCAGCTGTGTCCCATTAAAATACTGCTTGTTTACAGTTTTTGTTTTCCAATCCCTGCAGCATGTGCTGAAAAAGCTGCTGGCCATCACAGAGCTCCTCCAGCAGAAACAGGTGCACTACGCCTTGTCCAACAGCAACAGGTAGTTCCATCTCCTACTGTCTGTCTGTCTCTCAGTCTGTCTCCGTCTCCATGGAGTAGCCAGTGGGAACCCAGCATGCTTCACCCTCATCACCATGGCAACCTCTCCTCATCCCTTCCCTCCCACTCTCCCTCCCCTTCCTCTGCCACGCCACAAGAACTATGCAACCACAGCAGTGAAACAAACAAAAAAAAAAGAGCCTGGGGCCCAAATCCTGCACCAATGACTTTAAGCTATTTACACAGCAACTTCAGTTTGACTGTGCCGCTCATCATGGATCCATATTTTTTTGCTTTCCTTTTCTTTCTCCAAAAAGGGGTCCAAACCCACAATACTCACAGTACCATTGAACAACAGCTGCCAAAGTGGGGTTTTTTTTTTTGTCTGCTTTATGTGAAAACTCAACTGACATGAAGCTGCAGCGATCTCCTGTAACTGGATTATGAGCTATAATGCTTTTTATACTGTAATTTGTTACCGATTTACAAGGTCATGAATTTGCAAAAATGTGCTCAAACTAGTGTTTTCTTTGTTTCCTTTAGTTATGAATGTGGTGTAGACTGGATTTTTTAAGAGAGTAAGATTATTTTATATCAGAACAATAAATTCTCTTGCTGGAATCATGAGTATATAATTTGAGTAATCTTCCCTGCGTGATATTTTTTATTTTTTTTCTTGGTTCAGTCTTCGCTGAGATTAATTCAGAAGCCAGACTTGTTCTCAGTGGAAGAGTAAACAAAATGTTTACAGCAGTAAAACAAAATCTATGATAGTAGAAACTGTATCAGGAATGCATGCACTTATTAAACAGTTTATAAAGTACTGACTGACTTTTGTCCTCAGATCGGGTGGTGTGGTGTAAAGCACAAAAGAAGTTTCATTTGGGAGCAATGCCAGAATGTCTTTTGCCTGTCTTCTAATGTCCAGGACCTTCTTGATTTTTGTAGCTTATTTTTGTAAAAAAAAAAAAAGAACTGCGTCTTATGAAATGTTCAGTACAAAAATTTTATTTTCAGTGAAGTAAATAAATCTGCATGACAAGAGAGGGTAAATATTGTCTAGGTATTTACAATATACAAAAAAAAAAAAAAACTCCCCACACTGTCAGTAGTACTAAGTGGCAAAATCACAAAACATTGGCATCACCCACGTGGATTAAGTAGCTTTGTAAACCTGACAAATGTGTCTTTCTGGCAAGAATACTTCAGAAAAAGCTGCATTTTACAAAATATCCAGGTCGTCATCAGTCCATTCCTGCACATGATAAACCTCCTGTTAGATAATCATATAATGAAGACCGTGACATGAAGATTATTCCAGGGGAACGGAAGTCCTCACTTACCTCCTCAGTAACAAGGGGCCTTTTCACGACATGGTCATCATCTTCATAGCCATGCTTTCTTTTCCTGAAGGACACAGAGGAATAGAATATGTTTGGGAAACCAGAGAATCTTAGCATGCCACTTTGGAGATGGTGATTATATGGAGCGTGTATGTCTTAGTTTAGCATCACACCTACACATCCCTGAGCATGTGATTGTTCCTCTGTCTCCTCCATATGTAGTTATAGACTCATGTCCATGTCTTTTGTAGTATACTAGAAATAGTACACTGAAAGTCACCATCAGAACAAAGCAAGGTAGGTATTTCATTATTCTTTAAACTACTAGGTTCGTTGTATTTAGCAAATAACAGCTAAGAGTGTGATGCTCCACCACTTCGGTTCCTAATAAACCTTCAAATGGTTGTTTCTTTAATGGATGTACTATAAAAAATTAGATACTTCAACGTTGGATAGTTCTAAAGAAATTTATTTTGGAGCTTTGGCAGTGTTTACACCTGTGTTGTATTTAAAGACCATAGTCGTTTTAAATAAGGATTGATAGATTCATACCATGTATAAAACAGGCTATTAATGCAAAGTCTATGCATAGATGCAATTGGTGCAATGTTAAGCCAGTTCTTTGTTGCCTTAACCTTTCTCTATTTTACAGACCTGAATGTACCATTATGGCAGCCACTATCCAGGTCCTATGACGAGAACAATCACTGTATGGGGAAAGACTTGCCTAAACACAGGTCAGAGCTACGCTACAGCTGTGGACCAGTGACTTTGGGACCATTCTTCAAACCATGCTCCATTTTTTTTTTAAATACACACACTTGTTTAAGTGACATGTTATTGAAGGTGGTTTTACACATGGCTGGGTATTTCTTTTGTATCCTGTGTGGGCAAATTGCTCTTGAGCCTTGAATCGTTTTGAGGACAAAAAAAAATAAAGGACCCATCCTTCACTGCAAGCTTGTTCCCTCTGAAAACTGATGTTATGACAATATTGCTTTGGGAAGTCTGTCCATGAGCAGTTAAATCCTGGCTTCAAGGGACTAACTTGGAAGTCAACTGGGATTTTTCTACCTAGATATCAGATCACTGGAGATTGTAATGCATTGAAATGCAGCTGCCTACAGCAGCCAAGCGCACTAGAGAGAGAGAGCAAGATCTGGTAACACGGCCATGTGCACCCAAGACTTGTTTAGAATGGACGAGAACCATCAGGGAAGCGAGACACACCCCTAAGTACAAGCCTTAAGAAACCTACTACACTCAAATCTCACAGTGCTGCAACCTCTTCCTAAGTTCGACTGGAGACGTCAGCCTATCAAGATCCTACCCTAACTGTTCCTGAGCTGCTTTGCTTGATGAAATGCTGCACCTCGACTTTTAAATCTATAAACCAGCATCTGCGTGATGGACGAGGCGCATTAAAAGTTTGAAGGACAAATAAGGTTCTAGTAGCCTCCCTCCCCAGCTGTGCATGTGTTTACATTTGATAAGCTGCCCCCAGGGTTCCACACCTCATCTGTGACATGGACAAACTTAATCTGGACTGCATCACTTCGAGTTAGGCAACTATCATGAAGAAATGCAATACTGACGTAGCTCTTACGCTCAACAGCCAGGTCTTTTGGCAGGACATGCTCAGTAGGACAGTGTTTATAGTGTGATTTATGCAAGAGATGATATCCATATTCCTTGATTTTACATTGTGTAACACCTCTGTATGCTTCCCTGAGATTATGTTGGTAAAAAATTGTGAAGGTAAAATATTCTTTCCCTGTTTACACACAGCTTTGCCAATGAACCAGTTTTATGTGATTACTTGTCCAGGTAGTCTTCAAAGATAATTCTTTTTTTTTTTTTTGCGCTGAATTAGGCATGTACTTACCTCCACAAACTTGATTTTTCTTCACTATATACCAAAATATTCCTGTTTTGTAGCTGCAAGGCAATGGCCTTCATTAAACCTACTGTAGCTTGGCTGTGTTCAGTGATCCAACTGACAAACAGCATGACACCGATGTGTGATACAACTCCTGTGAATTTCTGAAAGCTCATGTATTTTTATTTTTCTACTCAATGAACGAGTCACAACTTTTGCATCTTAGATACCAGGACACCAAGCGACTGACCCGGCTGAATAAAACTGTTTCTTATACTTCTGTTGCGTGCTTCCTCCTCAAACACTGATTCTCCTCACAGTTTTAAACCTAAACTGAGCCCTATATAGACACTGTCCACATTTTATAATGCAAATTATTGACATCCCAAAGGGCCACTTTTAGAACACTGAGCTGTACTCACAACTTTGTGTTCGGGGCAAATTCCGCATGAATCCTCTCCAGCTTCTGTTTGCAAGTGTTTATTTCCTCTGCTCTGGGGAATTCATATTCCTTTAGGAGAGTTGTTATTCCTAAAATGAAAGGGACCGTTCTCAGTATTTCATTCAAAGACACAAAAGCATTTGATTTTGCTTCATATTTTTGATAGCTTTGTGGTTTGGATCTATACAGTGTCAAATTAAAAACCATTAATTGCACCATTAATCACACTACTGTCACCTCTTCTAATGCAGTTACTGAAATACAGGCATGATTCCAATGTCCGACCAAAATTATATATTTATTCAATAAAAAAAAATTAAATCATTTTTGATTGGTTAATCAGGAGCAGACTATTGGTTGTTTTAAACAAAATTGTGTTCAAGTCTGCTCTGTAGTACATGGGGAGAGTCACTTTCAAAATGTGAGTCAGTAAAGAAAGTCTGAGGTTACATATACAGTAAACCTTAGTTATTCGCGGGGGTTACGTTACACGTGCACCCGCATATAATGAAATACTGCGTTGTTGTGTTTTGGTCAAAGAAATGCCTTAAAATGCCTAATATAATAGTGTAAACCCTAAACATGCCCCCAAATGTGCTCCCAGAACACTTTAATTTCATTAAAACTCAGTTTAATACATTACCCTTAAAGTAAATGTAAAGGTAAACCTGAGGTTTAAATATGGAAGTGTCACTAAATAGCAAGAGAGAGTAAGAGAGAGAGACACAGAGAACGCGCTCTCTGGAAAAGTCATGAACGAGAGAGAGAGAGTAAGAGAGCGTGAGAGGTTTAAAGTCCATGCACGGGGAGCCAGAAAATGAGTTTTTAAAAAACATTGCCACGAAAAAAGCAGAGAATATTTGCAGGTTCCGCGTTGTTTTGAATATTTCCGCGTAAAATTATCAGTTTCGTTCTCGAAAAAAAAACGTGTGTGACTGGATTCGCGAGTCCCGATCCGCGTAAAACTGGGCGTTTACTGCGGTTGCAAAGCGACTAAATGCGGAGAAACGCAAAGAAAAGCATAGCGAAACACAGCAGACTGAAAGACATTAAAGTTGGGCACTGATTTGAAGATCGCTGGCCTGAATCCATGATTATTTATTTATTTCTAAACGTTCCAAACACCGGTTTTATAGCAACTGCACAATCACACTTATTATTTTAAATGATACACAAAAGTAGTACTTACGCCTCATTGTATCATACAGCTTTGAGAGAGTCTCTTTATCATCCTTCAGCCCCATGCATTCAGTGAGGTATCTGTGAACAAGCAGATCTACAGTTCTCTAGATGTTTCATATGTCGACAGGTACATTGGCATGCATGGTACGTTGAAGTTCATACAAAGATGTCAATATGCACTACATTTCAACAGTCATAACTAGACACCATCTTATAATTCAAATCAGGGAATGGCTGTTTCCTTTTGGAACCTTTTATCTTCACAAGCCAGCTCTGGGAGGTTTAAGCTCACTGGACTAAAAAAAATATGCATCGGTTTGGTTTCATTACTTGGTTATCGGCCTCTTGAGACTCTTCTGTCCATTTTAGCCCACAAACATTGGACAGTTCAGTTTGCCTTCCCAGTGTTTCAACATTAAACCTGCTGTTCCATATTGAGAATTGAGACTGAGGTCTGGTTAGTTAAAGTGTCTGTTGAACCACTCGTACTGAGACACATTACAAGACCTTTATCAAGAGACTGGTGTAGTCCTTACAGGACAGAACTGGCAACTCATTAAGTCAAGGGAAAGCACAACCATGTATTAGAGAGGAAATGATGCTACTAAAGCTGTCCTTGAGGAGCTTTTATAAAACTTTCTTTAGTAAGACCTGTAACTGAAGCCCAAAGTGACGACTGTCCAATGGGGACCTTGCTTTCTCTCTGCCATTATTGCTAAGACTTGCCCTTTATTCAGAGATGAGATGATCAGGTGCGTAGATGTTAAACCGTGATCTCATTTTCGAACATGTTATTCAAAAGAAAAAACTAGGTCGGTGTTAAGTGAACTCACGTTTCCATGCCGAGACCAGCACGAGCGGCACTGTTCAGCACAGAGGTCAGAGCGATCTGTGAGGGTGAGAAGAGAAGCCCAGTATCTGTCATCGAGGCTCTGTTGAGGAAATCATCGGAATTCTTCCTCAGCATTTCCGGGTTCTCCAAGAGCGGATATCTCGTCTAGAAAAAGACCACATCACTTCTGATCAAAATAAAGGAACAGAATTTTCATGACGAGCTCTATGTAGTGGTGTGTAATGACAATATACAACACTAGACATCAACACTAATTTTGAGAACATTTCCCAACTGCATGATCACTTTAATTAGATTTAAAGGGAGTTCAGCTGCTTTCGGGCTCATTCTTTTTATGGGAGATCACAAATTGGAGCCCTATTAACTGGACATGCTTAACTGACACTACCGGTGCTCTCTGGCTGTTTAATATATATCAAGCTTAAGAAAAGAAAAGAAAAAACAAAACAGTACCTGATCACTGTATCATGACATTCTATTATTGCCATATTGCCATTACCCCTAGCTCTATATTAGACGAATGCGAATCAACCTCTACACATCTGACCTACCTTCATGTCTATAAGAAAACCCTCCATGGGCCGATAGGGGTTGTGTATCACCAGGTGAAAGTTGAGCTGCTGAATGAGGAGCAGCTCGTACTCTAAGATCTGCTCAAGTGCCTTCTCCTGACTAGCTGGGTTCTCTTGAAGATTCCCTACAAACTGAGTGCTGGAGACATTAAACTCATCCACCTTGCAGGCCAGGTATGTACAAGTCAGCCTAAAGAGAGAACAGAGACTAATTATGACTTCATCTCTGTGATGGAACCACATGCACGGATAAAAAATAAAGGACGCAACGGTACACATCTAAATATTGCTGGATGCTTTTTATATTCTAGCAGTGTTTTAACCCCATTTAAGCAAAGCACTTTTATTTATTACTGTTTTGTCCACTTTTGTCCATATAGTGTAGCTTAAAGCAGTGGTTCTCAACCCTGGTGCTGGAGTTCCTCTCCTGAGGTAGCTACTGAATTAACAAACACCCTTCCTAAACTGAGGTGGGGGTGTCGGGGCAGGAATAATTCTACTAAGGCTACGACTGATAAGCTCTTCCTTTATATAATGTTTATAGGAAGGTCAACATTGATTTAAGTGATTACTTACATTATTGTCCTAGGGTGGTACTCCATTAAAGAGTTGTTTATATAAAATCTCCTGAAATACATACAAGCTGTACCCTGAAACAAAACAAACATTTTAAAATGCAAAAATAATGACAGACACTTCATTAACAGGCCCTCACTAACGAATTTGCCTATCTTTTCAATAATGTTTGCATTATTAGTTGTGAAATCTCAGCAGAATGGTCTAACGGCCACTGCTTTATTAAATATTCCATTCCTCTTGATTCTGTGTATCCCATGTATATTAGTGAGAGCCTCACAATAAATGAATAATTAGTGCAGTTGAAGGTTTTTGACTGAATTTGAATGATTACCACTACAGATTTGGGCATCGCAGGTTTAAATATGGCACAGAAGTCCAGAAGTCTCTTCTCATAGTGTTTGAAAATCACTTTCTCTTCATGGTGATCGAGGAACGAGGAGTCATTTATTCCGGGCTGTTAAGGACAGAGAATAAGCAAGGTGTTAAAAAATAAATAAATAAATGCCTCTGCGATGCCCACTGAAACGAAATAGGAGCGTCCTGCTCGGAAATGCTTCATCCAAAATCCACCAAACTTCATGTGATACCTCAGACTTGTTGTTTTCTTTTACACTTTATCTAGAAACTGTTTTACATAAGACATGTTCCTTATTATAGGATAAATGTTAAAGCTTTGTAACCAAGCTTTGTATTCCATCCCTGAAAATATTTCTTACCTTGCGGAGACCGAGGGCTTTTGAGCGAAACTTCTGGTTAGCCTCATATCTTAATTTATCCAACTCTGCCTCGTTTGCAAAAGTCCAGTATTTCTTCTGGGAGCTGTTGTGATACATGGCTGAAAATGCTGTAAACATTAAAACCAATTAGCAAGTCGTACTCATACTGTTGGACTTAGTATCTTTTACAGGCTTTCCACTGCTAACTTACTGGCAGACAATACATTATATGGACAAAAGTGTTGCTGTTTTTCAGGGTTTGGGCTAGGCCCTTTACTCCCAGTGAAGGGCAGTCTTTGTGCCTCAGAATACCAAGACATGTAGTACTATGCCTTGCTTCCTGGACACAGTTTGACTGTGGCCCAGAGCACAAAGATCATGTTTGGATGAGTTCAGTGTGGAAGAACTTGACTGGCCCGCACACGGCTCTGACCCTCATCCCCATCCAACACTTTTAGGATGAACTGGTATGGAGATTGTGAGCCAGACCTTCTTATCCAACATCAGTGTCTGACATTTTAAAAGCTCTACAGAATAAATTCCTACAGAAACTCCAAAGTCTTGTGGAATGCCTTCCAAAAAGAGTGTAAGCTGACCAACTCCTTTTTAAGTCATTAAACTCCCTGTTGCTGCAATGGTCAGGCATCCCAATACAGTCACCCATACAGAGTAGTGTAAAAATGAGGTATACAACGCAAGTCAGAAATGATTACATACACATCGTTACATATTTAAATCTTGAAAGCACAGTAAAAGCCTTTTACACCAAGTTCAAGGAGCACAGATGGAACAAATATTAAGGAATGGGGTTTTCATTCCTCTTCTATATGATTTCCAACTTCCGAAAGGATTAAAAGACCATCACATTTTATTTCTAAAAATATATAACTTGGTGCACACAGGCCTTAACGAAACAGTCAGTTTAATTTAAAGGGACAAAGAAAGTGTAATCATCATAATGAGTGGTTTTGGTACATGAAACAATACAAATGATAAATGTGTACTTCAGAGAAAAAATAATTTAGGAATTTGGCGGCAAAGACCTACGTTTGCTAACTGTAGTCCTTGTACAACAGAGGAAACAGCCGTCACTTTCTATACACATATACCTTTCTACTCACGACAACATCAGTGTATTTTTTGTACAGTGTGTGTTCACATTAAGGATGGCTTCACACTCTCAGGTCCCACTCTCAAGCCTCATCAGCACATTGCCTGCCCCCCCACTCAACCCCACACCCACCTGAACTGTGAACTGACAACTTTACACCTTGCAGTCTACACATCACTTTTATAATAAACATGCAGCTACAAAAACAATCCATCTTACCCTTGTTCTTGGACACGGTCTCACTTTCTGATTTTTTTTATAGATTGAGGGTATATTTATTTCGTTTGAAGAACAGCTGATCTTTGACACGCAATTACATTCCAGTACTGTCGCTTTCCAACACTTGCACACATTTCTAACGTTAAAAAATACCTTATTGCCCATCATTTAACCAAGTGCACATTTGAATTCTAGTTAAGTTTGTATTTACAGTTTATTTATATCAGTTTACTCTGTCGTTTGTATTGAATAGCCATTCATTTATTCAATTCCCCATGAATTACTACTGATATAGCTTGCTTATTATTTATCTTTGACATGTTAAATAACAAATATCAGCGCAAATAAAGTATACAAGTTTTTTTTTAATGGTCTTGAGGGTCCAGAAACCCCACAAGAGCCTCATCACTCAGATCTGAGCGTCCTGATGGACCACTCACCATAAAACTACTTGCTTTAGGTCAAATCTGTTTACGTTTTTATACAAATTACTAGATTTGTTGGAACAAAAAGCAACAGGAAACCTCACCTTGGTGTCCACAAGATGCCTTTTTGCTGAGAAAGTTTAGAATCTCATCAGATCCACAACCGCTGGCACAAACAAAACCACCAACTTCTTCTACAGCAGACTGAGGAACCAGAGAGAAGCTCCACTGCCACCTGGCTGTCCGGAGAATAAAGCAGGAGAACTCATCTCAAATCTAAACCTGTAGACTACACTTTTAAAGCAGGTATACATACTTGTCTCTTCTATAGTCTAAAAACGAAATAAATTTAAAAGGAAACATGCAGCCCCTCCACGTTCATTCAATTCAGTTTGATATGTTACAGGCTACAGGATGTTTTCTGGCTGTTCTAGATCAGTCCCTTTTTAGTTTATATAACCTTGAATAAACAAACCAAAATAAGTTTTTACGCGCATTTTTTCAAACTTTCTTAACAGATTGACCTACTAAACTTAGATTTGTGATAAATAAATGAAAAAATATGCAAAAAGGGATACGTTAAGTCCTGAACTTAAAGGGCGCATGCGCGGTGGCGTCTCCCTTTCCATTGTAAACAAGCATGGCTACCCGGAGGAAGAACTTTACGCTGGAGGAGAAGCGCTGTCTGCTGAAGCTGTACGACCAGCTGCCCCGAATGAGCCAGAAGATGGCTGCGAGTAAGCTGAATGTGGCGCAGTCCGTGCTGTGTACTCTCCTGAGGGACAGGAACTACATAACGCGGGGAGACCCGCACGCCCGCACCGGGAAGGTGTCGAGGCTGGAGGCAGCGCTGTGGCGCTGGATCGATGGCTGCAAGAGCAAGGATGCCCCGCCATCAGACCTCCTGATCCACAAGAAGGCTATGGAGCTGGCTGGGCGCATGGGGGTGACGCAGTTCAGGGCGAGCCCGAGGTGGTACAGCGGATTCAAGAGGAGAGAGAGGGCGGTGAGAGAGAGGTACCATGTTTTCCCAGACACAGAGGGATCAAAGACGGTCACTGAGGATCTACCCCTCGCTGAAACCCTCCAGGACCAGGAGGCCAGAATGAAGAGAGGAGACAGTGTGGTGGAGCCACTGGGAGACCGTCTGGAGCAGAGTGAGCCTCCTTCACTGAAACCACAACCCACAGTGATCACAGCCACTATCAATGGAGACATGCAGACCATCACAGTGCCCTCCCTTCACCAGATGAAGGAGGCCATGAAGACTTTAGCCACAGGCCTGTTATACAGAGGATTCTGCGACTTCAAGTTGCTCCATCAATTCGAGAAAGAGGTGGCCAGTGTAGTCAAGAGATCCATGTCTCAGGGGAGTCAAGACAGTTTCCTGGCCTGAGTTAATGGGACTTAATGAACTCTTATGTCAGTCACTGGACTTGGTGTCTAAACAACATTTTTTTTTATTTGAAAACCATATTTCTGGTCCAATTTACTTGCACACACAGCATTAGAACCAGCCTTTGAGTTGCGATCTAATGTCCGTTCTATGTATCTAAGCTGGGCTGTTTAATGGAAGGGGAAACACTGACTTCTCATGTGAAGTAAAAGAAGACATTAGAACCACATGTGAGACAATGGTTTTAATTTTGGTTTTAACTAGATATTAACACATTGGAGTCCTGCAAAGCTCTACTTAAAATAATTCAGTGCCTGATGTGCTAACCTTTGATCAAAGCTTCAAATCAACAGAATTTACAGTGGATTTTAGATGAAGTCAGAGTTTTCACGCTCAAATTGTGACGACATTGTTAATATTTTGTGGGTTTTTTTAACTGGTACCTTAAGCTTTTTTATTCTTAACTTTAAAGGACAAGAACTTTTTAATTTCTCAATCGTTCATGACATACACTGTGTTTTATCTCAAGAAAGCTTGAAACTAAAAAACAATCGACAGAAGTATTGCTTTATAGTCTATGCTCTGTTGTCACCCGTGCTGCTTCAGTACCGCACAAGGTGCACATGCCAAAATGCACATTTGTCGTGATGTTTGCAATACAGATAACTTTTCATTGTAAAAAGCAATGTAAAAACAAAAGTGTTGCAGAAATCTTTCATTTTGTCATCAGTAATTGAGACATGATTGTCTTCCCCAGCTTTTGTTTACATACAAACCCTCCAGGAAAGTTCCAGTGAGTTGTACTTGGTCTCGTGCAGGTAAATTGCTCCATCAGTCTTGCTGGGATTTAATCTCCAGCTTTCGTTCTCACTTTATTATATAACCGACCTGATTGTGTTCAGCTACGCTCTTACCAGAAAGGGGTGTGTGGCATCAGTCCCGCTCCCTTCCCTCACACTTGTCTCTGAAAGGATGCATTCAAATGCATTATGATTTCTTTGTGAGAGAACAGTAACAGACTCTTTGGAAATGGAGGGACATGTTGAGGATACAGGTTTACATATTGAAATGGTTTTGAGTGTTTATTGTTCTGATTTTTTTCATAGTATTTCAATTCTTATACCGTTGCTGGCTGAATTAGCCCACGGACTACATTAGCCCACTGATGTAGATTAAGTTGCCTGCTACTGGGGGAGGAGCACATTACAGAGAATGATTCCACTTATATTTGTGGTCACTGGTGCCTTTGACACTAAGCTACAGATGCTTCCTTGGGATTCGCACTGTTGCACCCAGAGTTGTAATTAATCATTCATGGAAGAGTTTGAAGTCTGTTTTGGCATGTTTTGAGGACAAAAAGGACCAAATGAAAACACTCAGTTTCAGGTTTCGAGTGTGGCCACATGAGGTCGCTATTGGCCACAATTTCAAATGGATGTTTTTAAACTCACCTTAAGGGGCAGGAATGTTCACGAACACATTTTATTAGTTTTGATATCATTTTGCTCCGTTGCCTCACATTATATTAATTTTTAATTTTTATATGTTTTTTTTCTTGTATTAAATTTTCAATAAAATGTGTAATAGTTTGTGATTGTGCTTGTTGTGCCTCACATAGTGCCATAATGGGACCAAGGGGCCCACCGTTGGTCTTTTCATGTTTCCACCAATTTCGGCAAAAAAAACCCCATAAATGTTTGTTTTTCATGCTTTCTTGATGTCTGTGATTTCCTTGGAATGTTCCAGTATGCTTTGACAGTCAGCATGCTCCCAGCGCAAAGTGGAAATTAATTCCTGTCCCTCACGAGGAATACAACAAGAAATGTTACTGGAGGAACTGGCTTTCTCCTATATGGATTGTGTCATTTTGTGGGCTTTTGTGCTCTTGTAATTGCAGGAGCCCACGTTGTGACGAAGATTAACCTGGAACAGGTTGTGATGGCTTATTCAAAAGCTGTCTTGTATTATCACGGATCGTGTTGCGGCACTAGAGTGACCACTACTCTTTTCTGAACTGGCTTTAGCCTCAGTCACGTTACAGTAAGATAAAATGAATGTAAATTAATGTGAAAAACATGGCGTTTAAATTTGGCCCAAAACCTGTCGTTCCGCTGATTACATTTTTTTTAATGTTTTTTTTTTTTTTGACTGGACAATTGATTATAAAACAAATGATCAGAGAACAAAAAAGCCCCAGCTCGCTTAGGCAGCTCAGGTTGTCTGTATCTGCAACAAGGCAGAATTACCAACCCCCCATTTCAGTAGCTGTGTGTAGACTGATTTGCATAAACATGAGTAATTTATGAATAATAAATGCCCCTGTATTCAGCGTGATCCATTAATTTGCATATCACCATGCCACTACAGTTATTTTTTTTCTGTGTACTGTGCTATCATGAAGCACTAAGAAGCTGCATTAAAACAATATCAAAAGAAGTGCTGGAAAAAGGTGAGTATTTAATACCTTCTTTTCCTCTTTTGCACCTGTTTTTTCCACCTGTGATGCTCTCAGTCAGTGATGTGCCATTTGAACATTTTGCGACTCTTAATTGTCGAGCAGATATGGGTCCGACTACACTCCGGGGTGTGCGTGTGCATGTTAAGGGGCTTGTCAGGATGTACAATACCTTGCATGCATATGTGCTCTCCATTGCATAAACATGAACTTCTGCTGCATTATTGATGAGAGAGTGGCTTGCCTATATAGATAGCCAGACAAGAAGGTTCTCAGACAGACAGACCAAGTGATGCCTTTTAAGTTTATTCTTGTGTCTTAATAAGTCTACAGATTTTGGCATGTGTGTGTCTCTTTTCCTTTATGTCAGCGCTTGAACTAGCTGTCTGCAGCTCAGTCTGTTAAGACGGTACATGCAGAACCCTGATGAGTGACTTCTCCGTGTGTTTGGACATAGCGATTGTTGATGGATGGCGTTTACCTCCTTCCACCTTATGTGGTCGCTCCCTTCTGAATCGGTGCGAGGTCATTTGCATGATCTATTTGTCATGCGGCAGCAGGTTCTCCCGGTGTCAGCAAAGCCTTTAGTCCGGCACTGTGCATCCGCAGGATTTGTAGATTTGATGTAATAGCTATTTCCCCGCCTGCCTCCGGATGCAGATTGGGTCCAGTAGGGTCTTGGTTGCTTTGTGTTATTGAGAAGTGGAAACGCTCGTTCGATCGGGAGATGGTTTTGCACTAAAATGATGTTGATAGTTCTGCTAGACTGTTGATGGTTGATGGTATCAAGCTGGTCAACTGATTGGACAGATCATGCCTGGTACGCTGATTGCGCCCTTTCCCTGTTGATGTTTAAACCTCATTTCATTTGGATTCGCATGTCAAGGCAACCAGCCTTGTTAGTTGAAGCATCCAATATTGGTGCTGCATAGTGTCTCATCAACCTTTAGAAATAGTTCTGGAAGGATTTAGTAAAGGCAGTGGTTATATGGGAAACAGTGACCTTGAATTTGAATGAACAAGTGGTTGTTTATGATGGAAAACATGTTGTGTCTGGTCCTTAAATGTTCTATATAACACCCAAAAAGGGTTTCATTATTGTTACTATTCCCATGTACTGGACTCTTTTTTTTGCTAGAGGTTTAGTCAATTCTGCTGAATCAAGCTACACTGTTTCCTAAGTGGTTGTTGACTTTGATTTTAATAAATAAATTAATATAATGCAGGGACAGCTGCCCTGGCCCTGTGGAGTCTAATTCCGGCCACCATCAGCCACACCTGCTCCAGCTAATCAACGTCTTCAGAAGAATCTGATAGGCTGAATCACAAGCATAAGTGTTTGTTAGGGGGAAATGGCTGGTTGGATGCAGTTTGGAACTAAACTCTGCAGGTATGAGGAATGGTGGGCAATAAGCAAGAATACAATATCACGATACTTCAAGAAATTTACGAGACTCTGTTATAAGTTTTGTTTTTATTAAATTTACAGTCGGTTTTATTACATTTACAGTTAATATCACAAGAAAAGTGCATCAAGGTGTGTTCATGCAATTCATTCCCTAAACCTGAAAAAAGGTTCCACATCTTACTTACAAAAACTGATCTTTAAAGACTAAGATCATTCTTTATTAGTTTCACAAATGGGACATTTGCCGTAATCATAGGGTCTAATCCATTGGGTTGTATTTAAGAGTAGTGAACACTCCAGTGAACTTGTTGGTACCTTCATTTATACTGTAGTGATTTTTTTATCTCGTTCCTGCCCTGCACTTTTTAGTGTTTTCCCTGCTCTAACACACCCTTTATACAGAGGACATGCTTGTTAATCAGTTGATTGATAATGGGGTGTTTTAGAGTTGGGTAAACAGTAGCATGCACAGGGATAGGATGCTCCTGGATTAAAAACCTCTACTGTTGGAAGAAAACGCAGCAAGCACTGCGGGCGCACTCCATGCATTCCTGTCACCATGATGAACAGCTGTCTGTATGTGCACCGACACACCGCCTTCGCCAGGAAATCAAAGACACCCATGTTGTGACAGTGCTGAATCTCGCCGTGAACTCTAATCAAATCAGCACCGCTGTGATAAACTTGCATAGTCGGGGGAGAGTGTAGGGTTGTTTTTTAAAGATGTATAAAGCTGTATGCTGTGCAGAGGTGGACAGAACATGCCTTTTATCACATGCGACTGACATCTGATGATCTGGTGAGCCAGTGCGGTCGGTGACTCACGACTGCTGTCTTGTCTCCATGCGTCATAGCAAGGCTTGTTCATGATGGTTCTTCTCATCGGGGTCGGTAGCTAATTACCACACATAGATTCTTCCTTTTTGCCAAAAATTGTAATTTTAACTTAATTTATGTGCAATAGTCTTGTTATGTGCAGTATCATGTAACATTTTCTAAATGGGTGCTCAATTATGTCATTATGTGCAATTGTCTTACCATGTAGAATATCACTACTTATGTCAGTATTACTTGTGCACTACTGATCTCTACTTTGTGCAATAACAGAGCTACCATCTGTGTTTATTTTTCACTTTATCGTTACTTATCTATAGTATATATACCCAGCATTTGTGGCATCGTATATTGCATATTGATGTTATTCTACACATTCTTATTGCATTTGTTTAGATATTCTATACCGTTCTTGTCTCTGTGCAGTCACGAGATAAGCAATTTCCTCCAGGATCCATAAAGTTTTCTGATTAAATGTAGTCAATCGACAAAGATATCTTTGTTAATTAAAGTCTGCTTTTTTTTTGTTCAACACAAGAACCACAAGTGTAAAATAGGTAACGAGTAGTCAAAGTTTATTATACATCTGTTAACAAAACTGCATGCATAATCACCCACCTGCCTTACTTAAGTGGTTAAGTAACCTTAAATGGAATTAAATGCAAGGTTTCGAACAGTTTTTGGAACAACGGTGAAAACATTTGCAGCATCTTAAATCTAATCAGTTTTATTATATAGCAGTTTTGACAAAAAGTTTGATTGAGGGGTTAGCTCCATTAACCTCGTCTCTTTAAAAAAGCTAAAGAGATGAACCTCTGCCCCCGACATGTCTCGACTGATTGACTACAATTGATTTTGGGAGAAAATTGTGTAAAACTGACCACCTCTCCCAACTAATCTGTTAACCCTGTAGTTCATGATGAGTGGAATGTGATGAGATGAAACCCACTCAAGGACATTACACTCTCACGTCATTTCAGAATGGAGAATTAGTCCCACCTTTCTTCACTTATTTCCATAAGCGTTAATATATGAGAGTAACAATAAGAGCTTTCAGGGCGTGATGTATGAGCCCTTGTTTGGAGGGATCTGGGGGATTTTTTTTTGATGCACTTCGATATTATGTGTCATTCATCTTTCGGCGGAAGTGGCGCGGTTGATGCTGTGCACCTCCAGCGCTGGTCAGGAACAAAAGAAGTGGCGGCGCATTCGCACTTCACCCTCTCTTTATGCAAAATTAATGCATCCGCCCCACGATGCCGTGATTTAATTTCTCCAGGTTCGTGTTTCTGTTGCCCGTTGCCATGGTGACCGGAGGAGGGCCGCCGAGACATTAGCAGCTACAGCAGGGACAGCGCGGCTCCCCCCGCGCATCCACTGAATTACGCCAACCTCATCAAGTCTGTATGCAGACTAGCTGGCACCGTGCCACGGCTGAAAAAGGCATAAGGTGCGGACAATGCATCGTATATTAAAGTCATAGCCTCAGCCCGGAGCTGGCCGATGATTCATTTGCAGGAATTTCGTAATGAGAGGCACTCAGTCATCTCATGTGTCTGGTCATAATCCTCCTATAGAAACAGCAACTGCACGCATGCTCCTAAAAGTGCATGCTGTAAATGAACGCTATCTGTACACCGTGCTGATACAAGAATACATTTAAAATATGAAAACCTTTCCAAATATACACAGATCAGTCGCAACACCACAGGTGAAGGGAAACATATTGATTAAGTCATTCCAATGACAATCGCTCTCAATGGATGGGCTATAAAAGGCAGCAAGTGAACAGTCAGTTCTTAAAGTTGATGTTTTTGAAGCAAGAAAAAGGCACAGGCGTAACGATCTGAGCGACACTGAGTGACAAGGGCCTAATCGTGCTGGCTCGCTGCAGAATGGTCGGAGTGCCCATGCTAATCCCTTTCCACTACTGAACTGGACCAGTGTAAGAAGGGAGTTTGATATAGTGAATCTTGTTTTCTTTTTTACATGATGTGGACAGCCGAATGTGTCACGAAGAAACCAGAGTGCACTATGAGAAGAATGCCAGCCAGTGTGATGCTCTGGGCAATGTTCTGTTGGGAAACCTGGGGTCCTGGCTTTAATGTGCATGTTACTTTGCTTTTTTTAACAAATAGCTTAACATTACAGACCAAGTGCACCCCTTCATGGCAATGGTTTTTCCCTGGCAGAGGACCATAAAGAGTTCAAGTTGTTGACTTACACTCCCAGTTCTAAAATCTCAATCTAATCGAGCACCCTTGGGATGTGCTAAACGAACTAGTGCGATTCATGTAGGCTTACAGGTCTAGCTTGGAAGATTCCAGGCTTCAAAGGTCTTGTGGACTCCATGCTTTGATGAGTTATAGGGACCTAAACAATATTTGGCCGATCATTTTAATCTTATAGCTGGTAAGTGCATACGCGCGCGTGTGTGTGTGTGTGTGTGTGTGTGTGTGTGTGTGTGTGTGTGAATAAAAAGTAATACCTGATACTAATTCTGATCCCAGGTGCCATTCGAATGTGTGTGAGCAGTGTGGTTAAAAAAGACAGCTGTCAGATTTCTTAGAAAAAAGTTACTATAAATATGTAATTTTGAAATGACAAGGAACAGCAATAGGTTGGGAGCTTTTCGCCCTGGAACGCCATTGGCTTGCGCTTAACGTCGCTACAAAAGGCGATTGCAGCAGACGGAGATGGCGTCACACTCCCCTGCCCAGCAATGACCATGTTGCCACCCAGATCATGTTGACTACGATGACAAAGTGTGCGTGTGTTATGTGTGTGTGTGTGTGTGTGTGTGTGTGTGTGTGTGTGTATGTATGGGTGTGGAGGGCATAAGGGTGTGTGTGGTTTATTTTTTTCTGCTTTGTCTCCCAATGGGGGAATATGTCTGTCTGTGAATTCAGGTGTGGAAAGTGAAATGTCTCAGGTTGGCATTAGGCAACCAACCCTCAAAACACACACACACACACACACACACACACACACACACACACACACACACACACTTACTAGCTGAGCAGCCTGCTGCCGTTCTACAGTTCTACAGCCCCCCACCCCTCATTCTAATTGACCTTTGTGTCTGCCTCTCGTTCATTTCCACACTCTCATTTGCATGGCAGTGTTTGGCATGCTTCCAGCGCACAGACCCATTTTACGTGAGTTGCATTCGAAACGCGCTGCTTACGCACCGTTTCTCTCTGCACAGTGTTAAACTGCATTAAACAGCTGACTGTACTGTAGATTAGGGGTGGGGAACACAGCCAAAATAAAAAAAAAACATGATTCTTGAAGGCATTTTCACGACGCACACATTATTATATAACATGTTATTTTGCTTTTCTGACAGACATCATATATTCAGTATCACATTTGAAAAAAAAATGCTTTTTACAGCTAGGACAGAAAGGATTTGGGTTCAGTCTTAAAATGCATAGCCAGTCCAATCACTGGGATTCGACTCACAATCTGAGGAAAACGCCTCTCCGTAATGAACCTCTCTTAAACGAAACACAAAGCATACGTTTTGTTGTCCCTTTTTTCTGTTTCTAAACAGTCATGCAAAGTGTTCTGATGTAAACTTGATGCTTTGTTGAGAAGCTTATTTAATTCATAATTTGCAATATTGTCGATAGGAACCAGGAGTCTCCATGCCTTTAATGCAAATGTAGCCATTTTATTTACTCAGGTCTTTTGACATTTCACATGTAATGCGGGTAAAATAGCGACAAATGTGACGCTCTGCCATGAATGTCTTTTAAAAATATATATTTTAGACTCAAAACGGAAGCGTTTGGCACCATTCATGATCATTTACTGTAATAACATTTTGTTGTGTGGTTTTTAGAGGCATTAATGGCTTTACATGTCGCGTTTGTCTCAGCACCTCTGTGAACAACTGTGACTCATCCAAACCATCAAACCACACGGAATGACTTTGAAAGTTTGCATCTTAACAATTTATTGATGTGGAAAATCAGCAGAATTGCCTTTTAAAGAGTCAAAGGGTTAAAATGCTCAGGTGATTTTAGAGCTGGGTGATGTATTGCCCATGCTAGTATACCGGGGTTAATCAAACAATATCTCTTTGGTTGTTTTGGTGCCTAAAAGAATATAGTTCACCACAAATTAAATTATTCACTGAAATCATGTGGAAACTAGTCTGTCTGATTAACATTTAAAATAATGGCATGGCTCTCTTTGGTGTGAAGAAAACAGGAATAGTTTAGTCCGAATAAACTGTAATACTTTTAGCGTAGAGGAGCACAAACTCAAACATCATTACATTTTGTGATACTGCGACATGTTTGGTAGAAAAATAGTGTGATGTTGTATTTGATGGATACTGCCCAGCACTAGGTGATGGCCTCCATGTTGTCAAATAGACACTGTAAACTGTTTTTGATGCCTGTCAAAATAATGATCTCTGATTGTTTCCACTATAAGACGACTGTGTTTGCTGGATCTATCTTGCGACACTTCTCCTTCTGTGCGCGCTTTCCAATACCAGCGTGTACCTCTGCTATATCTGGTGCTGTGTATTTATTTCGTGGGCAGTCGAACAGCAATCAGAGATTGAGTTCTGCCATTCAAAAGCTATCTCGCCGTAGAAGAGGGGGAGGATGGGAATAAACGGGAAAGTGCAAGCATTCATGTGAGAATCCAATCCTCCACAGTACACAGCCCCCGCAAAGCCTCCAGACTGACCCCTTTATATAAATGCAGCATGTCCGCTAACTCTGTGGATAGCCGGCCTAGACTTGAGATGCATGTCTGGCCCAGCTTGAGTAATGTATGACCTGCCAGCACACTTTTCTGGGTTTCTCTGTGTGTGTGTGTGTGTGTGTGAGTGACTGTGTGTGTGTGTGTGTGGGGCACAAAGATCAAAGTTAGATAGTAGAACAGTTGACACCTTAACAGAATCAAAAAATATAAAAATTGTGATTATATTAGTACATCTTTTGACTTTGACTGTGCATTGCTGAAGCAACAGACTGGTCAAAATCTCATGATTTGTTGGTATCACAATAGACTGGTATCACAATAATAACTACCAAATGAAACATTATGTGGTCTGACCTAACACCATAAAGCCCTTACATGGCAGGTAATATGTCTGTAGTGATGTGTCTGTAGTTATGGTGTTTTCGGACTGTTACAAATTTATCATTTTCTTCATAACTGTGTTTTTAGAGGAAATGTTAGGATGCTTTTTAGCTCCTGGTTATGTTCTGAACGTATCAGTTTACAACATCATAGTCTGAGTGTCTACCATCATGTATTTAGTTCTATAAGGTCAACAAAAATGCTGGAAATCAATATTTGTGCATTTGGTTGGACAAAGACATTAGGGTATTTAGTTGGGTCTCACAAATGTTAAAGTTAAAGATATAATTTTTTAAATATTACAACATTATTATCTGTAATATTACAAAATACAATAGGAATACCTAATAAATACCTCTTAAGTTCCCTCCTTCCATTTTGCGCGTGTGCTTTAAATTCTTATTGCAATATTGCACTTTTCTGGTCGCCGCCCCCTTGTGGTAATAATTTTTTGTTATTATCCTGTCATTATTCCCGTTCAATAACGTAGTGCTTCTAGAAATAATTGATCTAAACTGACTTTACTCTAGAGCTGATCAAACTGGAACCTTGCAGTTTTCTATAGTAATGAACCATGTAACACTTTTCTGATTGAGTCAGAGCTGTTTGACAGAGAAAATATTGCCGGTGAAAAATAATTTGCATTCACTCTTCTGATGTGAATATCAACAGAGCGTGTGAGAGTGGGACCACCCTGTCCACAAGATGGCATCATAATATAACTATTGGAGAAGCAGCTCCACTGCAGACATCCGGTTTGAGCCACATTCCTGACTTTTCTCCCCTCCACTTTATGGATCGGGTTAAAATGTCTTCACACAAATCTTTGAGGCAGAGTTTTCCCGGAGTTTAGACTTTGGGAAAATTGACATTGTTTTCGCGGTAATGGGAGCTGTGTAGTTAAAGCACTGACACTGTGGCGCTGTGTGCAGAATCCAAGTGGCTGTTGATGAAGCCATTGGCCTGAACGAGCTGCTCATCTGTCTTTTTCTTTATTCATTTTCTTGCTCCGCTTTTTCTGTCTGAAAGAGACCAAATGGGTCGCAGCAGGTGAAAGTAAAGAAACGTGAAGAGACGCCCCTTCGACGAGCCTTTCATACCAGCACAAAGACCACGGCCCTCCTCTTTGAGCCCCACAGCTCCTACCTGATTAACACTCTTCCTCTGAGCCCTTTGATAGAGGGTGCAAAAGCAAAATCAACAAAAGCTGTATGAAACCCCCTTAAAATTACAAACCCCTTTTAGAGGCAGACTTCAGTTGAGGAGGGGTAGGGGAAGAGCTTTTGTTTCGTGTGTGTGTGTGTATGTATGCATGTGTGTGTGTGTGTGTGTGTGTTAATGAGGAATGGAGGACGATAAAAAAGACATCTTTTTTCCTGTTAATGTAAGAGATGACCAGTAATAATTAATTCCGGGTTGTTGTTTTTTTAAAGGGAAAACCCACAGTACAAGCCCACGCCCCACCCCTCACTCACACTGTCTCTTTCCACAGTTCGGGCTGTTAGAAACTAATCAGTGCAAAAAGTACATTTTAATCTTTTTTTCATGCAATCCAATGAGAACTGGAAACACGTTTTTTTTTTTTTTTGCCTTTCTTCTTTTTTTTGATCATGCATATTTGTGCATGTTCTTCAGTCATGTCCTTGAGAAACAGAGCCGATCGTTGACAACTACTGACAAAAAAAGAGAGGGGAAAAAAAATCTAAGAATACACACAAGCTCTTTCTTATTGTCTTCTGAGTCATTATTTTTGCAAGCGTTCTCTAAAGGGAGTTGTCTCAAGTACAAAGTATAAATAGCTTTTAACAGAGCTAGAGTAATGCTGATAATCTGATTTGGAGTGGAATTTGTAATCTGTGTAGAATAAAAGAGGCTTATTTTAGTATTCATTGGCCTTTTTTTGTTGCCAGTTTTGCTTTTATCATTCAAATGAGGTATTTTGAATATTCCAGTCTTCATCCAGTGCTTGTTGAGTGACATGGGAACCTGTGTGTGTATGTGTGTGTGTGTGTGTGTGTGTGTGTGTGTGTCAAATACAGTATACATGCACACTGTATACTATTGTTCTGTCATTTGACGTTGCTTCGTTATATCTGTCACATGTAGATGTCATTTTTCTCCTCTTCTCCTCAGCGATATTGTTCATCCTGATTCTTTGATCAGGGCCGCGATTCGTTCCCTGTCTGTTGAGTCCTTCTGTGTCTGTCGACTCCCTGGCTTTCACACTAGGTGTAATGATAGTTTTTGGTTTAGATTTTACATTGTTTCACACAATGCACGATTTCTGACAATAAACAGTGACGAATCATGATTCATTCACTATTTCGTGATGCTCAAAGTGAGGTTTTCACTCTGAGTGGAGGAAGTCTCAGGGCTCCTGTAATTCAAACGTTCATATTTTAGTACAAATTAGCAGATTTTTTGGTCCAGTTTGATTGGCTTTGTTTTTGTTCACGAAAAACAAAAAGAACTAGTGCTTGCTGACCATTTTAACAAAATGGCAAAAAATAAACGATAGGACATCGATTCATTTTTCAGGTTAATACAAAGTAAAACACAGACCAACATTGATTTAACATTTATTCAATTTATTTCTCATTATCCTGTAAGATGACCTTTTCCGTCTTTCCAACAGCCACAAATGTCTAGAGCACTGTCAAATAGACACGTCTGCTGGCTTTCACTGTTAAATGGATTATGGACATGTTTGAGAAAATAATAATAGCAATTGTAGTATTTGCGGTAATTTACAGATGAAAGCTAAATTGTTTGCAGCCACAGTTCCATCATTTGTTAATCGGGAGGGGTGGTGCTGCTATTCCAGCAGCTTTTGTTCAAGCTATAGCACATAATACATCCCCAGAAATGGACTAGTGCTTTCTGAAAAAAAAAAAACACCCAAAAAAACATTGCATCTTCTGGATCAGTTAATAAATGTAATAGGTGGCTTGTTATAGAAGCAGGTTAGGTGTACAGCTGGTGAAAAGGTTTTGAAGGAACAGTCCTCTTATTTCTAACTTGGAATATGAGATTGTAAATGTTGCTACAGTCTACTGACCAAAAGCAGGCCTTCTGGTACTGGTAACTGGTAACGGTGCTGAAACACAATATTGTTTTTTTGTTTTTCACAGACCTGCTCAAAGTTAATTTGGGCCTTTTGAAATTTATCCTAAATTCACCTGCCTCTTTGAAAAAGAAACATTTATAATTATTGCATTCCACAATGTACTTTGAAAAATATTTTAATAACATAAACCTAGTGTAATGTAACAAAATACACATTTTTAAACTTTGTTTGTAGATCAGGCCCTCGGCAAACCATGAACAGTTAAATCTAAAAGGTCCTGGGCACCAGTGTTTGGAAAGACCATTCAAAATTGTACAATCAAATAAACAATGATTTTCTTTTTTGTACTAGATCCTGCCTAATTATCATTTGTAATGCTGCATAAGGTTCACCAAATAATGTCACGGAAGAAACGAAGAAAAGCGAAACAGTCAAAACAAGCGATGTGGTATTCTTTTAGCGCACTGATCTCTAAGAAGCAATAGCCTTTATTCATGCTGTCTTAAATATCATCTGACATCGAGATATATTCCGAAAATTCCATCATACTGAATTCAATGCATTACAATAGGTCGATGTGTTTTTTTATGAATGTGCCAGGTACCTAGAACACACACTATTGCACTATTTATGTCTGTTTTCTAGAAACAAAACCTATAATAAACAAAATCTGAAAAACCCTGTGACACTGACACACCTGTGATGTATGAATGGGTTGTGTCAGTAAGGCTAAGGGTTTTGAAGCACACACACACACACACACACACACACACACACACACACACACACACACACACACACACATCCTTTGGTCACCTCAAGGCCAGCTAACACTTCCTGACAGGTGGACGTGACATTGTGGCTTTTCCTACTAACACAGCCTTACTGACAGCAGATTGACCTCATCTATCGGTCCCTCCATGTGTTCGTCATGGTGAGAGTGTGAGTGTGTGTCATTGACTCCTCTCCTCCTCCTCTTTTCTTTGCATACCTCAGTTTCCAAACGTGCTTGCACCCGAACTTGCCTGACCCTCCAGACACGGGTCACTGTACTCTGGCTGTACGGTCGCAGCTGGATTGAGTGTTCCGTGTGGCATCGAAAAATGTTACGCTGAGTGGAGTTAAAAGAGCCGTTGACAGTAAATAGGGATAACCTAATTTGCCTACGTTGGTTTGGCTGGGATACAGCAGCTGAAGAAAATGAAGAAAATGGCTCCTGGCCAAAGCATTCCCCGTGGTCATTAAGCATTGTAAGTGTTCAGGCCTTCCGCCAAAGGTTTACAACAGATTTACTCATTTCTACACATAACTCATACTGTCAGAACAAAGGTGATGTACAGGTACAGGTATCAAGATACGAACAAGGTAAACGTAGGAGTAGAATTTGTACCCAACCCTTTTAAATAAATAAGAGAACTGAAGTCTAGAGGAGCTGTATGGAATCAATACAACTTAAAAATTAAGTGGAACAGTAAATGCTAGCCATGTTCCATAAATAAAGGTACTGAGGGCACACCCCAGAGGAGAGAGGAGCACTGCCCCAGTGACAGTTTAGTACGTATTTTTCTTTTTAAGAGTATGGGATAGTCGGTAGGTCGGGTAGGAATGCAATGATGTGCCAGGAATGCCAATAAGTCATCAGGGATGTCACGTATGTAAAAAAAACGTTTACTCAAAATCAAAAGTGATTTACATTCATATGACGGATGTCGTCATTCCAACAGATTGCAGTTTATTACAGGAAGTGTTGGGTGCTTAGAGGCTTCCATTGTTAGGAAAGAAGAAAGGGTCTGCGACCTTAAGTCATCAGGCAAAATGAAAGGAATCCACAGAAGGCTTAATGATTTGATTAGTCAGTTAATTGAATAAAAGGCAATAGATTGGTTGATTGCAGAAATAATTATTGCTTGTAGGGTTTTAACAGTGGTGTTCAAACCTGTTCCTGGAAGACTGCAGTCCATCACAGATGATTTTCCTGTAATACACAGTCGGAACCTGGAAAATAATCAAGGGTTGAATCAGGTGTGTTGGTCACTCATGAAGCTGTTCTGAACTGTGCATCCTTACTTTACCGTGTATTTGCATACCGTACAAGCTTTTTGTCGTGCGCTACGTTAGATATGACAAATACCAAGTAAGTGTCAAGTGAACGCATCTGAAATTACAGTTCGTTCTCGAATTGACTAAACAAAACAAATGGAGGCTCTCAATTATGCCTGAACACAGTGCAGGAATCGGATGTTGCTGATTGTTCTTCTGTCAGCACCCTCTTTGAAGACGCCTCACCGAGCGACAGCCGAGGTAAAGAAGGTGCCAAGTGAGCCTGTACATATTTGTGAGCAGAATAATGCCACCGAAAGAACATGTGAGCAAGTATTGATAGAGAGTGACAAGCCCGACCATGAGAAGGACTTCTTCTTCAGTTTGAGGCACCGAGCCTCATCTATTTTTGTCTCGCTCGTGTGTGTGTGTGTGTGTGTGTGTGTGTGTGTGTGTGTGTGTGTGTGTGTGTGTGTGTGCGAGGGGGAAGCAAGATTGGAGGAATTGCATTGTCTTTACTGTAGTGAGTGAGGGAGGTGCACTCACCAATTCTCCTTGAAGTTCTGAGAGACGTCGGTAAAGACGTAGCCCTCTGAAGTGGGTTAACCTCGCCGTCATGTGACAGACAAGAGTAAGGGAGCATGCGGCTTGCTGGAGCCGCCAGGCCCTGTTGAAACCTCTCTCATTAACGGCTAACCTCTCAGCTCTGTCTTAATGAATCCTCTAGCTGGTTCACTTCTGTGGTAAAGGCAGAAGGGCCACGGACGAAAAAACAAACACTTGCACCTCTCCATTACAGAATAATCAAGAAGTCTGGTGTTATCAATACTGGCATGTACTGTTTTAAAAGAGGAAAGGAGAAAGGTGATACTACGAAGACAAGAAAGATAGAAGGGATATGAAGATAAACGTTAGAAATCGATCTATAAGAAAAAAAAATAGTAAAGAAAGTGAGTAGCAGCTTCTTCTTCCATCCATCTGTGTGGTTCTGAACCTTCTAGGACTCTACTCTTGCTCAATAATCTGGACTTAAGCCCTAGGAGGGCACCCTGGTCTTACTTTTGGGTCCTCTTTACGAGGAGTAGGGATTTATTAAATAACGCAAATCCCCCACCTTTTGTGCTGAAAGCATGACCTCGCTGACCTTCTCTTAGAACCAAGAGGAACCAGGTGGAGACCCACCTCGGTCTGGCACCGGAGTGGGCGTCCTCAGCTCCTAAACACACATAGGGAGGAGCTTGTTGACTGCCACTAGGTGAGAGGAGAGGTTGAGGAGGTCGTGGAGTCTTGCTGACAGGCATGAAAGGGCGGCACGATCACCTGTCACTCTCTCCATCACATCAAAGTCCAGAGAAGAGCCTCCCTCCTGAGCAAGATCTGCTCATGAATATACCCACTGCGCAAGCCGGCCTCTCTCCAGTCCCCTTTCAGCAGCTCTGAGCATAATACCACCTCAGCAGCCATCAGTGCAGCTAATGAGAAACTTCAAATTGGCACAAAAAATTCAGTGTCTGTGAGGCGAAGCCATGCTTGGTCACTGACGATCAAAGTCAAGCCTCTAGATCCTTTACTGGCTTGCAAGCAGCACTCCTGGCATTATCAGTTTGTGTGAAGTGTGCATTAATAATTTATTATCTAATAAAGATAACACTTTAACACTATTTTTGCCATTTAATCATAAGTTATTTCCACCTTTTGAAAATGCCAGCTGCCCACATGTTGCGTCTTCATGATGTGTGGACCTACAGAAATTTTGGAAATCGCACCTTTTTAGGTTACATGAACACATGCTAACGTTATTTCCTTCTCCTATTTGTTTTGACACCGATGCCATATGATGAGATGTACTGTAGGAAGACATCTAAAGCTCTCTCCAAGAGAATCTGTTTAAATGAAAGTATCATGTCTTTATGGCTGTGGAGAACCACACCTCAGCACACAGGTCTTGATGGGGCCGCGGTGTGGCCCTCTGGCTCCTGGCTTTGGTCTTAATCCTCTGACTAATAAGTTCATAGCCAGGCCATATGCTCTGGTGCTGTTTCGGAGGGGGGGAGGCGTCTCCCCATGCTACTTACACCGGGACGGCCCATTTCTCAGGTACCTCCCCCGCCGACCAGCCCTTTGTTCGGGCGGATCAGTCCACTCCACACCGTGAATGGGCTGAATTGATTAGCCCGCACCGTATAATTGTCAGCAAATCCCCCCCTCGAATCATTTCCCATCCATTTGAAAAGGACAACGTACGTTCTCCTTTTTTCTTTGGCTTTTTTCCCCCTTCCTTCCAGTGCCCACCCCTCTTCCCCCTCTTTTCATGCCACTTGGTTCGTCTCCCCCAGCCCAAGCCACCTCCCTTCATGCTGAAGAGAAAAAGGAGGCGGGGGCAGGAGAGAGACAGAGAGAGAGAAAGAGCGGATCTTTCTCTGGACCGGCCCACCCGTTGGCGCTCTGGCCAAGGATGAAAGGGGCTGGCGGGTGGACGTGTTCTAATCTGCCATCCTGGAGGGCGAGCGGCAGGCTGGCCGGAGTTCTTACCTGCCCACGCACAGCCAGCGATGGGAGAGCAAGGAGGACAGGAGGCTGGAGAGGGGGAAAAAAGGATAAAGAGTGAAAGGGAGTTGTTTGGGGGGGAAGACTCTGGGGCCTAGGCGCCAACTCTGGCTTCTCCTGCAGCTTGGCCCATTCAAACAAGAGGCCCAGAAGCCCGGGTCAGGCCAAAAGTCTGGAGTATTTACTAATACCAGTTGCTATCGTTGACTGGGGCATGTAAGGGCCCATCAAGTGTTCAATATTCCAGACAAAGGGTTTCTTTTTATTACTTTAAGACTCACGTATCCCAAATCTTTCAACACTTTATAAGCCAGGTCAAGACCTGTGAAGTGTTGACTCTTAGATGTCAAAATGGGTTCTTTACAGCAATGCTTAAAGAAGCTTTCAGTCAATGTTTTTTTTTTATATAGAACCACTTCAGTAACTGTAACTGCTCTTCCTAGAACTGTATGGCTGTGCCTAGAACTAGTAAGAAGGCTTTATTTTTATATAGTTCTAGATCGCCTTATTTTTTTTAACTAGTTCTAAACCATGCACTGGTTTATAAATCATGTTGCAATGATGTTTAATGACGTCTGTTATTATCAGTCACGTTTACAAATGGAATGTTTCCTCTACATGAAGACCACCGGTCTCCAGGCCTGTAGTCCAACAGAGACCATCTCCTTTGGGAAAAGGTCGTAGGTTCAGGGTCATAAGGGTTAAGACCCCAGTGCTTCTCCACCATGGCCAGACACATTTAGGACCTTAATGAGGTCACCGACAGGGCGTTGCCAAGTGATTTAAACTAACAAGAGTCTTTGTCCATTTTAGAGGATGGCCACTAGCATGGCCACAGCTACTATAGGCTTGACCTCAGAGCATGGCCAGTGCCACACGTGCCTGAAATCCCCTGATGAATAAGGTGCTCAGTGCTCAACACTTCCTCTTTTACCAAGCCTTGTGTGATGATGCGTATGAATCAAAAATTGTAAAAAGTTTCAAGAACAAATGTACATGGTGTATCATGAATAGAATCACACGTTTATTATAACATTATTATTATAACTAATAACTTTTATTTCTGCAATATAAACGAAAAAGTAAATCAGACAAGCCCTGAACATTGCTTCAAATTTGTCACATTTGATCTTTTAGCCAAATTAGTTTTGAATAGAGCCATGAAACAAACACATTAGCAAGTTCAGCTTTTACAAGACACTTGCCTGATTGAACTTGAATGTCACACTTTACAGGCCATCTGGTTTGCAGAATTGTATTTTACTCTTTGCTGGCAAATTCTGATTTGCTTGGTTGTTTCATCAAGAGGACAGGTTTCGAATTTGATGTAGGTCTGCTGTCTTCAAAATCTGAAAAAACTGGCTGCACCTCAGGTCATTTCTAAGAATCGAAAGTGATTAAATGGATTACTTTTCTGCTTAAAAAGAAGAAATGATTTAGCTGAAGCATAAATCGAGACGTTAATTAGCAATCAGTGTTTCGTGGAATGATGGTTATTGTAAAAAACTTTGCAGCCCATCAGAACTAATTGTTGTTAAAAGACATTTAAATGTTAAATATTTTAATGTGTAATATCATTACAACCGTATACATAATGTCTTTTTTCCATAAAACCTAACAAGCCTAACTGATGTCGACGAGAAGGGTCTGCAGTCTGGCGAGAACCAGGGTCAACGGTCAAGTTGATAGTGACCATTAAAGTGGTCAGTAATGGACTGGTCAAGCTGGCCATGAGGAGTTTCCTGTCCTTTTCAAAATAGGTCATTTTACCAGTCTATTGATCCCCTCCATATGGACGCGAGCAAACAGGGGTGACTGTTAGACATCCTATAGGTCAGAGGTTAAATGACCGAGGCTGCTAAAGGAGAAATAATAATGACTGTGTTATTACTGGGATTTTTACTGGCTAATGTCCAGAAACTAGATGAAGAGAGGAAGCTGAAATCTATATTAGAATAGATTTACTGTGGACTTTATTTTTACCAGTATCTTTACTTTGTAGAATATATTACCAATGTATCACATGTATATTAAAAGAACTCTCTACATCAAACCATAGAATGAAATGAAATGAAACGTATCAGGCCAGGTGGAATTTGCACAGATCCCAGTCCAGTGTGGATTTAGGACTAATGAAGCAGCCCCATTACGGGATATGAATATGTTTAGCTAAGGACTCTTTCTTTGTTTGGCCATCCTCTATTGACATAAAGTGCTCCCACGGGACAGCTTTCAAAGGCCACTGACCTGCCTCGTCTTCGTGACGGGCAGCCGTCTTATGTGTTTTTCCCACGTTCCTGGACCCTATTGTCCCATGCCGGGGGTCTCCCATTCAGGCTTGACCCCAGCTATGGTAGACTTTGGCTTGGAGATGACGAAGCCCCTCAATAGCTCCCTGAGAACCAGGCTGAACTGGGAGTGGCAGAGTTGACCAGGACGGCATGTGGTCATTTTCCGGCTTGCTGCCCTCCTAAAGGCCTCTGGAGTACAGGGGCTGAGCACTCCATGCGTATGGGGGGCTTCTGTATGTGTATGTGTGTGTGTGGGTCTGTGTGAGTATGTGTGTGTGAGAGACAGAGAGAGATTGAGCGAGAGAGAGAGAGAGAATCACAACATGGAGAAGAAAAGAATAACTACTAAGATGCGCTGAAAGTGAGATGAGGTCACTGCAGTGGTGATGTCATCATAGCATGGCACCATTGCTCGCCATTGGTCTATCTGTTTAGTGAGGAACCAATAGCGAACAGGCACTAACTTTCATATCATGCTGAAACTAGAGGCAAGGCTAAGCTTATCCGAACACTCAGATAAATTTCAAAACATATCTGTCCGACAAAGCATGAAAAATTGTATGTTTTAATGCTACTAGATGAAATGCCATAGGTTGGAGCGCATAAACACGTTGCATAAGAGGAACAATACTTTGCCCATTAAAGTCTGACAGGTTTGTAATACCCCCACAATAAGATGAAGTGTACCCAAGAGGGCCATTCAAGTTACACGAATTGTGGACAAACAAGCTGAAGCAATACTCAATTTCCAATATCTGAGATGCTCACAGATGATATGGGATGCGTCCGTGTCATCAAACGGTATCACTCTGCACTTCTTAATGAATGGCACTTAATTTGAAAAAGATGTAATATAGGGAATTAGATCAAGTCCAGCTTGGGACTTTAATTAATCAGCTGTCTATTGGAGTTTCGAGCTCGTGGTATGTATGTCCGTTGTCAGTCTATAACCTATAAGGTACAGCGATATATTGCTTGTATTATCCACTGTGATCAGAATGCTTGTACAGTATAAAGAATTCAGCACCTGTCTTCGTCCAGCAGCTGATTCCTTCACTGTCAGCCATCTTCTCATTTTCTCTTTCCCTCATCTCCGCCTCCCCACCCCACCCCACCAGTCTTCACCCTGAAGCCTGAGCAGCCAAAGCAGAGAGATTTATCTGCGTCCTCTAGCAATGATGACAGGGTAAATATTCATACAGCCGTCCAAGGTTCTCCGCACTATTACTGGCATGGTTTCGTCCCCGTTCTCCTCGCCGGTTAAATTCTTAAAGGGATTATTTGGTGAGATGAATGGGGCCAAAGCACTGAAGGGCATCCCAGTGTTCTTCAAACAAAGCTTCCTCTGTGATTGGTCCAGTGCTCATTCTGGCCAATAAGATGACGGAAGACATAAGACGGGTCTAAAGCTAATCCAGATTTGGATGATTTGTAGTTGGAGTCCTGGCTGTATTTATTTACATTTGGGTGGAAATTGTGGTCTAAACCTTTGTAAAAAGAAAAGAAATGTGTTAATATATGGAGATTGGACTAGTTCACATTATGGTCAGTTTTACACCAAGTATTCAGGACTTTGTAACCTAACTATAGTGTAAACAGGTGTGTTCTTTGAGAATAAAATCGCCTATGGATGTAAATATTGCACGGGAATATGATCCTTGTTACTTCTAAACGACTGGGGCTGGGCCAATATTGCCAGATAATATTGGCTGATATGATTTTATATGATCAGATACAAGACATACCCCTATTGTTTTAGTTAAACAGTGCTTTACTGATTGATATATTAAATATAACTTTCTCAGTTCTGAAAAAACTCATGTTCAATTAGTTTTAAATCAGCTGGGATAGACTCCAGCCCCCCCCAG
>JBBJLR010000042.1:8581354-8599620 GCA_037577145.1 Brachypetersius gabonensis | reverse complement strand
CACACACACACACACACACACACACACACACACACACACACACACACACACACACACACACACACACACAGACAAACAGAGACACAGAGACACAGACACACAATATAAAAGTCTAAATAAATCCAATATAAAATTAGCAGAAAATACACACAATTGCAGAGGTATAAATACAATAGACAAGTAACAGGTTAGTAAATCACTAACGACACAGAGGGTGGGTGGGAGTACGTTATTGCACTTAGTTGAGATCAGTAGTATATTAGGAATGCTGACATAAGTGATATTCACAAGGTAAGAGTAATAATAATAATAATAATATATTGTACAGAATGACAAAATATGTTTATGCATAAATTAATAAACATGTGGCTACTCTACAGACATCTAATTCTAGACCATTTTGGCGAAAAATAAATAAATAAATAAATAGCAAGTGTCTGTTCATCTCTATTTTAGGTACCATTAAAGCACATCTCTGACACAACACTGGCATTAAATTACGACATTGTCCAATTGCGATGAGTCCATACATTGCAATACAGGATGGGATAGGAAAACAAAATATAATTCTGGCTTTAAATGCTTGCTGACTGTAAAAACCAGTCTGTTAAATTTATATAGGTTTGTTGGAGGATGAGTGTCTTAATTCATCATTACACACAAAAGCACATTTTTATTTATGTATCAATGTATCTATCTATCTGTCTATCTGTCTATCTATCTGTCATGGTTGTACTGTATGGACAAAATAATAAAGGCAGAAGGAGCGGTGACTAAGGCTTTATTTCTTCTAGTTAGACACACACTGTGTCAGTAATGTATGCATGTGGAATACATCCTGAGTTCTTTCTAATTCTAATATCTCCCCCTGTGCCCCCCCTCTCGCTCTCTCCTGAGATAATGCCATAATTTACAGCCATGTATTGTGTGAGATAAATGATGGTGGCTTTTCATAGCTAATGGGCATTTCCCTTTAACAAATAATAGGCCCCATTCTAACGGGGGAAAAAAGAATTGCCATCAAGGGGTATTTCTCACCTTGACTTCTTATTTTCCTTCTAATGGACATAAAGAGATTTTTTCCTCCTTTGTAGACGAAATACACCGACACTGATAGTGAAGTGTCTCAGTTTTGTGGATCTGTTGATGTATCTTTTTGGAATAATAAAAATTTTGACATTTTTTTTTGGAAGGGGCGTGAGGAATTGTTGCTGTCAACTTAAGTATGCTGCGATATTATGCAATTTGATTTTGTGGGAAGCCATATATTCTTGGCACGCTTTCTTTTACTGATCATACACATACACATACACACACACACACACACACACACACACACACACTGTCTCTAGCCGAAGTGCTGGAATCTCAGCATCCCTCGAGGGTTCCAATTGACTGGCTACTGACCCTTGCTGCCCTCAGACTGCTGGCCACCACTTAAATAAGAGACTCGAGGGACACATCAAAGGCCTCTGAGGGTTAAATAAGCAGAGCCGGCTCATACGCTACTGACCAAGCACACCACTGATTATGTATGGCGCTTATAGCATGTTTACATATTGGCCAGATAATGGGTCATTTCATGTTCATCACAGATTTTCAGTTCAGGCCAATTCCGCTTCTATCTCTGGAAATAATCCCCAAAAGAAATTTCTGCATTCTGCCACATTTAAAGAAAGTGTTGCCCAATTAAATGAGACATAAATGGAATTTGGATTTTTCTTAATACATTCAGTGCTAAAATACTAAATGGTTTGGGAGAGAGAGAGAGAGAGAGAGAGAAAGAAAGAAAGAGAGAGAGACAGAGAAAAAGCACAATCATTAGTGGCCGTGCTGCATGCTTTTAGATCACAAGGGGGCAGTCAACTCTGTTCAAAAACCAAAGCAATTTTTCGAACACAGCCTATTGGTCTTGCAAAATCCTGATTTCTTCTTTTTTGCTCTTTTGTCAAAGCACTGCAGCTGACTCTCCCCTTGTGTTGGTGCATTCCATTTCCCCCCTGATTAAACGCCGTGTGTATCTTCATGTACGTACAGATGTGCATATATGACGATTCACGCATCCATTAGGTATTTTATATTACCATCTGTCAAATCCAAACACTCCCACTGACGAAGAGCGGCTTTGTCCAAATAAGCCCCAAGGGTTCCTCATCTACTTCAAGAGTCCTTTCTGCTCTTATTCAATTCGGGACAAAAGAGGACGAGGTTAGGGTCAACCATTATTGCAACTTTCCAGTATTTATTTCCCCTCTCTCAACAAGAAATAGCACAATCATGGAATCCTCATTATCCGGTAGTAGACCACGACTAGGTGATTAAAAAGATACCTTCCCCAAAGCTCATCCCTGGCTGAAGTGCTTGGGAACGATGATCCACCTGAAAAGGCGACATGGTGGGCCTCAGTGAAGACGGTGTGCATGAATGGAGCCCTCTTACCAGAAGAAAAGAGACACTCTCGCTGTTTGTTTTGGAAACTGTCTGATTGATCCGAGGGCCAGGACGAAAAGGACAGGCCTGTTGTTCTGGTTCTTCCACACAATAGCTCTCGGGCTTACCTTGCTCCAGCACTGGCCAGTGGAATGCTTTTCACGCTGTGAGACTTGGGCCACCTCTTACTACGTACATCGAGATTAACATCAAATTTAGGAGACAAATCAGACCCAAATCTGCTACTACATAGTACAGAGTACTATGTACTCTGCAGAATATGTGGGTACAGTAACAGTAAGCCAAGGTTTCAAACGGGAATGGAATGTAAACCCAACACACATTAATAGCTGTAATTACATCGTAATGCAAACCCTAATGTAAATAAGGCTTCTCCCGCTGCAATTTCAGATTTTAAGTAAAAGGTTTCAATCGAGTTTATTTGAACAGAAAATAGAAAAAAGAAGACAATTCTTCCCATAACATTAATTTATTAAACACAAACTAACCAAAAATAATAAATAAAAACAGAAAAGCAGTACTTAAAAATACACTTAAGACAAACAAGGCCGTTTAAACCTGATGAAGTTGAAAGTTTCCAGCTACTTCTCTGCTAGAATTCAATGGAGATTTGGAAAAATTGATTTATTTATTTATTTAAACAAATGATTTGTCAATTTTTGTCATGAGAAATTCAAAGGGGCCAATTCCGAGCCCTAAGATTATTATGTTATTTGGCATTAGGGTTAGAAAAGTTTAAAGACACATATAGCCAAGATGCTCAAAAAAAAAAAACAGGAGGTATTTAGTATGATTAAGAGGTTCCCTTCACTTTTGGTCACTCTTTAACACCTTGCTAAGAATCGGAGAGGGTTATAAAGGGAGAAAAAATAAAAGGCCAAAACCTGATATTAACTCAGCCAGGTCTATAGTTTTGCTTGCCAACAGTGAAGAGCTTTTAGGGCTCATGACACGCCGGTTTTTTAAATTATTGGCTAATCATTGTTCCTGACTGGAAGTACGGATGGTAGCTGACAAATGTTTGTATGTTGAATCTTATTTGGGGGGGAGGAGAATAAATTCATACCAACCACAATTGTATCCGGTTTGGCCAAGTTAAATAGCAAGTAGTTTTGTGTAAATCAAGAGAAATTGAGTGAATTAAAAATAAATCATACGTCAAAACTACATGTGAAAACATTAGGCAGGATCGATACATTCATATTGTGCACGCTCTCCAGAAATTCTCAGTGGAGAGAAAAAAAAAAAAAAGAGGATAAGACTTACATCTCAAGAGTAAAAAAAAACAAAAAAAAACACCCTTTCAACACAAATTGAAACAAAAAGACACATTTGCGAAATCAAAACGATATGCGTTTTCTATGTGTGCTGCTTGAATGAGCTGTAGTGCAAAACCTATGTTGTTTTACAGACCAATGCTTCATTAAATTCAGTATACTTCAGCTTCATGCACCACTCTACTGAGGTGCATGAAACACAGTCACTTCCCCCATACCCCCCCTCACCATTGCTTGTACAATGAAGAGTACATCTGAGTGTTAACACTTACAATTCACAGCAGGCCATATGGTACGATTGCTGAGAATGGACACAAGCAGATGTTGCACTCACCACAGATTAGGGGTTACAAGCATACTTGGCACCTTAATACAAAAGCTAAACGGAAATCAATCCGAATACTAGATCCGTGACAGCAAATCAATAGGGGCGACACAGGAACATGTGGAGCGCACTCGCAGGCTCTGTTTGATCATGCTGGACCCTAGATTCAAAGCGAAATGTTTGACCAGTTAAAACGATAAAGGAGGGGCAGGAGAAGAGCGGAGACCAGTGCTTTTTAGATCGTTTTCCGAGATCACTCCTTTCTTGTTCAAAATGCCCTTTTTAGATTTATGCCCGCCAGCAGCAGGGGTCAGTTGCAGCCCGCAGGCATTGATGTCTTTATACTAACACTCGTTCGTTCGCGCGCGCACACACGCGCACATATACACACATGCTCACATACAGTTAAATTAACTTGGTCTTCTACAGCTACATTTGACTTTTCATACAGGGAAGCCAGTCATACACTTCCCCACCCTCCATGCAGACCAAACAAACAAAACACATTTAATTAGTACACACCCCTCTCCCTTGACCACTGCCTTAGTGCTACCCCTCCTTCCTCCTCACTGTGATGCTCCACGACACTTGTTTCCTTCTGTTTTAACACTTGAGTGACGAGCTCCCCTACAGCACAGCCATGTTTCTACTTCAGAGAAGGCAAACGTAAAAACTGACTTTTAAAAATCACATATCTATAAAACCTGCTTCTTTTCAGCCATTCAGCTCAACTCTAAAAATACAGTATTTCATAAGCAATTCATGTAAAAGTTCCCTCAGTGTGTTTAAAACAAACAAAAGGCTCATAAAAAGGTAACCCTCGGCTTATTCGTGGACGTTTTGCCATCTGAAATGACCCCTCTGTTCACAATTGCCACCATTACGAATCATTACTCGGTATTATTACTATCATAGTTATTGTTTGTTATAGTTGCCCGAACTTGACCTTGAGCATTAAAAAAGGACAACAAAGTCCATGGAGGAAGCCCGTAAAGTGAGGAACTCTGATATGGTCGTGAGAGAGAGAGAGATGGGGCATGGGCTGGCCATTGAGCTTTGCAGTCCTAGCTGCTTCAGCACTAGCCTTCATGGTGGCCGCTGAGGCACACTGCACCTTGCCGACTACTATGCAGCCATCAAGTACTGGTGGTAGAAGAGGCCGAAGAGGGACGTGGAGAATAAACAGGCAGCGATCCACCAGGTGAGAAAGGAGAGGAGGCCTCGAAACAGCAAAGGGGTGAAAACAGTCCTCAGTCCCCCTAAAGCCACAGACAGTTGGGCTACAGTTTGTGTAGCTTGTGCCTCTCCTTGCCCCACTATGGAAGCTTGAGAGTCCTCAGTCACAACACAAGGTGAACTGTCTTCGGGGTAAATGCCCCAAGAATGTCCACCTGAGAGGAAACAGTTCAAGCCAAGATCAGAAAATCAGAGCTGTGTGGGAAAGCAAACTGCAGCTGTTTCACCTTCAACACAGATGCTGCAGCAGAACATGCCTGATCTACTCACCTAACGTTTTAAGCAGCAGAGTCGTATGCAGCAGCATCACCAGGGGTGCCACATACTGAAGAGCTATCACACATAGGTAGTAAAAGACACGAGCGACCTGGGCAGAAGAAGGAGGGGAAGAAGGGGGGAAAAAAAACAAAAAAAAAAAACATTTGCAGTTAAAAACAGCTCATTTACACAAATCCACTTCAAAAACAAGCTACTTCAGGGCAAGAGGAACTCATCAAACAGACTTATGGAGAACGTTCAGTGGGAGCTTAACTACGGAGAAGGGACCGAAAACTCATAAATTCCGCGGATGGCTGTAAGACCAGACGCCGCCGCAGCCATTTGTGAACCTCACTTATGGCTTGGCACATCAAACAGGCTCTTTTCCTCAGCTCAAGCTTTGGAGTGCTGGGGGTTTTGATCTCGACTGAGGCTCTGCTAAGCCCAAATAGTGGGCTCATTTCGGAGCTCCGAGGGCAACAATACCATCCCATCCTTTTTCATACCAACACATTTCAGCCATTGAAGGCTGCCGCCATGCTAATGTGCGAATGTTGAGCGAATGGTGGATGTCGGCATCCGGACGCATTTATGCACCTGTGTTTGGTGGGAGCACCAATTTAACATGATGACTTAAACACTCATTTGATGTGGGCACTTTTGCAGCAGCAACATCAGAGAAATTGTGACGACGACTTTGCACTGGGATAATTAATTCGAATAGTATAATTGAGGCAATGGGTCTCATGGTGGAACCAGTAATAGAGATGATTTGTTTCTTTTTAAAGGCATTTTGTAGGCATTATATGGGATTCTGGATGCCTTAAATATGATCATTCATAATACTTATGAGCACATACTCATAAATGGGAGCATTCATTATGGGTGTGGATATAATTTGTCTGTTACATGCATGAGCAAATCTGACATTTGTACACTTTCCCCCCAAAAAATTCCAGAAAACCAAAAAGACCCAGTGTATGTCAGTTCGATTAAGCAAGTATGTCTGCTTTGTATCATTAAATACAATCTCTGCTTTCTAATTTTACAGCATGATCCTGGGAGACAGACTACACAATCCTGGCGTGTCCTTACTCTAGGATTGTAAAAAAAAAAATATATAAATAAATAAATAAAAAATTCTCAGATACTAATCCATACAAAAATTTAGTATTGCATTCAATATCAATTAGCACTGGTATCGGGTTTTGCATCTGCCGGGTTCATGGAAATTGCTGGTAGACTACAACTATTTTCAGCATTGCAGCAGGCAGACCCTCCCCCGGTTACCTGGAGGGGAGGACCCAGTGTTTATACAACTGTCCCATAAAGAAAAATTAGATTGTCTATTTTACCATCAACTACACATATAATACAATTACTACATTACTAAAAAAATTGTACATTACTTTTATTGACTAAAACTAGACAAAAATAGTTTTGACTAAATTCTGACTAAAATAAGACTAAAATGCTCAGACTTTTAGTCGAATGAAACTTGACTAGAATAAAAAGAGTATGACTAAGACTAATAAAAACTAAAACGAAAGCCTCAGCTCCCTCAGAACTATCGAACATGGCCGGTGGCGAAGCTCTCCTCCCCACAGAATCGGCACAACGGTCTCGAGAGCACCGACTTTCCGAGCCATGACATGCTGGTAGATCTCAATGATCCCTTTCAAAAGAGTCACCGAGCCCACAGTGATCCAGAGTTATCCGCTCAAAACCTTATTCACCCAAATCCTTTAAATGGACTGCCAACATTTTAGTTGGATAATAATAATAATAATAATAATAATAATAATACATTTCATTTATAAAGCACTTTTCAACAGCCCCTGAGCACACTTAAATTTTTTTATTAAAAAGTTCCTGTTTTTTTTTCTCCCCCTGTAGTATCGAAAACAGTATAGAGTATCGGTATAGAGTTTGAAATTTCAATATTGTGACAAGCCTACATTACACCCACCATTTTCTGTAAGTCCACAGTGCTGATGCGTCCAGCTTCCTTCTTCATCTGCTCCACACCCTTCTTGGCCAGGTTGAGGTAGGCCTGCAGGTGGTGGCGCATCATGGCCAGCCGCAAAGCACACAGCAGCAGAATGGCCCACAGGCGCAGCGTGTCATACGTCTTTTCGGACATTCTAGAATAGAAACCAAGATCAATCAGTATTAGGTATCAATCAAGTGTTGATCTTATACTATATATTTTTTTACTACATAAACCCAATTTCTTTCAAAATAATTTCTTCCAAAATTTGCTAGTGAACCTTTCACCGTTCATGATCCTGGAAAAGTTTTGGTAGGTATTAACCACTGTATACCGGGATCATCCCACAATACAGGCCAATTCAGACAAAGTTGTCTAGTCATCATAATTTAATCATTTGTTTTTCGAACAATAAAAAAAAAATTACAAATATTGCACAGTCAAAAAACGTGTGTCATTGTTTGTCGTGCTTAGTTAAAAATAAACAGCCCGTGAATGCGGCTACACGTTCGTCCATCCTTAACCATAAATGGCTTGATAAGAGCGAGTTAACACTGGTAGAGTGCCAGCCACTAAAAGAAGAGAATCGAATCAGAACAGGCGCCAATTGAAATCCACGCTGCAAGCAAACGTTTTTTTTTTTGTTTCAGTGTCTCCAAACACTGGCTTTAAAGCAACCATACAATCACACTGTACATTTTCTTGTGGAAATGCAATCTAGTTGTGCATTATTATATGTTAGGATGCCCAAACTCCTGCATACAACTGTATATAATGCAATGTCTAGAGCTAAACATAACCATATATTACCAGCAGTTATAAAAAGTTCTTTTTGCCGTTTATGTTTCATTTTGCATAAATAAAACATTCAAATGATTTTCACTGGTTTTCTATGATTTGTTCCCATGATTTGAAGAGTGTAAACAGTACACACTCACAAGCAAACACACAACGTCTTGTTCATCAAAGCATAGAAAAACAAACTTACAAAGGCACACTCTCCTTGCCTAGAGTGGGATTCATTATGTAATCCTTGGTTATGGGTTTTACCCACAACAGAACCATTATAAGAGGAGCCAAGAAGTTGATATGCAGCAAACTCCTGTGGAATGACAATGAAAAAAAGAGAGACACATCAAACATATACACATGCTCATACTCTCACAGAAACTGCCAAAAGCCTTGAGGCACTTATGTTATAAAAGTAGTCCCTAGTGTGGAACAGTCGGTGAGTGGCTCAAGCACAGGCTTAGGCCAAGAAGGGTGGTAGAAATGGTGGATTTAAAAAGGACAGGGGATAGGTTGGGGGTAATTCAGGCTAGAGAAAGGGGTAACTATAATCTGTGGAGTGAAATAGGAGCAGGTCTGGAGAGTCGGCCACACTGAAGTGGATTAGCTGGGGGAAGTGTGGAGCTCCTGACCCCTCAACGCAACCCACGCGCCCCAGTGCCTGACGCAGGCTGAAATGGAGACTAGGTCCATCTGTGATAATACTAATTTGCAGACTATATGAGGCGGAGGTCATGTGCTACTGAGCTGTGGAGAATTATGTGCAAATGCTAATGTGGTTACAGTGACCAGGTCATTTTTGCTGCTATAAGACGAGCCGCTTGAACAAACGGATCAAACAGTGGCCAGGAAAATGGAATCTAGTGGTGGTAAAGTGTATATGAACTAATGGGACTGCATGCGTTGACAAAATCTAAAGACCAGTATAATGATTATTTAAACTAAAGAACCACTTTATTAAGTACATCGACCTTACGACTACACACATTGTCCATTTGATCACTTTTCAGCTAACCATATTTATTATTAACCACATTTATATGCTCCACTGACCACATTGTAATAACAGACTGTGGTCCATCTTCTCAGCATCATCGTCCTAGCCCCTTTTACCCTGTTCATGAATAGACAGGACCCGGACAGGACCCTCACAGGACCACATATGAGCAGGATTATCTTTAGCAGAACAATGTGCAGAGAAACAGATTGTAAACTACAGTGCACATATATGGTCAGTGGAGCTCAATAAAAAGACAACGAGAAATATAGAGCAAGAATGTGTGTTATATACAGTGATTGTATTTGCTCTGTATTAGAAATGGGGTCATTTGTAATGTGACATAGTTAAACAATAGAACAGTGACTGGTCAGGATGCTCACAGTAAAAAAAAAAATACAAAATACTGATTAGAGACATCCTTTGCATATTGCAGCCTAATAAGATTATAGGTATCAGAAACAAACAATACACAGCCTAGTCTCACTATGCGGGTATATCAAAGGAGGAACACTTAAAATGACACAACTGACAAAATATACCCTTTTAAATCAAAGTGAACTTGCAATGGATAACAGTTCACTTATTTGATGGTTTGTGAAGGCACTCACTGTGTGACTTTGCCGGTGTTAAGTGTGAGAGCATCAAGATGCATCTGGGCCAATCGCAGACCAGGGAAGGTGAGGAATGCTCCAATCAGAGAGCAGAGCAGAGCCAGAATCAGCTTAAAGGTCAGTTTGGATATAGGGCCCCTGGAGAGAAACAGACAGAAAGCAAAGCTTGTTCACAGTAGGATTACAGACACACACAAGCACGCACACACGCGCACAAGCGCACACAACTTACTGAGATTCGAGGCCTTGGTTCTCCAGAAACTGCACAGCACTTTCAGAGAAATTAGCAAAACCTGCAAACAAAGACAAATTGTAAAAAAATTATATACTTATTTAAATCAATTTCTTAAACGCTAGTGCATGAACAAATTAAAGTGTGTAAATCTTAATATGCAAGTCACTTATTTGTATTTATTTGTCATACAATTGAATTGTTTAATATTTAAAATTACCCCCCAAAACATTCAGTGAAGCTGAGAGCAGAATATATCTGTGTGTGTGTGTTATTTGTGCCTTTATACTGTTTTATTCAAATATTTAGTGAACATATTTTTAACTTCCAGTTAATACGCTGCCTTTCTGTTCTTTCTTTGTCTCCCCACTACTGTGACCACTGAACAATTTCTTTCCACTTTCCACTTCACACACAAGCATCTATTTCTGTTTTAGAAATTCTTACTTTCTCCCTGCCATGATGCCAACTTTTCAGGTTTACATCGGAGTCTTAAATATTCATGAGGTGATTTGCATTGACCATGTATGGTTGAATGGGGGAGTGTAGAGGCCGGAATAGGCGCCAAATCCATGTGCAAACAATTCCAGGTAGGATACGATTCATAAAGTGCATTTTGCTTGCAGGTGTGCGTGTGCACGTTTTCATAAATCTGACATTTTTGTCTTTTGGTCGAACGTACAGTTTTTGTTTTACACATGAGACCCCTGGTCTGGCAACCATGCTTGGCTATAGTCTGGTCTTGTCAGTTTTAACCCTCTTATGTGAACTAGAAGTTTGAGACCAAAAACATGGGGCTTAAAAGAAGACCAGATCAGATCCAACACAAGCGTCTAATCAAGGTGGCACCCAAGATAAATGATGTCGTGAGTTTATGGCATGCACAAAATGGGGGTACCTGTTTCAAGTCCAAACTCCAGGTAGTTCTCAGTGACAATCAGGATGGCCATGGCTTTGACAAAGAAGAAGAAGGCAAAGGTGATGCAGAGGGAGCGCTCCCCACCTTCCTCCAGCTTAAAGTAATGAGCCGTGAGGGAGAAGAGGATCTTTCTGAGAGAATGGAGTTTAGGAAAGTCTATACATTCTGATATTTCATGCACAAAACAAAGGAAGAGCTTCAAAAATAATGTTTAGGGGATGTGGGTCTCCATTTTTACTACTAAATTTCTTTTTCAGGCTAGTTCTAACATTGATTAGTGCTCATCATTGCCATCTGGAGAAAATCTAGCATTTCGTTACATTTAGATATGAGGAGGTACAAGGTTTTGTTCTGATGGTGACTTTATGCTTATTTCTCATTCTGTCCTTTGTGTTCAGGGGCCCATCTGGGCAAGATTTTCTTACAGTGCAAGATCTAAATCTGAGATCACCTACTGCTGAGAAAGTAAGCACTAACTGATACAGGGTAATACCTGTTGAATCCTACAAATCCAAAGCTCCACTTGAGGCTCCAAACTTTTCGATCCTACATTAATATGGGCTCGAAGGGATACGTAACCCCCTGAGAAGAGCGGTAGCCTTGATTGGGTCCAGCAGCAGTGCTTTCAGAGAATCAATCTAGTTGACTACCCCTGATACTTATGCAATATTCTAGTCCTTTCTGGAGATTCAATACGCCTAAAGCAGCTCCATCTTACAATATCCCCCATAAAAGCTCATCTTTTGGACTCCCTATTAGAGACACTGCACTTGTAATTCAGTTGCACAGAGAAAACAAGCCACATCGGGCAAAAATGCCAAAATGACATTCTTCAAACTGAGAGATCCGAGATGCAAATTTATTCATCCACTTTTTAAAAGTGAAAGACAAGATAAAGCCTATTATCAGTGGGGAGATGCCCAGATGTGACTTCTCATAAGGCCAGTGTGCCAGAATCTAGCACAGTTGATTACACCTGTCCAGGGTCAATCATGTGGTTGCATAGTGCAAAATCACGGAGGACTGCAGAAGGCCATCTAAGGAAATGTCTCGGTGACCATCGCTTTGACAAGGTCATTTCTCCATCACATTCGCTCTGGAGCAAGCCCAGAAAAAATGGCTCCTTCCTGACCACGTCCATCCATTTGCACTCACACAGGCCTATCATCATCCTCATCATCTTCATCATCCCACCACCCAGCCTCCCTCTTTCCCCATTCCCTCGGTCCTTTTTCCCAGGCAAATCAGTCTGGTGGGCCATGAAAATTGGGTGTCCAATCTTCAGTAGCAGGCGGTGAGTGGGTGAGGGGCAATGCATATAGCCAGGGAGAGATTGATCCTTGTGGACTGTGCTGGGGTTAATGTGTGTGATTTAACGGCCAGCGAGGAAGAAAAGTAGCGGGTAAGAGGCAACAGGTGCTGACTTGGGTGCATTGCAACACATAGCGGCCAAGGCCCACATTTCACCCAAATGCTTCCAGAGTGCAAAAACGGAGCTCCTCAACAAAGGAGGCTGCTTTTACACATGCATATAGCAAAGGTATCACGTATTAAAAGCTTTCTCTGAGAGATCTGTCTGGGCTCTAAGTACATATAAAACAGTCTGCATGTAACTAACTAGATAGTGACACTTTCTTGTTCATCTCTGCATTCCAACACTTTGCATCTCACACAACAAAATAACTATGGATTTCTATATTGGTCCTACCGTGTAGGAATCATAGCCACAGTACACAATCCACAGTAACCCATTCCAATAACTAACAACTTGATTTTAAAATCAATTAGAAACCCTTTATAAGGGTAGTCTTATTGTAAAGTAGTACCCAATCCTGCAGTTCCACACTGGCAAAAACATTTAGACAATATAACATTCTTAAGCACTAATCCGATATAATGTCATTGTGTTTAGTGCTGAGCACTGCCAGATGCTGTGTCAAATTTAAAACAGGGGGCATTGATGAACCTCCAATGAACCAGACTGTTTACAACAACCAATTCAGGGGATTAGTCGTCTAAAAAAAACCCAAAGCTGACGATGATCCCGACTATCAAATACCTCATGTATGTACAGCTTAAATGGGTGTCAAATTCTGGATGTAAATTTTACTGGAACTTCATCCTCAGTGTTTTGCAGCTTTCTCAGTCATTATGAAATCATCGACAACTTTCATCATCATTCCATATTAATCTAAAATGTCTTCATTTAAACAGATTCACTTTTTCCAAGATGGTCAGTAGAAGCAAATGAAAGCCAAACAAAAATTTGCAGGCACTATATGGACAAAGGTATTGGGACACCGGTTCAGGGACTTGCATTCAAATGTATAGGCTTTAATCTGGAGTTGGTCGCCTCTTTATATAACAGCTTCCACTCCTCTTGGAAGGCTTTCAATAAGATTTTGGAGTTTCTGTGGTGACATGTGTGACCATTCTTTCTGTATTTATGAGGTCATACACTGATGTTGGATGAGAAGGCCTGGCTCACAATCTCCGTTCCAGTGTTAGATGGGTTGAGGTCAGGGCTTTTACACCGAACTCATCCAACCATGTCTTTATGGACCTTGCTTTGTGCACTGGGGCACAGTAATGCTGGAACAGAAAAGGGCCAAACTGTGTCCACAAAGTTGGAAGTATGGTGTTGCCCAAAATGTATTTGTATGCTAAAGCATCAAGATTGCCCTTCACTGGCCAGAAAAAAAAAACCAAGTGTCTCAATACATTTGTCCATGTAGTGTATGTATAGGTACACCTACCATGTATCTACTCTCCTCATTGTCCAATTGATCTGCTCTTCAATGCTTTGGTGAACAATTCATGTGAAAATCTTACTCCACTGGTGGTCTAATATTATATGTTGTTCTCACCTCCAGAGTCGACACACTTTTTTATGTTCTGCTATTGTCCGACACTGGCATTATGAAGGATACATGACAAAGGCCAGTACAAGCAGACTCCAGACGACACTGATGTTCATCTCTCCACTCGGCTCAGCCAAGCAGAAATACAGTTCGGTGATGAGGTACACTGCTGTCGCGGCCACAGTGAAGTCCACCAGCCACTGAAACTCTGGGAAGTAGTGCAGGGCTAGCAGGAACGAAAGACTGATGAGATCTTCAGAGCAGAGGGCAGTTGGGGAGACATAAGAAAGACAGGTTTCTAATGATGTAGAGTTGATGGGAGAGTATATACCTAGTGTGTCCACTTCTGCAATACATTTCGTTTCCAGCTGAAGGTCGATGTCCTTGGGAATGGTCAGTGGTTTGTTGTCTATGTGTCCATTATATTTCCTAAAAGTGCACAAAAAAAACAAAACAGAAATCCATTCTGAGTTAAAGCAGCGTTCATGACACTTAGATTGCAACAATTAGTTCCGTGTGATGTAATTTCATGCAACTTCACTGTAACGCCAGTTGGCCAGAATCCAAACTAGCTGTATATGACAAAGGAAGCTCATTTCAAAACAGAGAAATGCATCACATTTCCAAAACTCAGGTCATTCCTCTCTGAAGTGGGACACCTACAAGGCAAACTGGGCTCCAGGTTTCTAGTGTGGGTCATATCAAGACAGCTTGACAAAACCCAATTACTGATGCTGAACACTATATAGCTTTCCTTTTTGTCATGAAACAGGTTCTGGTATGCTCACATGATGGTGGATGTAATTTTTTTTTTCCAAGGGGATGAACACCTTCCAGCAATGAGAAGTAGAAACAATTTCTGTTTCATGTAACAGAGTTGCTAGGGATGTGGCGGGGGTGATAGCCAAGGAAATACTTCGTGTCAGGCAACAGGGCTTTAGGGAAAGTTCCACTGCCTTAGATCCAAAAATACTTGTCAAATACACGCTGAAATGAATAAAATGACAAGGAGTAGAGAAGTGAAAAACAGACAATCGGAAGATAATAAAATCAAACATTCCTCCCTCAAGGGTAGAAAAGACATTACTGGCTTATTTAGTAATGCTCGTTTCCTAGCACAGATAAAGAAATATGAAATGTTTGATTGGTGCGCTCTTAGGCCCAACAGATAATAGACAGATTTGCTGAGACTGGCCCGGTCTCGAAATAGAGCATCTGTGTTTGCGATGTTTCACCAAGGATTAGGGTCTTCCATACTTTCAAAAAATCGTCTATGTACAACGGCTCAACTCAACACCCCCCCACACCAATCCCCAGTGCTAATGCTGTTTGCAAGGATGGCTGGGTGCAGGGATAAATGTTGAGTCCGCTGGAAAGAATGAGGTACTGGAAGGGGAAGGGGTGGGTACACAGGTCTTAAGGATCAACAGGGGCCTGTGTTTGAGCCTTCTACCCCATGGCTACAGGCCAGCTGTCCCAAAGATTCTTCTAGGCCTCAACATGGCGCAAGTACAATGGCACTGTTGGAATCGCAGACTCCTTTCGTTTGATCTCACGGTACCTGCAAAAGAAAATGGCTCAGGAGCTCTCCAAAGCGCAGTGAAGGGCTTTTGCATGATAAAAGGAGGTGGACATAAAAAGAAAAACACAAAACAAAACAATGCAACCTCATCTTTTTAAGGGATTAGTTGTGTAACACACTTGATCTTCAGTGTACATCCTCAGACATACAGAAAGAAGACTAGCAATCAGCAGGTACTACTGCACTGTGGAATTCAAACCAAAGTAACACAGAAAGATTTCATTTACTGCCAGCCAACTATGCAGAATATGGACAGAATACATGTTGGGATTATACTGCTACATATTGACATTGTTCCAATAAGCCAATAGTGGATATAATTTACGACGGCTAACAATCGAGTACGTAAATTATTCGATTTCTGGATCACAAAAATGCCTCAAAACATCAGAAAGCTCAAACCACATGTAAAGCTTTGGTAATTGGTAGTTGGCTCATTTTCATATAGTAGCTTTTTACAATATCAGAAAGACTTGCCATGATATAAAGCACACATTGGATTTTGAGCAAAGCATAGTTCAAAAAGGCTGGCCGAGAAAAACGAAGCTGACAACAGGCAGTTTACTTCACAGTTTAATGGCTAAAGGAAGTAAAACAAAAACCAAACCTTCTCCATACCTGTCCTTCTTGTTCTTCCCTCCTTTCTGGTGCTTCCCAGCCAAGCTCCTCAACTCATCTTCCGTGGGATGTTGGTACCAGCGCAGGCTGACACATGCAAAGCAATACAAAGAGGGTAAGTAAACGAGTACTGATGTGAAATGAGCTAATCTTATTTGCAGCATCAGAAGACAAATATTTAGCACAGCATCTTCAACTTTGTTTGGAAAGCATCTTGTCGCAAGCCCTAAGGGGGCTGTGCTGGTTTCAGTTGGGGTTTTTTTATGTTTATTTATTCATTAATGGAAAGTTAATTATGGAACTCTCCAGGGCAAAACTTCCAAGTCCTACACTTGGGCCAGAGAAAAAAAAAACTTTCACAGCCAAAAACAAGTACTGATGAATTATTGAGCCCATTCCTAGGAGCTGTTTACTCTAAACACATATGGTGCTAATTAGGGGAGAGCGGGCGTGGCTCATGGTGGTCCTCATGGGTTATTCGACTTTTTGATGCTGCCTTTTGGTTTGCTGATGAGCCATAATGATGCATCTTTGGTAGGCCCTTAAAACTAACAATGAAAGCAAGGGACTCAACAAAAGTAGATCACGCTGATTCCTGAAGAACCTGCCTTTGAAATAAAGTGCTGAGATATGAGAGTTAGTCGGAGCAATGCAAGGGTCACTTGAGCTGCACAATGGGTCCCAAAGCGCTTCCTCATTACCTGCCACTGCAAAGGAGCCATCTTGCAAAGGAGTAGTGCGGTATGATTTTCTGAATCACGCAAGCCATTACCATGGTTACCACCAGCTGCACGCTGATCACACCCTAGGGGGAACAAGGCATATGTGTAGAGAAAAAAAAAAATAAATAGGCTGATAACATTTTTCAACAAAAAAGGACAAGTTAAACATTTGGGACAATTTGGGATAAAGGTCATTAAACCTACACTCAATTATTTAAAACATCAGAGGAAATTGTGTCCATGTAAATAGAAGGGGGTGGGCTATAATAAGTTTGTCCTTTACAGTCACATGCCAAAAAACAAGCTCCTATTAGAGGAAATCGTCAGCCTGTGATCTACAGTGCAAAATGAAAATTCTTGCATTTCAGATGGCCTGCTAAGCGAAGAGGAAAGGCAGCAATTTCAGGTGGAAAAACAGACACATTGCAAATATCCTCAAGTTCCACAGTCAAGTAGCAAAGACCATAACCGCCGTTTCAACCCAGCATCAGACTACATCTGCTGGCGTGGGAGAACTGCCGCCATCGCTGGGCAATCTTACCATCCACAAAAGAGAGGCGCAGCCGGTGTCCTGTACTTGATGGAGAGACAGGAACCTGCATTCAAATTACCTCTGATCTCCGCAAATTGCTGTGTGCTTTGCTAGCCACTTCAGAAATCACGGGGATTTCATGACAACACGGCTGGCAAGCTACTCTGGTCTAGTGGAAGAGGAAATCATCCATGAAGGCACGGGCAGTCAAGGCCATGCGAATGCCCACGACAAATCTAAGGCCCAATAGTTAGATGAGGGAACTGAGATCCTCTTCCTTATGTCTTTTGATTACAATAAATTAACATGTTTAATTATAAATGTGGGTAAAGCCAGTGAGGTCTATGTAATCAACAGGCTAATTTGATCATCCTGGGCTGATTTTATGATTGCCAGTAGTGAACATGAACAACATGTGAACACAGCACAGCAAAGTGTGAAATGTCCTGGATTTAACCCATTTACCAAGTGAAGCAGTGGGCAGCCAGCGATGCAGCGCTCAGGGAGCTATGTGTGGGAACAGTACCTCAATCAAGTACTGCAGTGGTACCACTGGACGTCCTGGGATTCGAAACCATGGCCTTCCACATACGGGAGCAACTCCCTAACAACCAGCTGCCCCAAATAACGCAGGTCAACAAAACGATATTTTTGTAACCATCAGAAACCACAACACACTTTTCTAAACCAGATTTTCATGCTGCATTCAGATCTGCGTTCAGAGTAATTATTATTATTATGAGTAATATTAGAATAGACTTTATTAAATCGCAGGCACCAATCAAACAACTGTTTCAATATTTTCAGTGTGAAGTCAGACAGGCCACACTGTGGCATAGATATAATGATCAGTGTCAGTCAGC
>JBBJLR010000042.1:8558981-8581254 GCA_037577145.1 Brachypetersius gabonensis | reverse complement strand
CATAGATATAATGATCAGTGTCAGTCAGCTACCACTGTTTCTTCAAAAACACTCAGCATATGATTATTATATGCTAAATATACTAACTATCATGCAGTATAGAACTAACTAGGGCTGGGCAATTATTCAAAATCGACATTCTGAATGTATAATTGATCAAATTTTTCCAGGTCAATTATTTCGATTACTTTCCCTTTAATTTCAATAGTTCAACATTGATGTTCAATAAGTAATCATACACAGTAGATAGTGTGTATTTCCTTCAATTATTTTAAAATCAAGTAATGCACCCTTCATTCAAAAATCTCTCACTTGTAATATGTGAGTATATTTACTTTACAAAACTTGTCAGTGAACTATGAGGGGGAAATAAATAAATAAATAAAAATCGTTCATTAACTGTAATCGAGTTAAAATGTTCAATTAATCGAGATTTTGATTTTAGGTCAAATCACCCAGCCCTAGAACTAACTATCACAAAAACTGTACTTGCATGAAAAACACTACAAACCCCACATAAACTTATCTCTGATGATTTTGACCTGTGTCATTATTTAATGAAAGCATAGATAACCACACAGTATAGGTATTACTTCTGTAATCAGAAGGTTGTGGATTCAAATCCCAACTGATTATGTCCCCTTGAGAAAGATTACATCCCCACACACTGCTCCCCAGATGCCCCTCATCGGCGGCAGCCCCCTGCTTCAGTTGCCGAATGGGTTAAACGCAAAGAATGAACTTCACACTGTTCACTCTGCGTGGTGTGATCACGCATGCCCATAAGAGACCCCTTTACTTTTCATACACACAAGAAAACAAGCTCTATTCTGCTAAGAGTCCTGCTTGCATTAACCTGTCCAGGAGTTAGAGGCCATAAGAACAGGCAAGGAACCATGAAGAGTCACAGATTCGTCCCTCAGCAGAGACAAATTAATTTAGTCTACCTTGACTGATAAAAACACAGGAACACTAAAATTTGGAGTTCTTATGTACGGCTCATTTACAGTATCTGTTATATTAATCTGTTACATCATCACCACTGTTCTGTTAATTAGTCCATCAGTCACATCTATGGAACAAGTACCTGAATCAACAGTCTGGATTACAGATGTCTGACTTTGCAAATATATCATACAGTACTAGAATGGTACTTTCGCTCTTTATGAACAGCACTTCTATTTTAAATAGCAAGACAATTCTTTTTTTTTTCAATTCTCTGAAATTTAGAGTGAAAGTCTGGAAAAAAGAACAAAAATATGCCATAATTTTTTGGCTACAGCATACATTTTATCCATATTCATTTGGTGGGATTTGTAACTGTACAGATATTAATGATATTTTTGCTCTTGATGTTAATCCAGGTGGCTTTAGTCCCTATAATAGACTGTATAAGCATCCACAGATATGTACATTCAATATTTTTGTCCTATATATACAGCTGGCTGATGGAGAATAAAACCACACTTTCGGTGATGGCTGATTGTAATTGCTGAAGTCATTTTCCTTGACAATTTGGCAACCAGTGTATTTTTGTACAGCGGAGTGTTGGCTTGTCAAAGCAGCAGGAATGCCACGTTTCACCATTCTTTGAAAACGTAGCTTGGAACACATTTGTAAACCAAAAGCTCATAACCATTTGAGTGTCTGCGAGATGCTAGTGGCACCATTTGTGGAGCAATTTATTTTTACCTTTCTAAAACTGTCAGAAGGGTGCTCCATCAGTCTAGAAGTACAAGACATTTCGACAGAATGTGTGTCAGAGAACATGTGGGTCTCTTACGCCCACACATCCACTCACTTGGAGGTAAATGGGTGGGGTGGGCCTGACTCATTACTATAAGGGACTCCAAGAGGCCTGTAAGGGGCTAGTGCCAGAGGGGAAAATTGAAGCAGCATGGGGACACTATCTGCCCTCAGTAGCACTGGCCCAAAATACACAGGGGCCAAATGAGGTCCGAGGGGGGCCAGTGCAGATAAGCAGCAGGTCCTAGAGCTCAATCGCCAGGCCCTTCTTCACAAATTAGGCCTGGGCCAAAGGAGATCACAGTGTCAGCGACTTGTGTAAAAAGATGGGCCTGAGTGTGAAAGGTTGGGATCCTTGCCATTCAAGAGCACTCTTATAATGCGCTGCTCTACATTTCTCTGAGACAACAAGTATTATTACATAATACTGTAAAGCAGAAATGGTCAAAAAGTAGAAAACGTTTTATTTAATTATCACTATGGCTACAGCATCACATCAGTTCTGGATGAGTGTAGAGTAAAGGTAAAGGTAACAAATAAATGGCTCGTTTATTACAACTTTAAGGGGCATTACTTTAAGTTTATTACAACTTTACAGGAAAAAAAGACCAACAAGTCACGAGACGTATATGATCACTTTTGCGTATTATAAAGCAATGTTTTAATAACATGTGATTTCTGACACTTCAGACAGTTACAACAGAGGAAAACTATCAGTGATTCACAAAATTATCAGCAATCGATTGCATTAACATGTAATAACACACAAATACACACTCAGATCTGCCTTGTGTCCTCTCTGCATATAGGGCATAAAACTGTGGCAATAATAACACAAATAATTGTGAACACTTAATCAAAACATTTCAGTATTACTAAGACTTAATACAGCAGTCTAAATAAAAAATGAAACGTAGCCGATGCATTTAGTCAAGTTCTTTAGCTCTGAGCTGTGCAGTGTTGTGGTCTTCAAGAACTGGCATTTATGGACCCTGACTTTGCAAACACACACTGTTTACTGCAACACAACGCTGTCCCCCATATAAACAGTTAACTGCTCTTCAGACCTGCTGGGGAAGCCGTTTACACTAATGCATGTTAATGTAGTTTTTCTCCATCACTGTCTCAAGTGTAAAACACACTACAGTGTAGTTTATTGTAGAATTTACAAAAGTGTACACATCCATAACTAAATGAAACTTCTAAATGAAAGTACTAAATGTGCCCTGCTGAATGTTAACATATTGGGGGGGGGGAAATAAAACATAAAATATGGTGTGTAGAAAGGTTATGGTATAATTAAACATTTTCCCCAATGTGTTTAATAAAGAAATATAAGCTATTAGCTAAAACTGAGGAAAAATAAATCAGTAGTAAATCAACAAAATAGGTCATGTGACCAGGGGTATGCAAACTTTGTAAATGTAATGAATATAATTATTGTACTTTTAGAAACACACAACCTAATTTTTTAAACTGTACTAGATGCTGTCAGATTACAAAACCACTTCGTGAAGCCACTCAGTGGTCTTAAACTCGCCAAACAACTGAAGGCAGATCTGTTAAATGGATGAAACTGTATCACATATTGGCACCTCAAGGTATTCCGCAGATGTGTAATAACTGTGTAACAACATTCACTAGAAGGTAAAATATGATATAGACAAATGGGGAGTTTGTCTGATCCGTTTCTAAGCAGCATTTATACATTAAACAAAATCTGGGTCAAAGCATTAATCTTGAGCTAATAGGTCAGCCCAAGTTAACAAACTACCCACAATATGATCCAACGATATCTTGTGATACTGTATGATACAATACGTCATACGTATGTATGTTGTAGGGGCAGGTGGACATGGACAGACCTCTGAAACCTCATCTATAGACCATTTGCAGACCTTTCATTCCATCTCTATGGGGAAAAACGAAGAGTTTTAAGAAAAAATACCGTGGTTCTCCATGTTAATGGAAACGGTTCCAAACATGTAAGACAGCAACGATTAAAAATACGCTCACACCAAGTGTAATCTTCGGCCATGACGTCAACCACATGACATCAGAGGTGGTTAATGACAGCATGCATAATAAAATAATGGTATATACAGTCAAAACACTCCTAATGGTATGTGAGAGCTATTTGCACTTAAAGGTAGCAAGTGGGCTAATGTCACTTGACAGTGTATTGTCCTTGAAAACAACTAGGCATTATGCTTTATATCCCAACAGTCATCTGAATGCATTCTTACTGATGGATATCAGCTACTCGACAGTCTGGAAGGATACAATCATGACTGTGTAGTCAAAGACAGTTATAATATAAGGCACACGGGAATCATTTTGCTGTAGTAAGATGTACGGAAAATCCTGAAGGCAGCAGCATGGACAAAGATTAATGATTTGACCAAGATCTATGTAACGTAAGTGGCAATGAACTGATGCAACTGATCTCAGGCTATAAAGGTGTTATAAAATTTTGTAAATTGTGTTTTTTAATCATCTTACTGGATTCCGTTTATTAGAATTATATGCATAATCATGAATTCCACTTTTATAAATGGATTTCTACAATTATACAGTCTCAAATATACACCCAGGCCTTAACATCTGTTTGGTATCTAAAGGCATATCGTGAATACTGTGTCTCTAATCTTGAGGGCATCTTGAGGTCAGAAGCAGCCTCTGATGTGAACACTCACCTCCACCTGAGCTGCCAATGTCCTGCACAGGTGTGCTTGGTGTGGCAGCCAAGACTGCACACTTTTCTCATTAGACAAGACTCATAGACAAAATGATGATTATAATAACGACCCATACATGATCACATTCAGCCCCAAAACACCACAGGGACATTACTTCTAATGTAGTCATGCTTCTTCAGGATCTATGATGCCATGACAGAAATCTGAGTGTCATTAGTTCCTTAAGCCTCTGGCGTTTCAGAAATCACGAAGTAAACTTCAGAAACAAGATATTTCACTGCTGTCCTACTGTGTTTCAAGTTGTAAATCAGATTTTTCAGTGATAGCTTGCTTTAAGCAAAGAGCAGCAGCTAAAGCTAACCTGATGGCAAAGCAGCGACTAGAGACAACGCAGGGTTCGCAGCTTTACCAATGTGTGCATAAATGAGAAAGAAGAGCTGTGCACGCAGGACACTGTGGTGTGGATGTGTGTGGAAAGCTGAAGATTATGAGAACAGCCTGAGATGTTTGCTGTTAGCACTAGCCTCCTGTACTCACCATGTTGCTGCAGGCTCAGCACAGACTCTCACACTGAACACCCCGGGCAGGAGAAATGACAGCACGGAGCACATATGCCTGCTTGGTTGTGCTGTTATTACAGAATAAAGGGTCAGGAGGACAGTCTGAACCAAACTTCACATCCCTGTATCCACCCCTGTTTTCCCCACTCTCTGTTTTTAACTGCAGTAGAGGTCACGCTGGGATTCCTGATTCTAAGCCCGCAACACGAGTGCCTGCCTCTCTCTGATAAAAAAAAAAATAAAGTTCAATTTTTCCAAAACGACCTATTGCATGTACATAAATATTAACATACGATAAAAGCGTAAAGAAAAGAATCCATCTATCTAAACGGTGGAATTCTTTATATTTTTTACGATAGCAGGATACAGGCACATCTTTGGACTGCATTTTCATCGGCTCAGGACCCCTGAAGAAGAAGGCTGGTGAACGCATGTGACGTTTTCCTACCGGTGTGGATGGAGGAGGGTTTAGTTTTCACCACTTTTGCTCTCATTCAGGGTGTTTTTTGTTAATAATGAAGCACAGTTCGTGATGAAGGCATTATTCTCGTGATTCGGATGTGATTCTGTAGGTAGCCCCATCCAGCCAGAGTGCAGATATGCTATTTAATGGCTGATCCTCCTCAAATTAAAATGTGTGCACTGAGGAAGGAAAACAAGAGATGTTAAATGTCTCAGCAGCTTAAGATTTGTTTGCCTACATTAAAAAACCCACACGTATAGAGAGTGTCTAGTGCCATGTGTCTTAGCAGGGTTCTCCAATTCTAGACCTGGAGGCGGTCAACTCTAACGCTTCTGGTTCTATTCATCTGGTACCTGAACTGTATTGTGTATCTAGATCTCCTTACAGTCTGTGGGCGGAATACTGTATGGACACACCTTTTCATTCAATGTTTTTTCTATGTGTTTATTATTTTCTACATTGTATAATGAAAAAAAAAATGATGAAGGAACACGAACACATGGAATTATGCAGTAAACAATAAAGAGTTAAACAAACCAGAAAATATGTTTTGTGATAAAGTAATGATGGGGTGTTTTGTGTTTTTTTTTAGTTAAGCGGATCTTGCATAATGTGGAGTAGAGCCGTAGAATAGGATCACTAACGGTGGACCAACCCGACCGTCACAACCGATGATCCCGAACACATTAAGAAGGCACTCTTTACCAAGAACTCCTGTTAATTAAATACCGTTCCAGGTCGATTCCTCATGAATGTGATTGGAAAAATGCCAAGAGTGTGCAAAGCTGTCATCAGAACAATACGTGAGGTTTTCAATGTTAATCTACAGTGTAGCCCATAATAAAAACAAAGGAAATCGTTGAATGAGAAGTTGTGTTTAAACTTTTGACTGGTAGTGTATATATAGTACATATAATATTATAACGTATATGTGTGTATATATGAGCTTAAAGAAAAGTAAAGTTGTACCAGAGGAAACTGCTTATAGTCACACATGAACACACCACACAACAGCACATAGTGTGAAGCAGTGGGCAGCCTAAAACGCAGAGCTCAGGGAGCAGCGTGTGGGAACACTACCTTAATCCACGGACCCACACGGACAGTTTGGGAGGGGCTCTTTTTCTCCTCTCTTTCCTTTCCTTATGTATTGCATTGTCTATCTTGAAGGCGCCGCGCACGTGGCTGCAACTCTTGGAATTTCCCCACGGGGATGAATAAAGTTATATCTTATCTTATCTTAATCAATGGTACCTCAGTGGTGCCAATGGCAGCCCTGAAATTTCAAACCAACTACCTTCCGACCACAAGCGGCAACCAGTTGCCCCTGAAGTATATTATACTTATATATATATATATTAACTATGTGTTAGACAGGGAACACTAATGTGCAGTAATGATAAGCACCAATTAGCCGTAACAGTAAAACCACTGACAAGTAAATAACACTGATTATCTTATTAAAATGACCTCTATCAAGGGGAGCAAGTGTGTGAATGATCATTTTTTTTTATGTTGGCACGATGGAAATTGAAAATAGGAAAGTGCAAAGAATGATTTGAAGAACATGACAAGTTTAAGGTGTTGACATGGCCTCTTAATTCTACAGATCGCAAACCAATCAAAGATGTGTGGGATGAGCTGGAAATACCAGTCCGATCTATGGAGCCCTCATCTCATGAATTCAAGGATCTGCTGCTAATGTCTTGGTGCTTGGTAGCCCACCACACCTGATGGCTCAAAGCTGTTTTGGCTTCTCCAGGGAGACCTACACTAAACCAGGCAGGTGTTTTTAACGTTTTGACTGATCAGTGTATGCTCATTGATAGGATTTTGCTCAGTTCTGTTCAGTTCTATGTTTTTCTCAGCCCTAAGCCCTAAAACTCCCTTAGAATTTATTTAGACCCTCAGAAGTGACCAAGGAAACGACCAACATAAGTGGCAATACAGTTTCAAATCTCTCTGTGTTGCTCACTGTTTGGCCATAAAATGGTTTAAATGTAGCTTTATGTTCAGGAGATAATTTTTTTAAAAGAAGAGTGAGACCTCCCACCCACCCCCACCCTGTGTATCATGCCCAAGTGTCAGCCCGTTTGTGTATAGCAAAACAGTTCTCTCTCCGTGTGTTTACACAACACCTCTCCTGAATGAATGTCGAAAGACTGATGACGTGTAATGATGAACCCACAGGGACCTTTGTTGTCATTTTTCTGTTTTGGGTTGATAGTCCAAAAACGGATATAATGTACAAATCCTGACATGCATTTTTGTTTATTTTCCACAGAGACAAAATAATTGACCAGAACGGTATTTCACATTGGCTTTGGGTGATGACTTTAAGCGTAAGCTCAAAGTTGAGGATTGTCCAATAGGAATGTCCTTCAACTTTTGTCTTTGGCTTAAGTCTGGCTTTGTGAAATACATCCCAGACTCAAAAGGTTCTTTCTCTAGTGATGTAGCAGCCAGGAAGCATTGTGTGAGGACAGTACATTACTCAAGAGTACCTCAGTGGTGTCACTGGCAATCCTGGGATTTGAACCCATAACCTTCTGATCCCAGACTACAAGCTCCATCGACTATGTTGTAAAAAACACAAACTATTATAAATGGTTACACTGAAATGCCCATATTTCCGTTGTGGGTAGTGTGAGTATTGGTACTCTAAACACACCTGCTGTTCAGGTTGCTATCAGTAAATAGATTTAGTCAAATTCTAAAATATGATCAACTACGCAGTCTTGGAGTGAGTGGGACCGCTTGCCTGCCGGGGGGATGTAAAAGGTTAAGACTTGTTTTGATGAAACTGACACTTGTACTGCAGTGTTTATGTAAGATGTTTTGTGAACTGCACTTACTTTAAGTTGAGAGAGAAACTCCTTTTCCCTGCTGCTGCAGCGCACCACACTGCTCAGCAAACATAATGGCTAATGGCTATAAGAAGGCTGCAGCATGGCAGCGTCCCACACAGAAAAAGTGAGTTTTACACTTTGAGTCCAGTTTCTTTTTGTTTTTGTTCTTGTTTTTTTTTTTTTTTACTTCTTGCTAGACGTTCCTAGAAGTGCTACACACTGTATAGTTATATATACCTTTCATCAAAACAGTTCAGGGGCTATACACTGATGCTCCACTTTATTTGGCACACCTCCCTTTTATCTGCACTCACTGTCCATATAGGTGCACTTTCTATTTCACAATTGCAAATAATACCTGCTCCCTGGCAGTCCCATGGGGGTCCTGACCATTGATGAAAGAGGTAAAGGGGGCTGATAAAATTGACAATGAGTATTAGGTACAAAGTAGGCCTAGGTAAGCCGTATGGGCTTGACTAGCTAAAGGTTAGCTTGTGTGGTCTCACAGCAAGCAGCTCCGTCCTCAAACTCCATTTTACCGTCCATGCAGTTTATAGACACTGCAAAAAACAGAAAGATGGACTGCCAAACACTTCCATCGCACTCAGTTTAAATTGTGAACATGTGTTCAAGCAGAAAAACAACACATTCATTTTTCTACCTATTTTGCCCCAATTTGTTTTTTGTTCCATTCGTGCAACAATTTGTGGTTATCTATGTGCATACCCATCTAAAACAATGTCAGAAACCTAAAATATAAACAGATTTTAATCGTAAAGATTTAGTTTTGTGTTTTAATAGCACATTTTTAAAGTGTTTTTAAAAAAATTGTGTTTTTAATAGCACAATTTAGTACAGACACGTAACAGCTGACATATTTTGTATGAACACATATTTGCCAACTGTATGTACATTTATAAACGATTATTAAATGCAAATAAATAATTTAATCAAAAAAACACATTTTAGTCATTATCACACAGTACATCAACCTATAATCATAAACATATGACCCCTCAAGATCTCCAGACCAGACTTTGAGACATGCCAGTTCAATGATTGCTTTCATGTGTCTTTTCTTTGTGTTTTTGTGATTAAAAAGGACAGTAAAACAGTCTAAATGTATTTTTTTTTCTTCCATCGTAATGCTGTAGCTCATTTGAATTTGTCCTTGTGTTTAGCAATGCCCTTACTGGTGTGTTTACTGCTCACAGCTTCATAGTGGCTTACTTGTTGAGAGGGAGGGACAAGAAAGAAGAAGACCACCCTCTTTCAACCCCAGTGCAGCCACAATGAGCCACATTAGTGGGTCTTACCAGCCTTTTTTCAACATATTAATCATTTTTTCCTCTTTCTCTTTTTTTGCTTTTGTTGGATTTCAGTTCTTTTTCCTTCACTTACCTTTTTCCTCGGTTGGACTGTAGTTCATCTGTTACTGCAGCACTTTCATCAAAATTGCCTTTAAAGAAATTCTTATACAATGCTCGTCCATTACTGATAAATTGTTTAAAAAAACAAACAAAAAAAACAAAACAAATAGAAAACAACTGCCTCATTGATCTCTTTGTGTGTGAAGTAAAGTGGCCTAGTGCTTTGGGTGTTGCCTCAGAAAGTGAAAGTGAAATCCCAAGACTACTAGCGCCATCACTGAGGTTCCCTTGAGTAAAGTGCCATCCTCACATACTGCTCCCCGGGCGCTGTGCTCCTGGCTACCCACTGCTTCACTGAGTGAATGGATTAAATGCAGAGAAGAATTTCATGCTGTTCACACTGTGTGCTGTGGTGTGTTCACGTATGACACAATGGTCACTTTCACTGTTTGGTCCACATTTGTAAACTCCTGGCACTCTTCCGCTGGCACAAGGAGCCATGCCACAGTTTTTTTCCATAACAAATAAAGCAACAAAGACCCGAGGTCCCCGTGCTGCGTGACGGCAGAGCTGAAAGTGGGCTGCAGCCAAGCTGACCGCATCATTGCTTTCTAATTGGTCGAAATGTTGTCATCAGAACATTGAAAGAGGCCATTGTCTTTTTTGCTTTTCATTGGTTAAGATATAAATAAGAGAGTATAAAATAAAATAAACCTTTATTAGTCCCACACGTCGGAACTTGGCTTTGTCACGGCAGAAAGTGGACAGAAAAAAGGTAAGAGCAGCAAAAATTAAAAAAAAAACAATAGAAAAGAATAAAATATTCTATCAACAGTACAGTATAAAATGTACACTATACAATCTAGAAATATAAATAAGGTTGTTCATAGTGGTTTGATCTGAAATTGTTAATGTAGAGACATGTACTGCCTTCTTTATATTTGCGAACGGATAAAGGCCTCATAATGGACACAAATAGAGCCACTTTGTTTAATAAAAGTAATAATGCGTGCCAGGTCAAGAATGCTGTGAGCATGTTTGGCTGCCGTTTTCCATCTCTGCTGGACCATGAGCTTTAGAGCCAGGAAATGTAGTTTTTCATAGGTATTTCACACTGTCAGGTAGGGAACTGTGTTTGTGTTTTATACGGTGTCTTTACTAATTCATCTAAAACCACCAGAGGACCTACATGTGTTTTCATAACATCTGGTAAAAGAAGTAAATCTGAAAAAATTATATGAAAAAATATAATAAAAAATTATATCTTGCAACATCCTGCATGTACCTCTAAACCATGAATGAAATTAAAAATATGTTTTAGCCCAAACCCTCTCAACTTCTGGAAAACAATGTCTCAAGCATTGAACAGCATGTTCATAAAAAATCATGTAATAACTTTATTTAAGGAACAGTTGAGAGGGTAGATAGTGAGATGAAACATAATAGTATAATAATAATAATAATAATAATAATAATAATAATAATATTAATTATTATTATTATTATTATTATTATTATTATTATTATTATTATTTCCCCCTGCTCACTAGTGCACGGTAATATCACCAAAATACAGAAGATATTTTAGAGGTCAGTAAATCATGTCATGCACGGTGATAGAAAAATAAGATTTTTCTCTTTCAAATGATACAATTCATTATTTTTAAAAGCTAAGGACATAAACAAACCAGGTCCATTTTGATTTCGGTAATAACAATATAAAAAGAGAGCGTAAAAGTGAGTATGAATAAATGAACAGTTATTGCTACACAAAATCACACAAATGTCATGAATAAACCTCAGAGAAAAAAATATACTTGAAAAAATAAGATATGGGCCCATGAGTTATGGGTGTAATATTGTGAAAGATGCAAAATAAGGTCCAAAGAAGTAGTTAAGAGATTCAACAGCCATAGCCCTTAAACAGGGGCACTGAGAGTGCTGAGTACCAGACTGGCCCGCCTGCACTTGTGGGTGTTGTGCCATTGATCACAATTATAATAAATGTTGAAGAGGCTCAGAGACACTGTATAAAGTCATAATTCATAAAATATCAACACATGCTAATCCATTAGAATGAGCGCCATGGCTGAACACCGTAATCTTAAAGGAGGCCATGTACAGTATACCGCATTTCTCTACTAACAGCGCCCCGCTCCCACCTCTACATCTTACAGCGTGTCACTCTCGTCTATTCTTTTCATTACGCTCTTTGCCGTTGGTTTTATTTTTAGATGAAATGTTGTATCTAGGTCGGGGAGCACACTGTCAACTTTCACACACATTTTTTTTTCCGCAGCTCCTTTATCCATGTGATCTCTCCTTGGTGCCATCTCCTTTGTTCTAAGTCCCTGGCCCTGCAGTATAGATAAAGACAATAAAAAAGTACTACAGCCCAGCCGTTGCATAATCAATCAAACGCACTTATTTTGGAATGTCACACTTTATTTTTAATGACAAGATATTTTTTTTTTATTACCATTTGGAACAGAACAGGATTACACTTCAGTTGCATCTTTTATTAATCAAACATGATTTGAAATGTGTGCCACATCTCCCAGCTGTTGTGCCCTGGGGAAGAGGGGGTGGGGGTGGGAGGAGAAAGAAAGAAGTGTGTGTGTGTGTGTGTGTGTGTGTGTGTGTGTGTGTGTGTGTGTGTGGGGAGGGGGGGGTACCAAAAAAGATGTTACACTTCAGCATTTGTTTTTGTGTGAATTCCACCTCTGCTTCCTGCATCATATAAATTACAATGCTTTCCAGTGTCCCTGACGTACCGAGTCTATCTGTGAAAGCATAGTAATTTATCATGTTAATGATAACATATCATCATGTGGCCCACCAGTTAAGGTAGCTAAAGGAATGACAATAACCTTAGATATGAAATGTGAATACTGATTGAAATCTTAAAACTTTTCAGACAGTAGTTCACTCTGTTCTTACGGAGGATATCGGGCTCATCTCTGCTTTGTGTACAGTATTCTTATTTCTTTTTCTTTTTCTTTTTTTCCTTCTGAAAATGCAGCAGTGGCATTTATTTTCCATTATGATCCATTTAGAAGAATCACACTCCTTCTGTCAAATGCCATATCATTCTTTTTTTTTTTCTGAGACATAATGGTATTTAAAAGAATCAGAGCAGCTAGTGTTGTTTTTTTTATTACTATTTTTTTTTTGGGGTCACATATTTAAATGTCTTGCGTGGATGTAAATGTCACCACAGAGCACTGCTGATATTAGACCCAGGTTGCATACTTCAAACGTTCCTCGTGGAGAAAAAACAGAGAAAAGGATAGTGGGGGGAGGTGAAAATCAAACAACAGAAAATTAAGGAAGCTGAAAGCGTCTGTATTCATGAACAGTCGTCAGAATGGGTGGCCGATACAGCAAAAATAGAACATTGCGATACAATCATTTCAGTACAATATATGATACACTGAGTTTTGCAAACAGGTTGGAATGCATGAAATGCAGCATGCAAAACTGAAAAGAAAAACTATTATGAGCAACTATACGGCTACATGCTTTTCTTTTTATTTCTTTTTATCTTTTTTTAGAAGGAACTAAATAAATAAATATTGACAACGGCGTGACAGATTGACATTCATTCTGCAGTTTATGCAGTTTCTCTCCATGTATTGTTGTTTACAGGCTCTCTGTAATTAAACTCAATCGTATTCAAATGTATTGATGCCACCCAAAATATCTTCAGAAAAATATGTGTGATGACATTTCTGTTTTTTTCTTTTAGTAACAATAATGTATCGTCACATCGCCCACCCTTAACTGTGATAGAGTGTTTTTTGGTGTGTATTCAAACTTTACATGAAGCTTTTGGGCCAAACAGGGATAATGTGAAGCACTCAGACCCTCGACGGTCACCCAGTGCTTAAAGGATTTCAAATATGTTAATGTGACTTACCTCCACTTACAGCTAATACATGCATCAGTGAATTACTGCATTACTGTACCTTTGTGTGGCCGATCCGTCTAGGCTTTCTTTATGCTCCTCAGGAATAGGCGCTGTCCCGGGCCTGAAAGAGGGGCTGGACCGGGCCCGAGAGGGCTGCTTTGTGGCCCTGTTGGGTCAAACAGACCCCCTGAGGGGAACCCCCACGCCTCTCGCTCCATCACTCCATACGGGCCTCCGCTGTGTTGTGAAGTGTCTATGCAAAGAGCACCAGGTCCTTCAGGCCAGTCTGCCTCTGCTGAAATGGAGATGGGCCCCCCTTTCTCATTAGCGTTTCAGGCATGATAGCAGGCATGCTAATCGGCGGAGGTGGGTTTTTTTTTCTTTTCTTTGCTTTTCTTTTTTTTTTTTGCCATAGATTTTACAATGACCCATCCGCATTGTCCTAAATAGAGATGTTTCAATGCGGAGCGGTAGAATAGTGCAGAATCAAATGAGAGCCTTCAGTCCATGCGTGTTAGATTTGAGTGCAATGCTGAGATAATTAAAAAAGCAAGGGGGAGGGCGGTGTGGCTAGGCTGCGAATAGAAAGAGAGAGAGAGAGGGAGAGAGAATTCTCTTGATCAGGTAATTAAACACCCAGCCAGAGCCATTCTGTCTCTCTCTCTAGGTTTTTGGAATGGAAGGGAAGAACGTCAGACGCATCTGATTCATGGACAAAGCCCAAAACCTGAGCAGGTCCAGCAGAAGGAGACAGTAAGAATTCGGAGGTCAAGCAAATAGGCCTAATGCTCGATGCGTTCATCCATTTTTTTTCTTTCACCATTACATATACGTTTGTGGCGCATTCACCCACAGCCTTTCCATGCTCCATGCAATCCTATTGTCCATTTGCTGGCCTTGTTGTAAACATGTTTGGCGCAGAGATGTAGAGTTAATCAGCACTGTATTATATCGAATTTATTTTGTGGGTGTGTACAGTATGTGCACGTATTTTGCAGAAATCCTGTTAGTTCTCTATTTTAACCCTCATTTAGCTCATCTGAACACAGATTGCAGATTGGAATAAAAACAACAGGCCTGTAAATTTCATGAGATGAAATCAATTTCAAGTGGAATTTAAAATAAAATGGATTCTTTTTGTTCTCAGTTCTGTCTCTGGTGAATGTTTATTAGTAGACTGTTATTTCAGGGCGCTGCATTACTCTGTGCTGTCGTGTAATTTCGTCCGAGCACTGCTGCACTGCACGTGCCTGCGCTACAATTCACTTGCGTTTGTTTGAGTGGGCCAAAACCTGGAATATAGACTTGTCTCCTGCAAACAGCAGCACGTGTCGCAGTGTTAAAGAGTTTGACCCTGGGTTAAGAGGGTTTGGCCCTTGACCTCAGGGACGGGTTACCTCCTCACCTCTGACTCCCCAGAGAGTCCAAACTGACTGACCACTGAGGTCGGGTTTGGGTGTGTGTGTTAGAATTCACATCTTTATCTATGGGTGTACAACAATCACAGACGCCTCTCAATATGTCTGATTTATCATAAAAAAATACGATTTTTTTCATTTGTTTCACACAGTGTATATTAGTGTATATTAGCACGTGAACAGACACATATCTGTTTTGCAGGTCTGTGTGCCATGCAGTCAGAAACGTTTTCTTTGATGCCATGGGTCTGTGCATGAATAGTTATGGTAGTGGTAACTGTAGGACAGTGAAGAATTCGAGGTTCTTATACCTTAATAGAAATATTCATGTAATTTCCTGGCCTCCACTTCATTTGTTAAAGTGAATAAAAAAAAACTATTACACTAAAAAGGTATATATATATATATATATAAACACACAAATATAATACAAAATAGCTAAAATGTAGTACATACTACTGGTTCTCCATTAAGCATACAAATGGTATAAACATACGTATATAGTACATGTTATATATGCATATATATATATATATATGTATGTATGTATATATACTACAGAATATTTTTTATGGATGTACTACTATAATAATAATAATAATAATAATAATAATAATAATAATAATAATAAAAACAATACAAATATTTATAATAATTATAATTATTATGCGCTTGTTTGTTTTTTTACACACAGAACAGTGTTCCGATCACCATGAATCATGATGATCATTTAAGCAATTTAAGCAATTCCCTCCAGGATCGATAGTTTTCTGATTCTGATCATGTGGATGATTGATGTGTTTTATCGTCCATAGAGATTACAAAGAATGTGACTAAGGAACCCTGCAACGCACCACTGTAATGATGTCAGCCCATCCAAAGCTGCCTTTATTTGTTTATTTTCTCACACTGTACCAGCCCACCCTTATGTACAAACACTCAGCCACAGATTTACACACGCTTGCTTTAGCTCTAGCCCTCTGTGTTAAACCTCCCACAATAAAACCAGCTTTTAGCTTGAACTACTAACCAGGAATAACAACTCCTAGGCCAAAAAAAAAAGTTCTCAGGGAATAATTTCTGTCTGGCCACAGTGCAGGGGCAGCTGATTTGGGCTACTGCGTTAGCATAACAAAAGGCTCAGAGCCTGTGAACTTGGGGAACCTTTCGACCCCGGCGCTGCGGGCATGAATGGTGCGGGAGACTCCCCATAGAGCGCCTCTGCAGCGCCCCTGTTCGTGGCTAAATTGTTAATCAGGGTAATTTAATATACTTTTCAATATGCCCCCATCTCTCATCAGGAGAAGCATTCACAGCCTCCGTCTCCACACATACACACACACACACACTAAAAAACAGTACCCCCCCATCCCCTTCTCATTCAGACCGGCCAGACAGACAGCTGCAGTCCATAGCCCTCCACCCAAGTGAAGTGTAGGGATACACTTGACATAGTGGAAAGGCCTGGGAAGTACGCCTTTGTGTGTGTTTGTGTGTGTGTGTGTGTGTGTGTGTGTGTGTGCGTACGTGCGTGTGTGTGTGTGTGTGTGTGTCTGTGTCTGTGTCTGTGTGTGTGTGTGTGTGTGTGTGTGTGTGTGTGTGTGTGTGTGTGTGTGTGTCTGTGTGTCTGTGTCTGTATGCTGCTTGTGGTGATGGCCTACATCAGTAACATAAATAACATTACAATCAATCACTGATAGCCATTACAATACTAGTAAATTCATCAGTAATATCAAATTGCAATGCTTTTTCTTTTATGCACTATTATTGAGCACGAGATATTTACTCACTCTCCTTCAGTGAAAACACATGAAACGATAACAGACATTTTAACAAAACAATTCAGCGCACACTGGAAATGTATTTTGACCTTCAGGAAGAATGTTAGCTCTGTAACGATGTATACAAACGTCATGCTCAGGCCATCATTTATCTGTTATATTAACCAAACAATCAGCTGATTATCAGAGTATCAGAGTATCAGAGTATACGTGCTTTTTATTTGTTCCTATATGGTCCAATTAAAACATTTGTGTGGTGTATGTAAATGCTTGTAATTCATTTTTACATGACCATTTTCCAGCTGAGGACATGGTACTGTGTGAATAGCAGTTGTGGTGTTTACTATGTGTGTGTGTGTGTGTGTGTGTGTGTGAGAGAGAGAGAGAATTCTAAATGCAGAGTTGGTGTACGTATATATTTATATGAATGTAAAGATAGATAAAGATAATTAAATAAATACTTTGCCTGCCTTTTGTTGCATCTCATTCAAACAGTTGTCCTGACTGAAACACACCTTATAAGTTTAAGCCCTATAGCTTAAATAGATTCAAACATATACACAAATGTATTTTTTGTTGTGACAATAAAGAATCAGTGAATTAAAAAAGTGATTCCACTTATAGTGTGTAGGGACTTATGTTATAAAGCCTTGTCAGTCTTTTTGTTGAAAATCATGAAGAATTCCTTTTTCCTTGATATGGGCCCTTTTAAAAATCATACAACAAAGTCAGATATGGTAGAAACCAGCATAACAAAAATTGGGTTATTTGTTTTTAAGAAAAAGTGAACTGGAAAACAATATTTTTTTTACCAAAAATATCAATTAAAATGCATCTAAAATTGCGTCCATCAATTCCTATTTGTAATGTAACGTATGCATCTTCGTAATACTTTGAAAAAACAAATCAATTGAAAAAAGAGAAGGTAAATATGAAGTAATCATTCAGTGAAGTGTAAGGTAGTAATGAGTGTTATATTTCATGAATCAGCCCTGATCCAGCCATTTCCTCATTTGAATACCATCATACACTACTGAGGATTCCCAACAATATCTCAGATCGAATGTGTGTGATGTCATGTCCAGGGGTCATATAGGCTTTACAGCAGAATGATGTCAGGGCAGTGTTGGCGAGTGTTGGTGACTCAGTGGCCAGGTCCCAGTGTGTGAGTAACCTCCATAAATACTGCTGTAATACTGCGTGACTCAACCGCAGTGTATGTGCGTGTGTGTGTGTGTGTGTGTGTATATGTGTGTATACTGATGCGTGCTGTACAGTGCAGGGCCTTGTGCAAGTGGAGACCCCTAGGGTTCATTCCTCCAATATCTGAAAAGCACAAACAACAGTCTGTGAGAAGCACAAACGGCAAAGCCTTGTTTTATGTTCCAGGCTGTGCATTGCTTGCTGTCTGGAGTAACGCTCATATCTGGGTCTGTCGCATCATATCTCCAGGCCTGGGACGAAAATACAAATTTAGTCCCTCCCCAAAACTTCATCGCTGGCTGTGAAAGATTTCTGACGTTGTATCAGTGCTGAATTCTAAAAGGCAACTTAGCTTTGTGCTCTAAAAACACACGCTGTGGAAGGACCACAAAAACTCCAGTCATGGTCCTTGGCCTGTTTCAATAAACATGTACATTCTACCATGAGTGAGTGGTGGTAAAATATGACGTGTGTATAGTTGAGTGATCCGTGCTTTAGACCAGAGTGACATTGCATGAATGGACAGATGGATTTGATTCAACCCACCCATGCACTCATACACCACTCGCGCCCGATATTCTCACGCTCGTGGAGCTAATTTACATCAGACGTAGCCATACTAAAGGACAGAGGTAAGTAAAGACTGTGGTTCCAGAGACCACTCCCATGTGGGTCATGTAGTAAATGTGGCCCCTTCCTTGTCTACTATTGCTTGTCTAATGCCAATGTCTCTCAGCCCTGTCTGGGCCTCTTGTCTTCCATATAACATCAATCTTATTTTAAAGAACCACCAATAAAATAAGCTTTGCATTGCACTTCAATGCCAATTTTGTCTCTTATCTTGACACAATCAGATCAAAATATGTATGATTACAAAAACTGGCACCATCCTTGACTTTGATTTTCCTGGACGGTGGAACAAAATCGATAGTTTTTTTTACTCAGCAGTGGTTATTCTATGGCATCGCTGCAAAGAACCCTGTTCGGCACCTTTTGTCGAAAGATTGATCCATAGATTTGGGCAAAAAGGATATGCATCATGTCCAGCTTTCTGGACCCTGTCTGGACGAGGGTTCCCATGTCTGAAGTTCAAGTTGAAGACCATGGTGGGTTTAAGGGGTGACAATTGGTCAGACAAGTCAAGCAGGACTAAAGCAGGAGAACAAATGAATGATGGCTCTCTGGGGACCTCTGGACCAGCCTTATCCCAGGGTGTTGCGAGTTTGTCTAGACTGGGCCACTTTTGTCTCTCGTTGGTGATCCCCAAGACCAGTCTGAATGAGACAACTTGACCCAGGCCTTGTCGCCCTGGGATACACTGGGGGGCAGGGACCTAGACACACAACTGCTGGTCTCATTTGTTTATCAATGAAGCAAAAAAAACCCCTAAAACTTATGGAGAGCATTAAAGGCAGATAATAAAATATCTCACATTTGTGAGACCAAGAAGCCATGGAAGGTTTGGTATTTGTCTGTTAATTTCTTTAGCCATCATGTCAGCCAGGGTTTTGCCAGCATGGAGACAGAAGTCGTCTCTGACTGACTGAGCCACACAGATAGGCCGTCCAGACAATGCACCCAGACATAGACTAGTCATAGACTGTGCTCATTAAGGAAAGGGTTTTTTTTCAATTCAAGAGGGATTTACAAAGATTAAGAATATTGCTTCACATGTATTAAAGCAGGGTGCCTCTATTAGCTTTGGGAAATTGTGGGATGGGCATTATATGGCATCTTTCCGTCCTTATGGTGAGATGTTAGGCTCTGTGATGCATATGAGTTATTACCTTTTTCCATTTGACAGTATAGGCCTACGGTCTTTTTCATGACGACACCGATTTACTTTTAACTCAAGCTTACAAAGATTCATATCTCTAAACATGTTTTCCAAAGGTGATTGGATGCATGCTAGAACTCCCAAAAAGGGAGTTTTTGGCCCCTCTCCCTATTCCTTTGTTTCGTACTAGTCTGTGAAATAGTGCTGGGGTTGACTCTAGGCTGTGGATTAATTGAAAGGCAGAAAGCACCCCACTTGTGTAAGCCATGTCATTCCTGGGTGTGATGTGAAAAGGGGGCTTTGCCCATGAGATATTTCAGCACAAATGGAGGAGACGAGAAGATGCTGCGTGGTTTTTCTGCTTATACTTGAAATATGGCATATGGATATATATATATATATATATATATATATGAGACAAATGTCATCAAACCATATAGACACACACTAAGCTTTACTCATTTTATTTATTCACAAAGCGGTGAATCTGGTTTGGTCATCCCCTGCACTGAAGAAGAAATTGTGATTTTTTTACACACACACATACACACACACACACACACACACACACACACACACACACACATATATATACACACATGTGTGTATGTGTATACATATGCAAACTGAAAATGAAACTATAATCTGTGGAGAAGCTCAAGCACCTATCACACACAGCTTTCAGGTGAGTTACTAATATTATGTGTCAAGCCAGATAGCCCCGTTTAGCATTATATATTATATCCGTGGAAATAACACACGAAGGCCGCTAATAAAAAGAAGTGGGTTGTGCCAACTAACCTTTGAAAATATTTACTCCAATAGTGTGGGACCCTGTATTTTACCAACTGTACTAAGTGTTCCTGGTGTTGTTTTTATTATAATATAGGGTTTGTTAGAATAATCAGTGAGGTACGTCTTGTTTAAAGCAAAAGTGGAACGAGAAACAGACTGAGGTAGTAAAAAACACAGTTAGCAAACAACAGTCCTCATTTTACATAGCCACCGAGAAGACACTAAGAAGTAGTTGTGTTAGAAGAAAGTGTGATTATCTGTTAGCCTGCTGATACACTGTATGAACAAAAGTATAGGGACGCCTGACTATTACACCAGCAGGGACTTGATGTTGCATTCAAATACAATTAAGTGGTGTGTCCATATAGTAGCTTGGCTGTAGCTTGTGGTTAGAGTGCTGCGAGTTCTTTGTCTATTTACAGGATTGTACTGTTTTTAGTTCCATTTTTTAGTCAGACTTTTCGGACTAAACTGAATTCATTCTGACACGACCCCTTTTTATCCTTTTGAATTAAACAGGCTGTTTTTGTTATTGTGCTTAGAAGATTGATATATGTAAATGTCTTGATCAAATGTACGAAAAAAACCACATGCTCCACACTGTACTCTGCATTACCTTGATAAATACCAGCAAACAATGACTAAGACCTTTGCACATAATTAAATAACCACAATAGAACTAGAAGCATGATTTGTCTGTTGTATAAAATGTTTTTTTCAGTTAGAATTCAGTAAATTAGTTGAAGCCTAGAGCCAAACATATGAGGCAGAAAGACTAAAACTGACACGTTGACTGATATAAACACCACTCTATCAAGGGCCTATTGTATTTTTGCTGCAATAAATTGTAATGTTACATATCACTAGAAATATAGGAGGGTAGGGCGAGAGAAGACTGGCCTTGCGCTTCAGCTGGATGGTTTTCCACATCTCTGGAGAGTCCCACACCGTGTTGGATCTACACTTCAGAATCAATCACTATCTAGCAGGCTTCAAAACACAACGAGACACAGAGTCAAGCACGGGGTGAACACGCACCTATAGGTGTGCAAACACTCGCATGCATGCGCCCACACAAGACATGCGCGTACAAAGGGCAATCGAATGAAGTCTAAGAATCATTGCGTTGCTCCCATGGCAAACTTAAAACCGAGTGGTGCCTTTAAAAAAATAAAAATAAATAAGATAAAACAGACAGGGCTGTGCACGGCTGCTTTTCACAGGGTGTGAGGATGAACAGTGAGTGTCATATTCTCCTTTTTCGTGGTTCCCCTAGCTGGGGAACATCATTCTCTGTCTGAAGAAGAGAACTGCCTCCAAGACCACTGATCTAGGAGGCAGCGATATGATGATATGTTATCCTTATTGTGATAAATGATATTATGATATGGTTTACAGAGTCTGTCATGGGCATGCGTCATCAGTACCACAGCATTTAACTGTGACAACAGACAGCAATAACCAGTGCATATAAATTGTCAGAGTATGACAGTTAGTTCCAGCATTGCAGTGCGATTGGCGGTCTGGAGGAGATCAACCTTGTTTCTCTTTTTGATGCATTGTATTGTTACGATTTTCCACTGTACAGTCGTGGCCAAAAGTTTTGAGAATTACATAAATATGGTAAATTGGAAAAGTTGCTGCTGAAGTTTTTATAATAGCAATTTGCATAAACTCCAGAATGTTATGAAGAGTGATCAGA
>JBBJLR010000042.1:8535345-8548055 GCA_037577145.1 Brachypetersius gabonensis | reverse complement strand
GGGAGAAGGTGGGAGTCCAAAAAACCCCCCCCCCCCCCCCCCCCCACACACACACACACACAGCTGAGGTACACCGAAACAGTTTCAGCTATTATAAATCATTTACTACACATTCCATTCCCTGTTTTAACCCCACGGTGAAAGCACATTTGGCTTGGGTTAATAACATGTGCTCCAAGGAGTGTGTGTGTGCATGTGTGTGTATGTGTGGTGACAGGAAGCCTTACTTGTAGTGACCTCTGGTCCCACTGTATCCTAGAGTGAGTGCTTTTGTATTGATTTGGATATTAATGATTTAATGTCTGTCTTTGACAGACCTTCACCACACCGCACATCGCGATACACTCCAAGAACCAGCAATCTCAAGTTCTTTCTTAGCTTGATGGTTTAGGTTATATTCACAGTAATTGACTTATCCATGCTCTGTCCACAAATGTGTTCTTTTGTTGCTGTTGTGCTGTTGGGCAAGATTTACAGCCAGTGGAAAAGAAATGATCAAATCTAGTGAGAAATAAAAAACCTAAACACCTAAAATATCTTTTTGTAATAAACATACTTACATCTAGAGTGTTATTAATTACAGAGGATGTTTATTTTCAATGTGAGTATAATATTATACTGTTAGAATTGATTTTTTGTGATTATAATACAACAAGGACTGGTTTGGTAACGTAGTATTTTAAAAAGGAAAATCCACACAATGTATTTTTACATGCACACACAGACAATTTCTCCTCTGAAGTCACTATTTCAGGGGTGTTTTTGGACACCTGAGCTATGCATACAAAACAACAAAGAACAGCTTCACTGGCAATCCAGTGTTGGTGTGCTGTTTTAATGTGCTGCACTTTAACAAAGACATCTGAGCAATAGCAGATATGCACACACCCCCCACCTTCCTTCTCCCTCCCCCTCTGCTCTGCCCTTGGCACCGATGGTTTGGTATTGCCTTGGCATGCTGGAGCGTTGCCATGGAAACCTGGATAAACCTTTACTCCATCACCCTACAAGATGGGTGAGGCCATGCGTATGGGCGTGCATTTGCACACACACACACACACACACACACACACACACACACACACACACACACACACACACACACACACACACACACACCATGGTATCTGTTCCAGGCAGCATATATCCTAGTCCTGTGCCAGGAACTCCAATCTTTTCTTATGTGTGTAAATAAATTCATAGCTGTCTAGAGAAGGTGAGAACTACCCCTTCTTATAATGGTTTACACAACGGGGCAAAATCCTGCCCTGTTGTGTGATTATGTATAACATCCATGGTCATAGGTAACTGGTTTTGATAATGAATTGTTGTAAATTACACAACATTGTTTATAAACCCTAAAATCATTTCTAAATTGTAGTATTTGCTTACCATTTGATTACAAGGTCATCACAAGTTCAGGATTAAATTATATGTTGTTCCTTTATGTGTGTGTGTTCGCATATGTATACTCTTCTATCAAGGGACATGTAGAGCTGAGACCACAGTTCATCCCGAACTGATTCTTTTCATTAGCCATTATAAATAATTAAAAGTTTAAGCTGTTCTGTACAAAAACAGGTCAGGTGCCCAGGCACTTAAAAGTACTCTTCAGGCCACATATATGTGCACACACATGACCCACAAGCAGTGGCATCCAATAAAATGGATGTTTCACCTGTTATTCCGTGAAAGAGTATTCTTTCAACGTCCTAAAGCTCACAAACTACCTACAGAGACCTCTCCCTAGATTATTAATAATAAAAATAATGATAATTTAGCTGTTATTTTTAACGTATGGTTAAGAGAAAATCGGAGCTTTCATATTCTCCTATCTTTTAAATTTCCAAGATGTCAGCACCCTCCCATACACTAAAAATAATCCCCTGTGATTGGATGGCTAATTTGAAGTGTCAATTATTCTTATGCTAATGCGCACACTTTCTCACGTTTCTAAAGCGGAAGAGCACAGATGGCTACACAGAAATCTCCCCGTTGCAAGGCAAAGCAGCCTGCCAGACAAAAAAAGAACTTGCATAATGCAACGTTGCTATTTGCATCTGTCCTGCTCTGCGATGTAACATCAAGCAGAGCGGATATGGCTGATATGGCTAATGCTAAAAGCGCTTTGCAAATAGTCAAGATAGAAACCATCATTAAGAAGGGGGACGGCTAACTTGCATAACACTAACATCACATCTGCTTAGATGTAAGACTAAGAAAATATGATAGGATTTCATTCCCTTATAGCATTGGTGAACAGCGAGAATATACATGCTAAAAATGTTGCACCCTTACATTTTCCTTCCTTCAAATGACTACTATACTGAATACATGACATATTCGCTTATGCATTGGGTAATGGCTAGACTACCCTGAGCTTATTACAAATCAGAAGCATCCCATGTTATTAGCAGTGAACCTCCCACACCTGCCAATCAAGAAATTTCATCTCTGTCTGAGTCAAAAAGCAAACACGGGTTTGCCAAAATGAGGGCAAGAGAGGAAGAATTTAAAAGGAAAAGCCAGACAGACGGTGGAAGAAAAAGACAGAGCAGGAGAGAGAGTACAAGAAGCTGCTCTCCCAGCGTGACCTGAACAAGCCACTAAAACGTGATTCCTGACAGTTCACTCACGCTCAGGCTAAGAGACAGCGGCCTCTTTGCTTTCACACTAAAGACCATGATTTTGCCTCAGACAAGTCCGCCGGCTGACACACCTGCTGCGAAACCTGGCAACTCCCAGACAAATATGCGGATAAGCTTCAATAGGCTGGCATGGAAATGGCGGACAGCTCGAGAGGAAACGTTCTCATGTGTTAAAATTAGACAATTGCTAACAGATTAAAGGAAATGGCACATATGAATGCTCTAAAATGCAGAAACACAAAACACCAAAGAAGACCGTGTTCTTTGACCTTCTCAGCTGATGCTGTCGTGAGTGAAGAAAATGGAGAGGAGGGAAAAAAAAGCTTTTCAAACCCAAAACAGTGGATCAAGCAACCTGCTGTGGCATCCTGTTACATCATGACAATGGAGCCCTTTCAAAGTGAGTCTCAACATGGCAGCCAGGTCCTCAAGTTCTGTTGATTGTCTCACACAGGGTCAAGAGCAAGAGGAAAGAAGGGGAGTGTTGAGTTATCTTAGACGATAATGGCAGTCTCCGAAATGAGACGGAGTGTTAAGTTTGTTTTGACCCCTTACCTCCTAAGCTAATGCTGTTAGGGTGGAGCGTTCCAAAAGTGACAGAACTGTCATGACTTTTGAGCCCTGGATCCATATGGAAGGAGGATTATGTTGCTACTTTCAGAGGGACAAAGAAGGCGTGCACAGGACTCTGCTGTTGACTGTACCCCAGCAGCATTATTGATTGTCTGCTGTTTTGAAAACAGTTGATAAAACCAGCTGGGTATGAAGATTTGGATTTCCTTTGAGACTCTCTTGATTTTTTTCTGATCAACTGTCTTGGTCTAGCCATGCAGATTAGACTAGCTGTCTAAGATCCAAAGGTGACCAAATCCAATTTTACTTGGCTGACACTTTTGCATGACATCTCAGTTATTTTTTATTGGCTTAACATGGTGTTTGGATCTCTTCCCAGATGAAGCAATTGGTGCACATTTTCAGAGCACAGATTAAACATGGAATCTTCTGGGTTCCACAGTGCTCCCCAAGTTCAACAGATCCTGACTGACTCTGGCCATGGTGCTGACTTCAGAAATAGCTCAGGTTTATGTTCCACCCAATTCCTGACAAATTAAATAGCCCTTTGAAACACTGAATTTTGGCTTTATTTCACAGTGCAGTCAGTGCTCTAGCTAGTGTACCCATAGATACTGTCATAGATACTTTTACTATCAGAGTGGACAAGGCTATTCACACAGCTTGAACTCCATATGCCAGGTCCCCTTCTTTAACCTGCCACCCCTCCGAAAATAATGTGTGTCCATGTGTGTGTGTGTTTGTGTGTCATACACATCAAAAACCGTAAGGTGAATCCTTTTGAGCTGGCGGCACGGTCGGCCACAGAATGAATAAACATCCATGTCAGGAGAAACTGATACACTCCCTTTTCAGCTAGACGGGCCTCTCGTGGGAAAAACAGCTTGCACACAATGGACAGAGACGGCCTTTTGTTGAGACTTTCAGAGCTGTGGGCTAGCTCTTCTCTCCAGCCTGTGCCCTGAACAGACCCCTCCCCTCAGCTTGCTCTCTCTCTCCCTCTCTCTCTGTCTCACACACACACACACACACACACACACACACACACACACACACACACACAAAGTTTGTTTCCACCTGCATCTGGTCTTGACAGTATATAAAATATCTTCCTAAATGATTCTGGTGTGCACTGTGTAACGACAAAGAAATTTCAGGAAAAAGAAAAGGCAAAAGAGGTACAGAGAGCCAGACAGAGAAGGAGAGCTTATCTCAGCCCCTAGTTTAACCACCCCCCAGAGGGGGTTTTAATACTGGACCTAAATCCTTGGGATAGTGGCTCGCCGTGAAGCTGCTCCAAAACAAACCCACAAGGAAGGCCCCACAGCAGGCTAGCCCAAGGGAATTTATGCATGCTTTTGTCTAAGATTCAAAGGTTTCAACGTTAGACAGCCTAGGCGTTGGGGGGGTTATGTTAGGTGGGTTTTTCAGTCTTCATACTGGACTTGAACTTGACATTGATGATTCTTTCTCAGTTATCACAGAAATTTCTCATGGGTCCTCACCATGAGGCAGTCATTTTTGCAACATGCCATCCCTTTCAGGCATTGTGCATATTGTTCTCTGTATTCTGTTGGCAGTATTTTTCTAGCTAAAATAAGCCAGTTGACACGGTACTGTTAGCACGATAATTTTTATGTCGTTGTCTTAATTGATCTGAACTACTTTTTCAAGGCACCGAGGAAAGCAGGCAGCCTTTTTCTACAGTGCTGCTCGACCGAGGCCCGTTCTCACGGATGCTTTCCACCCCTCTCCCTCACCCCCGTTCTTTGCTTTCAGCTCCAATTTAGGCCTCAATAAAGTTGTTATGCATGACAGTTTGGGGAGCAGAATGGATGTGGCTCAAGCCTGCTGTGTGGCTACAAAGTGGGCCCATTCTCCAGACCCCAGCTCAGTTACGGGGGTCTTGGGGGGAGGGAGCCGCACGCCGTCGCTGGGATGTTCTCAGACTGACGGGAACAATTAGACTCAAACAGCTCAGAGCAACAGACACGAGACACTCCCAAACCTGCACACATCTTCTCTGGAGAATGGCTTGGACATCTTTCATTTACCCTGAAGCAATGTGGAGGAGTAGGATCTCCTCGGAGGAGTCTTGGATTAGGATAACTGTATATTCCAGCTACATAATTTAGAGTTCTTGTTTTTTGCTGAAAGGATTTTATAAAGAAGTGAAGCCATGTCAAATCTTAAGACTGCATTTGGTGTCAATAGGACAGAATGTGGCCTTCATGATGTAAGAAGTTGGCTTAGGTTGAAAATATGTTCGTATTAAGCATATTGTTGCTGTAACAAAGTGTATCTCTGAAATAGCAAATTATAAGTAGAAGTTAATTTATATTAATGTACATAATTTTTTTATCATTCCTGTTGTCGTTAAAAGTGCGTACGAAATTCACACAAGGCGAGGCTGGCATGATGAATATATCTATACATTCGATGTACAGATTTGAGAATCACTTCAACACACTGGACATTGTTACAATACCCACAGTGTTTGTATTCATATGTGTGGTGTAACCCATATGTGTGTTCTTGTGTGTGTGTGTGGGGGGGGAGATCTCCTATTGCTACTAACCACACAACTTTTTGTGGTGTCTTAAAATTGTATGACCAAATGTGCAAGTGTTCTGTATCATTCTGCTAAACTGGGCGACCACCATAACTTAGTTTGTCTTCCATACAAAGTTTCGGCCAAGCATGGGTGGACTCATTAGACGGCTTTTCTTTGCAGCCAATGAAGCTCAAAAGACCTTCGACAAAGGAGCTAATCATAACTTTCTTCCTCGGCCATAGCCAGAGTTTCTCTTTTCACCAACTGGGTCTAAGATCATTTCTCACAATGTGCTGGCCAGCTAGGTAACAGCTTGCGGCATAGCTGACGGACATAACCAAGGTGTTATCGCTGTTGTTTATTTTTATTTGTGAAATATGAAGGATGTGCATACACACATGCATATTTGTATTCATACTTCATGGCCAAGTGAAGTCAATGAAACACAAAGCAGTAGCTCCATATGCCTGCATGTTTTGGTGTAGGCTGTGAAGACAGTGCCAAGTACCAAGTAGAGTATGGTGAAAAGATGTTTGTGGTGGTGGGTGTGGGGCTATAGCAGACAATGCAGCGCCAGGCTCCTCTATTCTGGCATTGACCTTGAACCTCAGCAGCCTCCATTCCCATGGTTTAAGAGGCTGTGTGCGCAAGTTCTCTTGGTTCTGGCCTCTTTTTAGTGAATGATAAGTCTTTATCCATCACTTCAGATCTTAAAAGGTGTAAATACACTTAGGGCTCACCTATCATGGCATTCCAAACAGGGTAGCTTTACCACTGCTAATGAACTATTGTTCAACCTGAAAATGTTAGATCTTTCACTAGTCTTGTAAAACCACTGAAACTGTGAAGAATTGAAGCAGAGGGAATGGGGGGTGGGCCGTAAGACTGTCTATTAATAGAAATAGCTTGAGTTTGCATAGCAGCACATCTACACAACCTCCTCCTTACCAGGGAACGAAAGAAAGAGAGACAATAAAGCAGTTAGAGAAGAAAGCAATTGCTTGCCCAAATATGAGACCCGTCATCTCAGACTAAAGGGTTGATTGTACTCTTTTCCTGGTCGGATGGCAAATACTGACAGCATTATAACCGGTCAAAATTCACAGTCACTCGTGATTTATCTTATAAATGCTAGAAACTGCAACGGTGTCTGAGATTCCCCCGCCTCGTGTGTCGGCACTGAGACTCTGCCCTACATTCAGCTGACTGATCCAACACACACAGCCTTCTGTCACAAATAATCATTACATCGCCACCCCCCCCTTCGCTCCGCTCACTCTACCACTGTATTAAATATTGAAGATTTTCAACTTTCAACTGGGTGAGCGTTAAAGCACCCCACCATCAAGACATAGAGACACACAAGACACATCTACCCACAAGCTTGCATGCAAGTGTATCACACACATGCCTGCATGTACAGTAGCTTTTGCTGTGCTCGTATAGAAAACCCCCATTATTAGCATGCCAATTTCGCTTTTCCATTTCCTTCCACTTTGGATGATAGCTGGGATCACATAAGAAGCGACTCCTCCTCACCCCCCCCCCCCCCACTTCTTCCTCTGTTCTCTTTCTTTGCACCTCTTTCTCCATCCCTTTGTTCTGCCCCTTGCATGCCAAGCACATCAAGGTGTGTGTTTCCTTTAGCTGCAAACGGCACTAATGTATTAAAAAAAAAAATAGCCATGTGCTCTGGCCGCTGAGACCTAGCTATGTGCATGTGTCCCAGGTTCAGCATTAATTACTTGCTTGTTCATGGACGCTCCGTAGCCATGGCAGTGCACCATTAAAGGAGGAGACACCGGACGGATGAAAATAAGTGCAAATGAGGCTCTCGCCTAGACCTCCGGCACGGTTTTGGAAATTGGCCAAGTGCTGTGGCATACACGTTCTTTATTAGAATTTAATAACAAGGCCCTGGTAATGTACCTGTGCATCTCTTTTAATCGCAACAATGGAGTGGAATATGCATGGAGGCGAAAGGCATAAGCGGATATGGGGGAGGAGGAGAAGAGGGGTGACTCCATATTTTGTTGCTCGGCATAAAAATGCCAAAACTGAATTCATCTGATATATGAGGATGGGGGTGGTGAAGATTGCTAGCTAAAATCTACCTCCTTCGATGGCAGTAATCTTTTCGTGGTGGGAATAACGGTGTCATTGTTGGGAGAATATTTTTGTTTTGGTTTTTGTGATTAGCATTTTAGATTTCAGTGCACTTATTATGTGGTTCTTTTAGAGGCTTGTAATTAGGGCCCAGCTTTTGGCAGCAATGCCTGCAAGGATGAAGAGAAACTGGGGGATAAGTGAAATAATGCAGAAATGGAGACTTTGCCCTGCTAAATATAGCACAATACACTGACCCTAAGATCGTGAGGGTTATTGAACCCTTCAAAGACTGATGATGACTGTGAAATATTTTTTGCTCATGCATATATTTTTATGGTAATGGTTTATTTATATTTTTATGGTAACTTCAAATTCATCGAGTCCTACAGTATGCAACATATCTAGGAGGCCAGATCTGCTCACTAAAGTACTATCAACTTGCACACACATGCTCATGCTGGCTTAAAAGTAGCCACGGCCCAACATACATCATCGAGATAGAGTACAATTAGAGAGATTCCAGACAGAAGTCACTGGGCACTGTTTTAGAGAGAAATGCCACCCCCATTTGCCTCCGCCATTTTGGGTACAGATTGCAGCCATTACCAGGCCTATTTCCCAGGTACAGAAAAGCATCCAAAGAACAGAGAAGCCGTTGGCTAGCGGTGTGTAAGAATCGCCAACGGGGATAGGGGGTGACAGTTTCGTATGCAATTGCCATTGTCACTCACAGACTCTCTGTGTCGGCGACTTTCATTTCGTCAAAGCAAGAGCTATTTCCAGTCGTAACAGTGGGTGGATGGTTGGGGGGGGGGTGTACCAGAGTCTAGAGCCTTGTGCCTAAGTGATTCCAAGGTTTCTGAGAGCATTCCTGTGCGTTATCCATTAACAAAATGGTCTCTAAAATGCCATATATGATTTAACATATCCGCAGATGAGAAACAGATAGTAGGTTTCAGCAGCAGGGTTGCAGATTTGAAAGGAGCTGACAGGCACAGATCGGAGGGAATGCTGCAGCAGCCGGCTTTCTTCTTCTGTATTAGTACAGGGCATCTTCATTGTCCTCAACATATTTTTACCCAGACTATTTAACCAGATTATAATATAAGCAGTTATCTTTTTTTCAGAATCACGCACTAAAGAAATACCCAGTAATTTCTTGGCTCTTGGCTGAATTTGTGATGTATAGTTTGATTACCCCAGATATGATATAACGCTAATATGTACAAACCCGTTTGCATACACCCACGAAGAAACTGTGTCCTCATTTGCTGCCGAGAATCTAATCAAGCCTTTGTGCTCATCTGAAAAACCAGAATGCTCTGTCACCCGCTGAAAAAGAGAGGAACCTTGATGGGCAAGGTGCTGTGCCAGGCTAGCCGTGCTAGCCCACTAATTGATTGCTTCTTGCTAACAAGGATGTAATGTATTCTATTGTGCTCTCCCTCTTCGCCTATGTTAATGAGGTCCAAAACAGAACGCGCTATTCCTTTTTCTCCCCCCTCCCGGGCTTCTTCCCCCCTTTCTACCCTCCCCTTTTCCACCCTCCATCCCTCTCTCTCTCTCGCAGATAGAGGATTTGATGTGAAGATGCTATGACAGGCTTGCTCTCTCTATGCAGCTGGCATGGAGGATGCAGTAGGGGTACGGTAATGGGATCATGGGAGAGTGGCCTATATGCCTCTCACTCTCTCTCTCTCCTTTTCTCTCTCTTTCTCTCTCGCACACCCACGCACACATACACACACACAAATCCACCCCGAGTTCCCCCCCAAACATGCTCCCCCTAATGAGAGGTGGCGGGACAATGGCACCATTGTTGCCCCCCCCTTGTTTTGAAACCCCAGGCCTAAGAACAATCGCTGTTTACCCAAGCAGTGGTGGGGGCCCCTTGGCCCCGGATGTTAATTAATTGGAGGAGCCTCTGACTGAGTCTGCATCGTGCACCCTTGGCACAAAAACGGTCATTCAGGGCCCCCCCAGCCACGAGGAGAAGGAGCTCTCTCATGGCAAAAACACACGCCTCTCCTTCCTTTCTCTCCCTCCCTTCCTTCCCGGATTGGCCTCCTGTCCTCTCTCTATTTCCCTCTCACTCAATCCTCTCCCCATCCCTCATTTCTACCTCAATTTGCAGCCACCACAACCCCCCACAAACCTCCCCGTATCTGCATCTTCATTGCCTATGCAAGGGAGAGCCCGCCCTCCATCTAATTTGCACACCTGCCATCTACACACACTCACACACGCACAGAATCACGGAATTACAGTCAAACTGTGGGCGTAAAAATGGTTCAAAAAAGCTCCATAAAAAGAGTGAAACAAAAAAATCTTTGTAAAAATATTAACATTTAATGGCACAAAATGTTCCATGTAATGCAGTGTAATTTAGCATACTGTAATGTACGAGTGAAATACAATGATAGCTATAATAAAAAAAAATATATATTATACATATGCAGCTCATTCTGCTTTTTGCAATTTTTGCATGCAAATATGTGAGCTATTCTGAAAGAACAGAAGAGCTTTCAAATGCATTTTCACATCACAGTAGAAAAAGGAAAAAAAGGCGCTATGAAACCCTGCCATGTCTTTAACGGTGTGAATTTGCATCCGGGAATTTCCACTCCCACACTCGATATCTGCATCTCTCTTCCCCCTCCCCGAAAGCTTCGCCCAATCAGCCGGCAGTATGCAAAGCGACTTCATGAATATGCTTAATTAGGTGGGGCCGGTGTAATTTTTGGGGGGCTTATGGGATGTGACATTTGTAGGGCAGAGGCATAGATCAGTGTAAGCAAGAGTGACAAATACATTATCCTTTCCTCCACATTAGAACGTTTTTACGGGTCTATTGCAATATGTTTGCGCATATACCAACTCATGCGCGCGCGCTCACACACACACCTTTACTATTTACATATTTGCATGGTACTGAATTTTCTCATGCACACACTTGCACACATCTCAGTGATGGGCACATGGAATTATTTCTACACACAATACCAGCACTGAACTTAACAAGTGGAGACGTCTCATAGGGAGAAAAAAAGACTCTTCAAAAAGCTTTCCATGTATAATGGGGGTTGTGCAAGCCAAATGTATTTTTGCTTTGGAAATGGCATCTCAAGGCCATTTGAAATGGAAAGCAAAATCACATTTTTTGGATGGTAAGCTAGCCTCAAGGATGGCAAGTTATTGAGTTATTGGAACAAAAAAAGTGATAGTAGTATATTTAACGACACCGTATTTAACATGAGGAGCCTATGCTGTCCGAAGCTGTTTGCTAGAGTTACACTGACAAAGCTCAGACCTTTAAATGGGAAACACCTTTTTAATTAGGGTGTTTGAAACATAATGAAAACACTACCAGGTTTTACTGTAGATTTTACTCTCTGCCTGTGTTGTCAGTGATACAATCCCCGCGAAAATACACCTGAAATAGCGTCGATAGTAAAAACTACACTTTATGCTGAAAAATAAGGCTTGGGAGTCAAGAAGAATGGCAGAGCCTACACATACGTGGAAACAGCATTTACATAGCTTATATATTATCATATGTCTCAGGCACATACACAACACACATAGATGCTGTAAGGCTGCTCTTATCTGTGAGTGGGCCTAACTTGGAGGAGGTGTGTGAACCCTGTAATGCGCTTCAGCTCCGAATCCTCTCAGAAAATCAGCGCCCTATAATCCCTTACATTGTGGTGCATGCAAAAGAGATCTGTCATATCCATGTGGCAGAGACGGCCAATACACACACACACACACACACACATATACACATACACACATGCTATGAAAATGTTTTGTACATTGAAGTCATATAAACATATATTATATATTGCTCTCCATACAGACACACACGGATGTAGGGCTGCAAACCCACAAAAGTGAGTGTAAATGCATAGTCTGATTGTGAGAAAACCCTTCGTGCCGCGGCACTTCAATCAAATGAACGCAAACATACGCATGCATTTGCTGACATCTACACATACACACGCATGCTTTTCGTGGTCCAACCGTTATTTCTTCCCCCTTCCCCCACACATACACTCACACACATGCGTACACAGACACACAAACCTCACACACGAACACACTTGGTGCATGGCAAGGTGTAGCTCATTCCACCCAGGAAACTTAACTCGACACTTTATGCAGACTAGAAGAGGGGCCAAAAATAGAAAAAAATATGAGGAAGAAAAAAAAAGGGGGGGGGGCAGCTGCAGCGCAGATAGCATAAAGCTTCTCCTGAGTCGGCCGGGGCTTTGCGGATCTGCAATGCAGACGGGTGCTGTGGTGGCCGCGGAAAATGAGCTTTTCCGTTTTTTTGCCCACCTTCCTCTGGAGACGACGCCTCTCTCTCTCTCTCTTTCTCTCTCACTCTCCTCTCACACTCTGTCTCTCACGCCTTCCCTTGACGAATGCTTGCCTTCTATTTTCATATCCAATTCGGCCTGTCCCGTTGGCGGGGGTTCCGCTTGATGTGAGGTTAACGAAATGACAGAGACGATGGGAAGGGGACAAAATCTCACCTCAGTCTAAGCTCCCAATTAGAACGATAGGCAGAGACGACACAGGGCGAACAAGGGAGGGACTGAAATTGGGGAAGGGTCATCGCTGCCTGGCAGGCACCATTTGTTTTATATATGCATTTGCAGGGGTGGAGAGAGATGCGTTTTCACATCGCCTTACAGTAATACACATATATTGTACAGCCGAATTCCCTCTTAGAGTTTGTTCGGGTTGACGGGTTCCTAATTGAGTGTTAAGTAGTTTGATTATTATTTATTTATTGATAGTTATTATATAGACTATATATA
>JBBJLR010000042.1:8497519-8508638 GCA_037577145.1 Brachypetersius gabonensis | reverse complement strand
ATATATACACACTATACCTCAATGCTTTAAAACAACACACAGATGTGCAATATTACTACTGTGCTAAATCCTAGTCATATTTGTGTTTATTTGATCTCTCCCATGCTGCCACTGTAATTTGTTGAAGCATTTTCTGTGTTGTAATCCCCACACTCTCTTCTACAACACTTTATACTGCTATCCCACTCTGTCACACAGTTCTTCACTACCTCATGTTGACTGTTGTATTACATGTTGTTAAATATCTCACAGTAGTCAGTAATTTGCCATTTTAATCTAATGTATAATAACATTGCAATGTTAATCGCTTGCATTCTGTGACAAAACATTAAACTAAGAATTTTATTGTGTTGTGTGAGCTGCCGGCTATCAATAAATGTAAATACATTTCTCAGTTTACCGTTTACAACCAGGATACATCATGGGCTGATAGCGACGCATGTTCCTTAATTATTCATTTACTGTAGATTTAAATACAGTACATTAAGAAGGACTTACATTCAAATCTTAATTGAACGCTAGTATAAATGAATTCACTGAACTGTAGCCTTAATGCTATTACTTGGTGTGCAAGTAAATTGTTGGGTGTAGTTAAAACAATTCACGTAAAACAAAATACAACACAGACTTACATTTAATGTAAAGAGGCCTAGCCTCAACTCATGCAGTGTCAGGTAGAACACGTTTCACTTTTTTGCCAGTGCTCTTCAATCTTAGAGCTAAGAATTAAGATGTGACTTTACCCAACCTGGCTGGCTCAAGCATGTATAGTAGGGTTTTCCCATTTCAACCTAGCCTGCCACCTCTGCGCCCACACACGTGGCAGCGTGTGGGTGGGCCAGCAGAGGGCTGGTGGCGCAGCTCCGCACAGCCCCTGTGTGGTCCCTGACCACAGCATTAGGGCAAAGCAGCACAGCTGCACACTTCTGGATGATGTCTGAAATCGGCCATTCATTGCTGATCTAAGGTCAGTTTATGTATTTTCTCTTATAATGGTTAAAGTTTGCTTTATGGCGCAGAAGGCTGGTCCTCAATCAGGAGAGAAAGGTAACTTCTAACATTGGCCTGTGGCTTTTCTACACTGCGCCGTACATCCTGCATGCTTGTAGAGTGAGTGAGAACACACTTGCTCCGGGAGCTGATGAGTGAAAATTAGAGGAGCATGTGTTAATACGGCTCTCCCAGAGCGATCCTGAGGTTACTTGAGAGATATTAAAAGCAATGGAGTGCTGCCAGAAGAAACTTAGAGTGGAATGTCAAGCCACAAGTGTTCACACACATCAGCATTTGTAAAGTAAAGTACACATCCACCGTCCATGAATATTGTTATTTTGGAGGGCAGGACGGTTTTTTTTATACATTTCGGTCATAAGACATGAATATTTTTCTATAATTATGAGTGCTGCCCATATAAAGCCCAAATGTTCTATTCCGGGCATTTTGTGAGCTGCCTGGTACCAAAATTAGTGGTTGTCATGTATGTTTTCTTATGCCTAGTACCTAAACTTAGAGAGAAACACACACAGTATGTGTTTAAAGATTTCACCCATTCTAGTGTGGGAAATGCTCAAAATAAAGCATTATCTGGTTAAAAGTGTACTTTCTACAGAAGATTTACATTCTTTACCAGAGTAATATCACACCATCACTATGCAAAAAGGTGTGTCTTTTCCAAACAACTTATTCATGAACATCGCTGGCTGAATTATTTGAGCTGAATCGGAAATTCTGGCTGGATTTGCCCCTGAAAGATTCTGTATGGGGCAAGAAGACCAGAATGAAGAAGTCTGCAACATTGTAACCTCACACTGAAAAAGTTGTAATCACAAATATCAAAGTACATTTTTATACATTTGAAAGATATATTAAAGCACGTTCATTTAACCGATTCTTTAAAAAATATATTATTTATCAACATAACAAAAACAAAATTAGATTTAAAAAATCTTTTAGCAAAGCAAGGGTTCTCATTTCAGAGTAAAGTTGATCATCTGCACCAATAGTTGATATTATTTTTGTAAAATTATTATTATTATTATTTCATTTGCTTTGGGGTACAGTGCCAAAACACTGATTATACACTGTCCAGTATAAATCAGTGTATATATTTATCAAGAGATTTCTTAATTTAACAATGTTTCATTATATCTGGGGCCGATACAACAACAAAATTATTGGTATCTTATTATATGAACTTACAGTGGCAGTTAAAAAGCATTTTCTGCTCCTCTATGTGTTACAGAACATAGTAAAGGCTTGGTAAATAGTCGAATTCACTCCTGTGTCTTAGTCAAATAGCTCCTAACTTTTTTGGAGGTTATCGCTGTCTGGCATCCAGCTCAGAAAAGAAATCATTACCTGTATATCCTTTCTATCAAACACTGCATATTCAGTATCAACACTGTGCCAGGTGTATCTTTTTTTCTGCCAGTGTGTGTGTGGTAGTGGCAAAAGACTGCAGTGTGAGAATAAAACATATCAAAAACACAATACAAGCACACAAGGGCACCAATGGTAACTAAGAAAGCCAGTAACTTTACTGAATTCTCTGCAAAATACAAATACCTTTTTGAATCCCAGCAGGAGAAACGATTTTTTTTAATCCATACATTAATTTTTCACTACATACAGCTGAATCAAGTCCCTTGAGATACAGAGATGTGTTTTTTTAATTTAATGACATCTTGTCTTCAAGTGGCGACAAAGTCCAGCTTATGCCGCTGAAAGCCTCTTTCTCCTGGTTTCAAAGAAAAAAGAAAAAAGAAAGAAAAAAGAAAAAACGACAAAGAAACAAACGAAAGAAAAAACACATTTCCTTTCAACCTTACCCATGGTAGGTTTATACAAGCTACATTTGTTACTACATCATTTTTTTACTTTTTTAAAAATGGAAACAACATTTTCTTTTAAGGAAAACAGAAAACCAAAAAAGAGTGAACCAGGGAGTCATATGTGGACACTGCGTAAGATTCATAGAACAAACAATGGCGTAATATTTCACAATACTGTACACTTGTTGGCTTCTCTCTCTCTCTCTTTCTCTCTCCTTTTTTTGTTTTTTACAAATACCCCCCCAAATTGTTAATATTCCCATTTCTCATCATGATTGGTTGAATGGTAATTTGAGGTACTGGGAGTGTGAATATGAGGTACCAGTATTATTGGAAATTACCCAAAGAACAAAAAATAACGCGTCAAGAAATACAAGTTTTTTGAAACCCAAAGAAAATGGACTAGAACAAAGTCAAAAAGAACGCTGCTCCATGTCTTTGGTAGAAAAAATATCAACAAATGTCCAATCTCTGATTCATTTTGAAGTCAACTGTAAAGGATGATCTCCAGTGACGTGGGTGTGATCAAAAAGAATGGGCCTTTTATCAAACAGCGTTTGTGTTTCAGAGGTGGACGATAATGGCACAAATTAGCTGAACACATATGACCAAGGGTTCACAAAATCAGCCTAGTTAAAAACCATGAACTCATGATAGCACAGCATATTCATTTGTCAAAAAATGTAATCTTTCATGCTTTTAAATCTTTCAGTGCAATGTCAATTCAAGTGAACCTATTCCTCATTTGTTAGAATTTGAATACTCTCTGCTTTAGGCGTTCACAGACTTAAGGTTTCTAATGTAAGAAAGTGTTATTGTGCTTCTTCCTAACCAAAGCACGGATGTGGATTCATACTGTGTGCTCACTGAAAGTTAGATATAAACAAGCAGGTGAACCACTGGTGCAGAGACTAATAGGAATTTCAATTGTCTACCAAACTCATCGTGTCAAGATTTGAACTCAGTTTCATTACTTCATAACTCAAAGTAGAAACAGGAGTATTATCCGATCAAAAGTGTGCTTCACATTCTTCACCTGAGCGACATACTGTTGCTATGCAAAGAGGTGTATCTCTCCCAGACGGCTTATTCGTGAGTATTGATGGCTGAATAATTTAAGATCAGTGTCTGAAATTCTGGCTGGGTTTGCCCCTGAAAGATTCTGTATGGAGCAAGAAGAAAAAAATAAAGAAAAAAAGACAAAACAAACATGTGCAACTGTACTTATGTAACCTCACACTAAAAAAAAAAACCGCTATGACCATAATTATCATCATATATATTTATATATTAGAAAGCTATACACAAGCATGTTAATTTCACAGATTTTTAAAAAAAGAATCTTAATATTATTATTCAATATAATTAGAAATACACGTTTAAAAACAAAAAACCTCTACAAAAAAAGAAACCAAACAAACAAACAAACAAAAAAAAAACATTGAGCAAAGCAAGGGTTCTCAGATGTCATGGCTTAGGTTTGAAAAGCCCAAGGTTACTCCTTCTTGTACAACTATCGTTTTTCATATAAGCAAAGCTATCAAAACACATTCTGGCTTATATAAACTACAAAAAGCCACAAAAATGCTTTGCATTGTATTCCTTTTAATATGAAAATATAAGCAAGTGTATCATACAATTGTTTCTTTTTTTTCTTCCTTTTTTTAATACTGAACATTTAAAGCAAGTCCTAGGTTTTTAATTTCATCAGAATAAACTAACATGGCTCTTAATTTAAGGTATGGTCCTTCGTCTACTGACTGCCACTCGATCTCGCTATTGACACTCCTCGACAGAAGAGCTTGAATTGTCAAAGGTTCTGAAAGATTCCTTCTCCCTGACTAAAACCTAGGGGCTGTATACCTGTACAATCCTTCGAGAAAAAAAATCTTGCATAAAAGCTTTCATTCGTGTTAAATCTGCAATGTCTGGCAACCTCGACCCTTTCCCCCTTGTCCTCGCCCACTCTCTATGTACAATACGTTGAACCTGCAACATGACATTGTCAATCATAACATACATTTAGCGAGGGAATACTCTGAAGAGAGTGGCGAAGAAAACTGAATCTGTACATATAGTATTGGTAGAGCAACTCAAGTGCTAGCCTGTCTCAACTCCACGATAGCCCTCAGCTGAGCTTCTCCCATGGCTGAATTGTTGCTGAGGAAAGTCTGTAAGTACTTTTACAAAAAAATCAAGAGTACCTGACATTTTTTTTGTTGCTTTTGTTACTATGCATATATGTACACCTACACACATGTGTAAATACATATGCATATATGGTAAATCTTGAAAATTCAAATCCACGCACGGCACAAGTTATGCATAGTAACCCCGCCAGCTAAAAACACTGTTCTTAACCCTCTTACACTAGCCCCTCCTACCCTTTTCCCCTTACATCAATATGTATATTAGACACACCCTTTAAAAAAAATAAAGACAACAAAAAACTTACAGCTAATTTTCAGAAAACACCTCCTCCCTGTTTACATAGCGACTGGACAGGGGGGGGTAACGACTCTTCGGGTAAAGACAGAAATGAGAGAGTGTGTGAACGGCGTGATGGCGCATTGTGTGTGCGCGGGTGGGCCGAGGTCAAGGTCAGGGGGCTGTTAAGGTGTGGGTTTGGGGGGCGGAGCTTATCATGTGGCCCAGCCCTCAGACAAGCGGACTCGCTTGATAGACGGGCTGTCGTGCTCGTCTAGGCCAGGGCGGCCCATTCCCAGAGGCGAGTGGAAGTCAGGCCGGTGCTCATCCCGTTCGCTGCCCTCGTGTGAGCTGCCGCAACTGCTGAGACTATCGGCCGGCGAGCGGCCCGAGTCTTGCCGAGCCTGAGGGGGTGGGGCCCCGTGCTGCTGCTGGTGGGGAGGGGGTTGGGCGTAGCCAGCAGGTGTGGCGCTGCTGGAGCGGTCTCTAGGAGGAGAAACAGGTTCGGACTTGATGTGCAGGCTTTGAGTAGAGGGCAGGGAGAGATTTGAACCCTGACATAAGTGAGTGCTAGTGCAATTTCTGTAGGAAGGAAAGGAAACGAAGGGAGGTTACAGAACATGACGAGTGCCCGTGCACTCATGTACACACATACTGAAACACAAAATGATTGATTATTAACTGTAAATCCCAGAGCACATTTAGCATTCTGTTCTGAGAGCTTAAAGCCCAAATCAGGAGTGGTTCATTATTAGTTCATCATATTAGACTGCAACAGTTGGCCTTGGAAGAACATTTCTGTGTTTATTTGACATTTTTTTCATTTATACTCAGAGATGTGAGGTTTTCTCATGACAAGGGCGATATGCATATGTATCATTCTCTGTGAACGCTAGTTCCGTGGTGACCAAAGCACCCTTTCCTCACTTTCTGACTGGGGCTTTAAGCTATGACTGACTTTATAAAATAAAGGCACGATGTGGAAAAAGGAGTTTCAAAACTACGAAATATGTGAAAAAAAGGTAAGTGAAAGTTAGCAACGAGAAATCTTTATTGTGTCTTGAAAAGTGTACAGGTGATCTTAGGCTCACCCCAGCTGGCCGAGAGCAGAGTGCTGCATGTTCTGGAGGTGCTGCTGCTGCCAGCCACTCATTGAGCCCAAGTGCAGGGTGTTGGCACTATTGAAACCAGATATAGATGACAGATCGGCACTGCTGAGAGAGTATTCTGTAACAGAACAGAGAACAAAGTTAGAGTAATTTATTAAAGAACACAGAAAAACATGAGAAGCCTACAAACAAGCTGTGCTACACTTATCTAATTGAGATCATTAACTGAATGTAAGCTCAAAATGTAAGTTTCCAAGATATATTTATCAACCCCATGTCTTTGATTATGAATATCGTTTCTATTGTAGATCAAATTATATGTTGCACGTTGGCATAGTGTGTTGTTTTTAGCTCTGTACTCGAGCACTGCTTGCTTTGGTGGGTGTGAGTAAGTTGTACTAGTTTTAGTCTGTTTTTAGAACAATACTAGTAGGCTCTGAAAATTCTCATTCTTTCTGTGAGATTAGACATGTTTTTTGGATTTGACCTGTTAAGCTGCTTCTGCTGTCTTCCATGTTTACAAGTTCACAAGTGATATACTGTTTTGGATCATCAGCACACATTTTCCTAACACTTTATGTTCACAAGACATTTTAAAGCACACCAGTCTGTGAGATCTGTTTTTTTTTTCACTTCATGGTAGTTTTTCACATGTATGCCCACATCCTGAAGTGTAATCTTATTCGGTTCATCAGTTTTTCATCCGTCTTCAGCCCTCCAGTACTCGTCTATGGTGTGACAAGTTGTTTGCAATTGCTTACTCTTTTCTTATGTCTTTGCAGTTTGCCAAACACTGGCTTTTTAAAAAATATTTTTTTTGCCTTCGTGCCTGGTTTATTTTTTATGGTGCTATGGCCTCAGTCTTTTGATCTCTCAAAAACAGATGCTTCCTCAAAAATCAATCTAAACCTTCTCTTTTCTTTTACATATATACACACACACACACACACACACACACACACACACACACACACACACACACACACACACAAACCTCTTGTTTGCAATCATCACTTTCTCCCTTATTGGTTTATTTATTACTGTACTTCTATAATTTAAATATGTTCAGTATAGGTTGTGTTTATTTCAGTTTGATGTGTCAAATAAAAAAAGTAAAAATACACTAGTTTTGTGAGTTCTACCTACCAGTACCATACGAGGTGGAGATAGCTGAAGGATATCCCCCCATCCCCTGGCCTGGTAGGGTGGGAGTTGCCACAGAAACTACCGGGGTGGCCAGCGACTGTGCAGACTGAGAGTTGTTTATTCTCTGGTTCTGTGACAAAAGTAAGAACAGAGAGGAGGTCATGAAGACGGAACATGTCAGCCACATGAATTCTCTTAACTCCTAAGAGACGGCACGAGAAATAGCAAACTTGTGAAAATAAATTTGTCACTTGACGTGCAGCATCACTGAACTCTTCCAACCAGTTATTTGCAACCTCTTGCAGGGTGCTTGGTCTCTATAGTAACCCCTATGGTCTCCAAGGCAACAGAATCAGCAACAACAGGGGGTGGGTCTGAGGTTTTTCTTTTTGTATTTTTTTCTGGAATGATGACTGATGAGGTAGAAATGCATTCATGTTCTTCGTTCTGTGGGTTGAAAAAAGCTTGCATGGAGCTAAAGCAGAAATGGTGGGGTCAGATTTTTGTGGCTGGCAGCGGGAGAGACAAGGGTGTGCTGACTTAAAGAGACCACTAGGAGTCACTCTGGTTCCTTTGAAACTATGTTATTTGTCTTGTAGTACTGTGTTGTTTACCAGATAAGGTTGTGCTTGACAAATGTTACCCATGTGGATTTGCTTATATTGTTTAGCCATAAGAAGAGTAAAGAGTGGATCCTTGCATAGCATGGGGGATACACTACATATGATCACCTAAAAAAACAGATTTAGCTGGTACTAATACACAATGACTGCTGGAGGATGAGAGATGGCCTTTATGTCTATTAGTCCATATCGCCAGTTTGAATGGCAGTCCCACTTACCAATAGAAGGTCAACATCCTCAGACTGCAGTAAAGAGGGGAGGGTAGTAAATTCACAATTAGTGTCATTGGCTGACGGAGGAGCTTTAAACTATGATGCTTTAAATGATGAGCCAAAGCTATGGGTTTATCTAAGGGCTGCGACTACCTTGTCTAGTGTCTAAGGAGTTTAAAGTTAGAAGACTACGGTGAAGTCTTATGGAAGAGAAGAAAAAAGGAGAGAAGAAAAGAGAAGAGATGAGAAGAGGTAAGAAGGGAAGAGAAGAAGAGAGGAGTGAAGAGGTGAGAAGAAAAGAGAAGAGAGGAGAAGAGGAGAGAAGAGAAGAGACATGGAGAGAAGATACAAGACGAGAAGGGAAGGGAAAAGAAAAGAAAATAGGAGAAGAAAAGAGACAAGAAGAGATGAAAAGAGAAGGGGAGAGAAGAGTAGAGAAGAGATGAAAAGAGAAGGGGAGAGAAGAGTAGAGAAGAGATGAAAAGAGAAGGGGAGAGACGATTAGAGAAGAGATGAAAAGAGAAGGGGAGAGAAGAGTAGAGAAGAGATGAGAAGAGAAGAAAAGAGAAGAGAAACGAAGAGAACAGAAGGCAATAGAAGAAAGAGGAAACAGTGTATTTGGTTGCTTACAATGGAGGGCATGTTGTTCTTGGCTCCAGGTGGGATGAGCACACGCAGGTCAGGTTTGCGGCTGTTCATCCCCAGGTTCATGGGTGGTGGAGACTTGGCCTGCATGTTCTTGTTCATGCCTCCGGAGGACACCAGCAAGCCTGGAGAGTTACGGTGGTTTCCGTAGCCATTTCCTAACGAGGACAGACAGAAAGAGAGAGAGAAATTCAGGCACTCTAGCTTACTGCCAAATACGGCACATAAGGCTGTCACCATACCACAACTTTTAACTAAGCTCTATTTGACCTGCTCCCTTCAACCAAAATGTGCCAGTTTCCAAGTCATCTACAATAAAGCAGCCATTCAGATTTGTGTTTGACACGTCGCTTTATTCCAGATTTCTTTCACCACGCATGGCCATTAAAGTGAAGTCTGGAACGTTCCGGCACATTACAGCTATTTCAATCATCTTTCACCAGGAACGTGAACTCTCAGCATGACGGCACTGTGAGATTTCACATAGCCTCCACCACACTTAAGCAGACACCTCACTAAACACACCTTCTAATTCAGCTCTCAGGAAACCACAGAGGATTAGCTATCTCTCAAGAACAAAGCCCATTACAACCAGGCTGTTCTCTAGGTCCCCTAAGATCAACACTATTCAGCAAGGGGAGACTACTCAGCAAGGGAAGATGGCAGAAGTTCATATTGTTTGAAGTACTTAATTTATTTGCTTTTCTTATTCATATCACTGGTGTAATTCATGTGATAATGTGATTTTGGGAAAGCAGTGAAAGAGCAACTACAAAAATGCATGTCCAACATGGTGCGACTAATACATGCAGCAATCTGTTCCAAATCTACTCATTTTTTCAGCACAGGAAAGTCGACTTTTGAGTTGAAGTTGAACAGGTTAGGTCTCAGTGTATCATACACAGAAAATGTGATGCCTGCCTGATGACTGTGTAAACCATTCTCTTCCATATAAACACAGCCACCTCACCTCAGCAGGCAAATACTTCCCATCAGCTATCTTTAGAGAAGTCAAGAGCTGAGTGCGTGTGTTTGAGAGAGAGGGATGAGTCTCACTTCTTCCTGCTGTGGTTTTGCAGTAAAGAGGCAGGTGTTTGGTGAATAGAGGAGACAGAGGAAACATTAACCCTTGGTGCTCTTTGGTTTGAGCTGATTTCCATTTCTAATTTTTACTATAGGTTTTAATCTGCAGAAAATAAACAGCAAGGGCATTAAACATGGGCATGTGCTGCTCAGAAATTAACTACATCACAAATTCCTTGAGTTCCTCGATGAACAGAACAGAACTGAATGGGTTCCAAAAAACTAAAGGGTTTTTACAATGTTAATGAAATAATTCACTTTTCGCAGCCCTGACCTGGTTGGAAGTTTAGAATCAGCAAACAATCTCAATGAATGGAACCACTGGCTGCAATATTAATATTATTATTCTTGCAAATTTCACAAATCATTTCATGGCCTTTTGCCATTAGAAAGGATAGCTACCTAAGCGGTAAGGGGTGACATGTTCCATTGCCATGCAGGCGGCCCCCATAAATGACAAAACCTGTAAACTCTTAAACACAGGCAATCAAGGATAAGTACATGTGCATCCATGTGGGTTTGACTAGCAAAGACCAAAGAGTGAATCAGGCTGGCAATCTACATTCCTAATCCACGGCTGCTAGCCCTAACTCCACTGACTCCACCAAACCCGGAGGGGTACGTTACAGTGGGAAAGAGCGAGAGAAGCATGGTGTCTTTGTTTCTTTCCACAGCCCACTTTATTTCTTTGAGGGTTACAACATGAAGCGTTGTACACTCACTGCCACTTAAAAGAAGGGCAGGAATTATACGTTAGACATAAATGAACTTCCTAATCATACGCTGAAGGGGAAAACGAGATGCAGATGTTGTCCTCGGCAATTTTTCCCCGGTGATCTTTCTTTAATTTGAAGGCAACGGTTTCTGTTGTTTTGAAATGAAAAGTCTTGAAAGCGCAATTTGTATGATTCGAGGAAAATGAGGGGGGAGATGCGGGCTGGGAACCAGGAGATTGTGAACAAGTGCGTGTGTGTGTGTGCGTGTGTGTGTGTGTGTGTGTGTGTGTGTGTGTGTGTGTGTGTGTGTGTGTGTGTGTGTGTGTG
>JBBJLR010000042.1:8484458-8494971 GCA_037577145.1 Brachypetersius gabonensis | reverse complement strand
ACACACACACACACACACACACACACACACACACACACACACACACACACACACACACACACACACACACAAACTTCTTACGCACACACATTCCAAAAACTATTTACAGGCTAGTTAAAAAACACATCCTTGCGCTCCAAACTTATGCTAGTATTTATCCTATACGAGAACAAGAATTAAAGTGGCCGGGTGAAGTGAAAGCTACGTGTGTTGTTGTGTTCCGCCTGAATCAGATGCTCTGAGATAAGGCAAACAAACTTCGGTGAGGGGTCACACAAAGGCAAAGCCAAGCCGTAAAGGTGTTTACTCTTTTACAGAAGACTACCGGTATTTACAATGCTAGCTACAAAGACTAAATGTTCCTTGAGTTCCTTGAAAAAACACGGTGTGTGTATGTAAGACTATGTAAGCCAAACCTCAGATGACATATTCAGTCAAATGTTTTCACTACACTGCACCCATCAAGCTGTATGCATAGTTTTTCTTGGTAATTGTTATTTATCCGGACAAAATGGGTCACGTATCGAAAATAGTTGTCATTAACTTACATTAACGTTTATTACACTGCAATTACTATGTATAACAGAAATCACATGTTTAGCCTGTTTCAGCTAGGCTGGCTGACAGGTTTTGATGTTTATTTTGCATTTACATTTGTTCTAGCCTTTTGCACTGAAAAGTTAAAGTGAGAGTTAATGACTGCAGTCTACAAGAAAATGGTTACTGCAGCCCTGGCTTTTCCTCAAGTCTTTTTGTGGTCTGTTTAAGCTGGAAGAGAAAGTTTGAGTGTATAAAAGATGTGAACAAGAGGGGACATACTGTAGTAGGTGGGGATGCCGTCCTTACCAGCACTGGTGCCTGGGCCTGTGGTCAAATCGGCCCCCATTAGGCCACCTGGAACAGAGAGGGAGAGAAAAGGAAAGAGAGAGGAGATGTTTCAATCACCTCATTGCACTTGACGTCCATATCCTACCGCAAAAACACTCTTTCGAACCTGTCACATCATTTATTCAGCGTCTTCCAACCGCGACCATCTCCCACCTTGTCGGCCCACCTCTTAGTGGAGTTTGTGTTTATGAGAACAGGCCAAGAAGAGCAACTGAGGTGACAAAAAGAAAGAGTGTATACGAATGAATAAGACAGCACCCTTTTCCCTCGCTTCTCTGTAGGAGCAAGGGGAGGGGGGCCTGTGGCCAGAAAGGCTGGGCCTCAGCGTCCAAGAAAAATGACACATTTTTATTTTTAAGCCGGCAGCGCAGCGGTTGCGGTTGGGCAGTGTGCGCGGGGTTGGGCCAAAGCTCATATTTAGCCAGCGCTCCTGTAATGGGCGGCTGATTGCATGGGGAGAGCATGCCTGCTAATGACAGGGCTGAGGGGGAGAGCCCCTGGCTAACCAAGCCAGAGACTTGGAAAACAATAACAAACTGGGGACGGACCATACGACTGCTATCTGCAACATATAGACGATGTCAAAGATGAGCCCAGAGGGAAGTGATTTGTAATGTCTGGGGTTCTGAAAGTTGCCTGAAATGATATGACCACTACTTCTCATTTTAATAATGTATATGTAGTTATGTCTTACTGATATTAAACAACTAGTGATAACGATAGTGTAACTTTAATTACATCTCACTGAAACATGTGGAGAAAATCCAGAAAAAATAAATGAGTTAGAGGATTTTTTCTAAATCATGGATGTGATGAAAAATTATTTTTGAGAATGTAGTATTGATCTGAGGAAAAGAAAACACTTCACTTTTAACACTGAAAACTTGAAACAGAATATACATTTATATAATTATAAATGTAGATTTAGGATGTAGCTGTGTAATTTTGTAATTGCATTTAAATTGTAAAGAAAAACGAAAGTAATGTAAGGGATTAGAAGTACAATGTCAATAGATTATGAACCGCTAAACTTATCCGCGAGTCTTAAATTCCTGACTCTTAGAATCATTTTCGCTATACAGTAGTTTCAAAGTAGTGGACTACCTAGGCTCACATCTTAATAGCTTCAGTAGATGAAAGCTGCATGATCCACCATCCAAAACAACTTTTGATAGTTATAGTTGAAATATATAAAAATAAATTAACATTGCTCAACATTGACATTACTATCTAAGGCTAAAACATACACATCAAACAGTAGTTCTTGTGCATGTGTGTGTGTGTGTGTGTGTGTCTGTGTGTGTGTGTGTGCGTGTGTGTGAGTGTGTGTGTGTGTGTGTGTGTGTTACCTGTGCTAGGAGGCCTGTGTGTGACTCCAGGGGACATGCTGTTCCTCTGTAGGCTGTGGTGGGCCAATGGGACAAGGTTATGGTTGCCTAGGGAACCCCCGGGGTGGCTGTATATCTGGTTGCTCACTGGGATGGACACGGGCATCTCATAGTTGGAGGGGGGCACGGCCTGATTGGAAAAGGAGGCAGAACACATTGAAAAGGCAACAGTTTTTAAAAGAACAGTCTACTATAGTGGTAACTAAAACTTATGCTTTTTGCAGAAAAAGCTGAAGTAGTGAAAGAAGAGAAAACACATAATTTGAGCACAATGCAAAGACTGTATTAACACTGAAAAACTGTTGTGTGACAAAAAAAAAACATTTGTATTTGTTCATTTATCATGGTTTTATATGCAGTGTGGTTGCTATATTGAACTGATGTAGAAAAATAAAATCAGAAAATATGGAGATTTGTTTGGTCAGTGATTATATTTTATATCAACATCATTGCTCAGTTTACGTACTACTTATTAGAGTTTGAGCAGAATTTGACTAAATACTTACTAGCATTTACTTTTTTATGAATACATATAATTTTACGAGAAGTTAAGCGCTTTTGAAAGTTGGTGCCAGTCTTAAAAATCCTGTTTTAACCTGGATTAAAATTTGATGAAAGATTTGAATGAATCAGTTTTGTTCTCTAAATCTAAATCAATAAAGAGAAAGATCCTACATGTAAAAGAGTGAGGTGGATACAGGGAGATGATCTTCTCGTGTTCACCATGTCACTCTAGGAGAGAGACTTAACCTTGAGGAGAGGTGGCAAGTGAGCTCTTCCTCCCCCATGTTGTTTCGTAAGGAGAAAATAGCCCCCTAATTGCAGCCATGTGTCCTAAGGGTCCATAAGTGCTCATCTGGGGGAGCATCAGCCGGCAGAAACCGGAGACGAGTCCCTCCCTCTCTCCTCTGTCTATCCATCTCTCTCTCTCTCTCTCTCTCTCTCTCTCTCTCTCTCTCTCTCAGTCTGCCCGCAAGGCCGTAGCAATCACTTGCACGGAGCTAGGCAAATATTTTTGTTCGGTGTTGAAGGTCTCTAAGAACGAGGGCTCCTCTTTCCCTCGTGGCTTCACTTTTTTGCTTTCTTTCTCCTTTGCCTCCTTCCTCTGCCTAAAGGTGTGCCCAATCATGTTTTCCACAAAAATCCCAAACAAAGTCTTTACGTTATACTAATCCTGAATATCCTTTTGTTTCGCTACTAAATTTGTCTATCACTCCACCCCAAGCCCTATCATTTCTCTTGTTTTGTGCTTTTTAGATCACGCGTAGGGTCAGCTTTCTTCCTCCCTCTGCCTCTCTCTCACTCAATCTCTTCTGCAGGCTGTTATTTGCGTGGTGCCATCCTTCCTGTTCTGCTCTGTAACTCCAAGAGACGCGGCCCAGCCATGGTGACCGCAAGACAAACTGCCATCATGGCCAACACAATGGCCGACTCATCCCTGACCTTGGCCGCACCCTAGATCAGTCAGTCACTGTGGCTTGTACCAAAACTGGTCCACATTTATGTTGTGTTCCATTGCTCCACTGGTTTAGCACTGAGTACCTGGCTCTCTTGGGGTCGCTAAACCGATTCTGCTGAAATTTGCGTTCCGTGTAATATGTATCAAAACAGGTTAAGATATTTTAATCTACTTCATGATGATTATTTTTCATAGTTTGGAGCTCTATGTTTAAACCTGGAAAAGTTCTTAAAATGTATTGCACTGAATTAACACATTTTAAATGTGAGCATCATTTCCACATGCATAAAATACATAACATCAGCACGATTGTTGACTAATATTGCTTCTTTTCAGATGCAATGGGCTAGCACACTCTTTTAACAGGCGTGCTCTGGTAAAAAGCTTAAAGAAACCCATGCAAACATATCAGCCTACTAGGCAACAGTGTCACCTTTCAAAATGAACTGAACTGGATGTGGTGTTAGAATGCATTATTGGAATTAAATGGAATCAGCAGGTTGTGTACTCTAGGGAAAACTCTCAACACATTTCTGGGAACTAGGGATAACTAGTCAGTCTAATCAAGTGAAAGAAAAGCTCAAAAAATAAAACCTTCAAACTCAATTCAATTCAACAAGCAGCAGAAACAAATTGCAGTTTCCAAGTAGCTTAGTTAGCAGCATGCCGGCTCGTAAGGGTGATTGTGAGCTTATTCCAAGCCTTCAGTGTGAGCCACTAGATTTTATTATTCCATTGAAAGTGGTTAGCACTTTGCTAGAATGGCTGTTAGCTCTCTGCCCACTCTCCTCTACAGCTGCCGTACTTACAGGAATCTTATGAGTCTTGATCATATGATCAAACTCTTCGTTAATCTGTTTGTATTTCTCCTCCGTGCGCGGAGTGAGAGCTAGAGCAGACTCAAGCTCCGGGCTCTCGCTGCCTTTGTTTTCCTTCTTGCTCAATGCCTGAAGGCCATAGAGAACAAAGAGAGAGAAAGAGAGAGAAAGAAGGCAAGTGAGAGTGATGTTGATGAGTGAAAGTACTTACACACAGTCTCTGTCTGCTGATCATTAGGTCTATGTCCTCGTTGATTTTGCGGTACTTTTCCTCAGACTCAGGGCTGTGACCAGCCGAGTCGTCTGCGTCCGGGTCCGGGCTGTCACACCCGTTTAGGCCCTTCTTTCGCAACGTCTGCAAACAAAGTGGGCAAACGTACATCAAAAAATTAGGCAATTTTAGGTCTGCATTATAAGGGAAGAAAGTTTTTGTTTTTTCTCTAATTGAACTTGTTTCATGTGTGTGCATGACCTTAATGGAATTTTGTTTGTACAGATTTTATACGTTTTTATGCACTTCCACGGTTAAGCGCTAAACTAATTATTGACAGTTCTGCTTTATATGTTCTCCATTTACAAGTATGTGGGCACTGACTATGGACTGTTTCAAAGTGACCTTTGTCACTATAACATTGATCCTCCTTATATGTTAACATCTAATCAAGATGAATGTAGCAAAGCCAGAAAATGCTTGAAAAACAGCACGTAATGCAAGGCAAAGAAAGTATCTTGACTTCATCAGACACATAAAAATACAAACATATGCTATGATCTCGAATAATGTACTGCATCATGATGCTTAAAAACTAAATTAAATTAAATTAAAATTATGTATACTGGAATCAAATTATTCTCAGATTCCAATTCTCTTGACTGGAAAGCTAGCAGTTTCCCCTCTTGCCACCTGATGGCCACCTTCTAGTAGAAATGACACTTTGTTTGTGTACTGTGCCTTATTGTGAGTGTTCAGCACAAAGTGAGTATGGCACAATCTGGTCCTCCGTAGAGATTTTGCAAACGTTTCCTAAATGAGCTTGTTGGAGGGTTCTGCATACACTAGGTACGTAAATAACTGTGTCCTCTTATGACTTCATTAAAGGAGGCTCAGTGCTCACAATGTAACTAGAATAGGAGCTAGCGGAGTAAAATGCCTCATCAAAGTGAAACACGACTGGCTATAATAAAGAGAGATTAGCGTATATGGGGGACGCAGCAGCTCACTAACGAAATACACAGCTAGCGCACTCACACGCATAGCGTCTCTTTCATCTGCTTCTCTGCATCACACACCCCATAATTAAATTTACTCTGCCGACGCCAAGATTTGATGAAGAGTGAGATAAGACAGGTTAGGCTCATTTTCCAGCTTCAGTGTGACGCGAATAAAACAATCAGGTGTTACAAGGGAATGAAGATGTTTTACTTCAATAGGAAGTAGCCTGTGTGATGACAGATTTTCTTATTTCATCCTAACATTATGTACAGATCAAACCCGTTCAATTTCTTTTATTCATGAGTGGAAGCCCACAGCAACACTAAAGACATTTCTAGAAAAGTAATTTCTATGGAGTTGGACAATATTATGTTCAATTGCATAGCTATACATTAAAATTTAATTTTACAATAAATTAAAAACTTACAAGAAATACAAATACTGAATTACTCAATTGTTTTTTATTAAAAGGTCTCATAGTACAGTATGGATTTCTGTATGGCATGATGGCAACATTTCCTTATTTTATGACAAAATCAACGTCACTGTTCAAGAATCAGCCCATATATGAGCAAACAATCTTTGCACTGTGTTTACGACTCTTGGCTTTCCTGGCTCTGAATAAACTTGGATAGCTCCAGCAGCAGTAGTCAGGTAGGATGGTGGGGGGAGAGTGTACATTGCTGGGGGAAGGGGCTGACTGCACTGCCTGTAAGGCGCTGAAGGGTAAAGAGGCAGTGTTGGACTGATGGGAGGCCATGCTGGCAGAGGGAGCTCTCAAGCAGGGCCTGGCAGTTTAAGAGCCAGCGTGGGGCCGCCACAGGGCCCCCTGGAAGCCGGCGGCTATGCCACTCATTCCAGACATGTGCACCTGTCAGAGCGCCCACACCTGTCACTAGCCCTCACACATACAGATATATACACACATGCAACGCACACACACACTGTTCACAGGGGGCAACGGGAAGAGCCAATCATGAGTGTGTACACAGAGGATGGCCATAGATGGCTCACTGCCTCTTGATTCATCTCTCTATATATTTACTTTCCACTCTATATATCCCTTCCTACATCACTAATGATGACATGCTGAATGCCTCAAACGAGGGGTGGGTGATATGGGTGGATAAAATCTAACATTGTGATACTTTAGGATTAACCTTCATGCTACACAATGCTTGAAGTTTTGGTTTGTTTGAAGTTTGCAAACAAATTGACCAGCGAAAAAAATGCTGCCAAATTAAAAAACAGCTAAAAATGTAAAAAAGATTATAGAAGAGCTAAAATAAAACATTGAAGAATAATGGACTGATGTTCAGTCAATGTCATAAGGAAAAGGCAACATCAAGAATAAAGTAAAAATGCTTATGATAATAGTATAACAGGTTAATCAGGTGAGCTGATATTGTTGTTCAAAGCTGGTTTTGTTTGTTCAAAGACTCCCTACAACTGGCCTAAATGTATTTTTGTTTTAAAACATTCACAATGCTTGGGAAAGTGAACAGTGACAGTTTTTGCAATAAGCACAAAATATCGTCCAATATCGTCTTCCTACAGAGGAGTAACATTGTCTAAATTAAAATGAAACATACTAAGGACTTAATTTACTGTAAAAAAAACCCAAACCTGTCTGACAATTAAGTCAATTTCCCAACACACCACTCTCTGTCTTTAATGTTTCCAGTTTGTGTGACTAAAAATAAGCCACTGTAGAGAACAAACCCTGCTATGTACTTGGAGTGAGCAGAGAAATCATTTCCTAGGCTGACATCTTAATAGCTTCAGTAGATGAAAGCTGCATGATCCACCGTCCAAAACATTATTGATGAGGAGTAATCAATCTAACAAAGCGGAAAATGGCTTGGCAAAGGGAGCAGGGGGAGAGAGGGAGTTAGGGGCGGCTACAATGTAAGGAGAAAAATAAAGAGAGAGAATGCATGTGTGCTTGAGTGAGAGATACAAACATCAAGGGAATGCCAGAGCAGAGGAAAAGAGGAAGGTAAAGGAGATGGAAGATAGAATGGGCAGTATCAGAACTAAAAAAGAAGGAGAGAACGAGAAAGAAGAGGGAATAACCCCTTTAGTGGCACGCTCCTAATTAAATGCCTTCCTCCCACTGCTCCCTACTGGCTTGTTCTGTCAGAGAACAGTGAAGATACAGTGGCCTACATACACTCATCTTTTCTAACCTTCAGCCCTACATGTGTGTGTTCAAGCTAGACAAACCTGGGATCTACTGGGGGCAGTCTTTGTCCCTTGCTATTGGCCCCCTGAACTACATTTTTTTTTCATTCACATATTAATCATAACTAAAGATTCAGTAACTGGTATAAATTAATCAATAATTAATATGAATATAATGTGTAAGTTATGTTGTTTGGAGAGTGAAGAACCTGTTAGCTCATTTATAGGCCCTTGGCAATTAAAGGGCTAAGTTTAGCCCAAGGCTGACCCAGCCATTTGCTACCAGTTAATGCAGTTTAATGGACTCAAGCTACTATGCTATATGCAATTTCACAAAATAAAGAAACAATAAGAAAACATTGTGTTTTAAGTCCAACAATTTCTTCTCCCAAACCTAGAGTAAAGCAATCACTGTTACATACCAATCAGTGGTCAGACAAATGATACAGGTATAGTGGGAGAAATGTGGTGTTTTCAGATATAACACAGGCAAGCTTTTTAACCAATCAGTTAATAAGGTTGGTTAGGGGCCCAGGGAAAGCCCTGGCCAGTTTCCCAGGTGTCCACTTTGACCCTTTTCTACCACAATCTCTAGCCACTCAGGCTTGACCATCCAGACAACGCTGGAATTGCGCCCAGGGGGGCTCAGGTCCAGACAGACTGTGGAGTTTGGGGGAGTGTATTTTCAGGAGGCGTAAAAAAAGGATCCCTCCAAACTGATCAGCGCCTCCTTTCCTGGGGCCACTCTGGCAGGACAGCCAGCTGAGGGCTGGAGGGGAGCCCTCATTCAGCGGCGTGTTTATGGAGGCCAGGAGACAAGACGGGCGACAGTGTTTATGCAATGTGTCCCGGCCGGCCGACAAAACAAATTCAACACATTTCCTTATTGGAAACAGAGGCTGAGCCCAGCATCCCATGACCCTATTCAAACTGCGCAGGAACCCAAGTGAAATGCAATAGTAAGCTGCTGCGTTAAGTATGTAATACACACGTAGTATTTAAAAGCTAGGAATCACTTGTTATATTGATAATTATTTTATCAAATAAGCTTTATAGTGTGGTTTGAAATAATACAAAGTAGAAGTCTATTGAAATTTAAAGTTACATTTTTTGTTGATAAATAATTGATTAATGTACCATAATGCTCTTTTTATAATCATTTGTCTTGAGATTTTTCATGGCTATCATTGTGTTAACTTTATCATAATGTCAGGTTTGTGCCGCCTCCACCACGTGACTGTTTGCTTTTCCTAAAAGACTCAGTTTGATTAAAGCTCTTCGTGTTCTCTTCTCTCCTGCATCTGTGTTCTACTTTTCAGTGACAAACATGACGCACAAATGTATGCTTTTATCAGCTTCCCTACAGTTCAGTTAAATTCTTCATCCCTCATCACAGATTATTTGAAAGCTATAGTGTATTTGAAACATATAGTAAATATAATATTTTGTAAATCTTATGGCAAACAATACTTTTGAATGGTAGTGTAAGTGAATATTAACATGCTACTTTGATAGAACTGGAAAAAAAACCAAAACGTAGTACTGTTGCCTGAGACCCTGGAAAGTCAGTATACCCCAGAGTGTCTTTCTTTGATAAATCATGTTAGCAGGTTGTATGAAAAAGGGGGTGTTTTTACATGAAGTCCATATTTCAGCAGTCGGGTGGTTTGCCTTGGTCAGCATGTAGTGGACCAGGCAGGTTTTTCCACTCGGTGCTGGAGAACTGTAGACACATGCAGAAAGCCGCCGACTCCGAGGTGGTCCCATTAGGCCAGCAAAAATGACTTCATGCTTCTCGCCAACTCCTCCTCCACCATGTGCGTGACTGCATGTGGGGTGTGTGTGAGGGCGCTGGGGGTGTAGGGGGTACTTTAGTGCTCCACCAGAGGGCGGGGAACAACCCACACTCTTACATGAAGTACTGTGTAAAGGTCTTGAGGCAGTCGCTAGTTTAAAACTATTTATCTGCTCAGCAAAGGTGTTTGCTTGTAAAACAAAACATCATATAACCTTAAATGAAAATTTATATAGAAAAGAAAGAAATGTTTTGTTTTCAAACTTATCTTTGCAAAAGTAATGTTTTGAAATGATATGATTTAAATGTCTCTTTTGGCAAGAAAATTTACTTTTGCAATATTTTGTTTTTATGTGGCAACAACTTATTCAAGTAAGTTCAATACATTAATTTTTTCCCCATTTACAGGTACTGGACTGCCCTTCAAGGGAAGTTTGGAAATTGTTAAGCTAACACGATGACAGACAGAAAGTCACACTTAATTATATTAACGTTTATTTGTATTTATTCTAGTGACTGAGCTTTTATAAGATAACAAAGTGCCCAGATAAATGGCTTTAAGGCCCATGCAGTCCTGTATAATTTAATGGAGTGAGGTGTAGACATTAGGGCTGGACAAAATACTAATGTGTTGCTACATAACAGAAAGTATTGCAAAGACTAATATCACCACAAAATTATATAAATAGCTGCCCTGTCACACACACACACACACACACACACACACACACACACACACACACACACACACACACACACACACACACA
>JBBJLR010000042.1:8394410-8417105 GCA_037577145.1 Brachypetersius gabonensis | reverse complement strand
GGGAGAGAAAAAGAGAGAGAGAGAGAGAGAGAGAGAGAGAGAGAGAGAGAGAGAGAGAGGTGGGAGTCTGAACACCTCCCTCCAAAAACAATATTTTGACTGAAAGGTTAGCCATCTGGATCTTTTGAAGGCAGGATTATTGCTGGTGCCTCGGCCTATTTTTTCCCTCATTATTGCTCCCTCTGCCAGCATCCACACACACACACACACACACACACACACACACACACACACACACACACACACATGCACACGACCACAGGCTGGCACAAAGTTCCTCTCTCTGATGACAACCATCCTGCTGCTACATGAATGGAACTGTTCCTACCATCTCTCTCTCGTTCACTTTCTCTCTCTCTGTTTATCTGTTACGACTCTCTTTAACTATTAGAACTAACTGTTATGGATGGAGTAACCCAAGCATGGGGTAGTTGGAGATGAATTACTCTCGTGTAGCTCATTGAATCAAGAGAAGAAATTGTTCCATGTTCATGTGTATCGGTATAAGGTTTAATATGATATCAGTATGTTTGTCTTGTTCTTGTTTAACTGTAAATATAACTTTCCATTTAATTAAATATGTACTTATTTACCCATAAATAGTTAACAAAAGTGATAACTTTTGTTGGTTTCTGGGGATGAGTTACACATGCCCGGAAAACAAAAGAAAAGCGGGTTGTGAAGTAAAATGTACTGAATTCATGCACGACAACGGTCACACTGTGTACATCAAAGTCATTTCACCCTTTAGCCCATTATCATCAATTTATAGTCATGACTAACACAACAAAGCTAGAACACACTAGTTTTAGTTTCTCACCTCTGGCAGGGCTTTCAATTACTTCGATAATGCTAACACCTATATAGTACAAAGTACCTGAAGTGGCAAGGGAGAAAAACACAACATGTTCTAAAAATACTGGCCTTCCCTTCACTGCATATTGCTGCCAGACAGACGCAGTTCCTTCACTGCTGATAGAGATGCACTGAGAGCTGAACATGCTGGCAGGTGTCCATGGTAACCTGATTGCACACTCAGCCTCTCCTCTCTTTTCTCTCTCTCTCTTTCTCCCTCCCTCTCTCTCTCTCTCTTACTCTCTCTCTCTTTCTCCCTCTCTCTCTCTCCCTCTCTCTCACTCTCTCTCTCTCTGAGCAAGCCCTGAAGCCTACAGTAAGTGGCAGCTTTTATCTTCTAATTAGATGGGAGGCACTCACCTCAGGCAAGGGGAGCCAATGAAGGGCCACCACTCAGGTCATCACTGTACCATAGATTTCATGTGCTTCTCGAGCTTTGCTACACAGACCAAATGCAATGATTTTGAAAGCATTATGTGAATAATGTATTTGAGGTCCATGCAAATGTATCAAGCACGGTGTGTGAAGAACAAAGACAGAGCAGCCGTGCATGTTGCATAGGCATCATTCATGCAGGGGACATTGGGGGCACTACGTTTGACATGATTGGTAAATGTTGCCGCCATCAGTTTTTGAAATGATTACTTCCTATCGAAATGATCTCAGCCCACCCAACACAAACATCTGCGCACCACCTCGCCCCGACCCCCTGTTTACAAATACGATTGCAGCCCTGACCCCCCATTTAGTCCCTACCGCTTTTCAAGATTTAAGATTCTTTATTCAACTTTCAAGACTCTTTATTCAGTATAACATGTAGTGAAATGTGCCACTGAAATGTTACAATAAATTTAATAGAAAATTAAAGACTAGAAGAAATAAAAATATGTAGAAAATGTATATTCAAATAAACATTACAGGTGTAAACCAGTGAAAACTAATATCACAAGTGTGTAAATATAACAGAATACAATATGTACTGTAAAGTGTGGCATATATAACACATAGCATAAATAACACACAGCAGGTGAAGTACAGTGAGGTAGAGTTCAGTTTGTGTTATAATGAACAGTTAAAAGTGGTGTTGTGTTCTGTTCTGGTTTGAGTTTTATGTTCTGAGGATCTAAGCTCCTTCTGAGCCTCTCTGTACTGGCCATTATACTCCTGAAGTGTTTGCTTGGTTTCAGCAGTTCAAACAGAAAGCTGCTGGTGAGACGAGTCTCTGATGATCCTGGCTGCTCTGGTCCTGCATCTACTGGTATAAAAATATCCTGCAGAGACCGTAGAGCTAATCTGAAAAAGCATTCTCACCACAACCATCACGATAGACAATGAAATCAAAATATGTGCTGCGATCATGCTTTAGGGCTTTTTTTCATGGCAGAACAACACTGGGTTTAAGATTAGGGTTGAGGTTGAGGTTAAGGTTAGGGTTAGGGTTAAGATTAAGTTTAGGGTTAGGGTTAAGGTGAAGGTTAGTTTTAGAGACTTTCCCCTTCTCACATCATTTCAACCTGTTTCAACCGCTTTGCAAACAAAAACGATCATCGGCACGCAATTTGATTACATTGTATATTGTGATGGCTGCACAAAAACTCGTAAGACCAGGCTCAATCTCCACCACCTCTATACGTATGTGCTGTCTTGTCATTGTTTGAAATAAGACCCAGCACTACTGTGTCATCAGCAGATTTGACAATGGAGTTGGAGTTGTGTGTGGCCACGCAGTAATGGGTGTAGAGGGTGTACAACAGAGGTCTGAGGACTTGTGGAGCTCTTGTGTTGAGTGTGAGGGTGCTGGAGACACAACCACCACCTCTTACCTGTGGTCTTCTTGTGGGGAATTTCAAAACCCAGGCACACAGGCAGCAGTTCCGGTACAGGTATCTCAGCTTTGTGAACAGTCTGTAGGGAACTTTTGTTTGTGTTGAAAGTGTAGTCAGTGAACAGCAGTCTCAAACAGTTTCCATTTTTCTTGTCCATGTGGCTGAGGGTGTTGTGCAGAACATGGGGTGGGGATGATGTCCTGCTTCTGATCTGTTGGGGAGTTAGGTGAACTGGAGTGGGTCTGTGAAGATGGCTATGGGTGCTACGATGTGGTCTGGGATGTGCAACAGGCTGGTAATCGTTCAGGCACTAGGGCTCTTTAAACCGAACTGACACCTGTGGCTATAAATAACATGACATGCGTTCCATTGACCCTTACAAGTAATGTAATTACTGCCTGATTGCTCTACTATTCAAAATGATATACAGTCATAAGCAAAAATTTCAACACACTCTTGTCAATTAATATGCATGTACAATAACTTTTGTATCAAATCCATTCATAACAAAGGGTCTACTGTTCTGCATATAAACACTACTTTGATTCTACATCTACAAAATTATACAAATTAATGTTAATCTCATAAACATCTCAAATCTTGTAAAGCATGTAGGAGTCACCCTCCCCTCATTAACAGTTGCCACATTTTTAACTGAATTCCATAATGTGTGTATGGCATGGTGGCCAATACTTTTGAAATGATGGCCTGCCATGTAGAAAAATTACTGGCAGAAACACAACATGAAGCTGCTGCCTTTTGAAAGGTCTTAATCATGGGTCACTCTGTAGTTATGGTGATATTAAAGAGTAACATTTCGAGAGAATAATTTAAAAGAATAAAACTGTTGTGACAACTCAAAATGCAACATCAGCGCAACATTAAGCTTAGCATTAAGATTTCATCCACAGCTGTGTTTGTAGTCATCATAACCATGGTTAATATGTTTAAAGAATTTAGATTTGTTCATTCATCTTGTCACTAAAATATATATTTTTTTTATGAAAGGGGGGTACTTGCATTACGGCAAATATTTAGCAGACCCTCTTATACAGAATGGCTTCTAGTTATTCATGTTACAAAAGTAATGACTGGGGCAATCAAACCCCATTCTGGTGGAGGGAATTGGCGTTAAACATTATTCCTACAAATTGATATTAAAAATGGTGATGTTGCGAGTTTCTACTGATCAGACCATGCCTCATAATAATGGAGAACTTAGAGTTCATGACGCTCACGACAGGGCAAGTTACATTTTTACATACTTGTGTTTGCAATAGAAACAGTAATGGTAATGTTAGCCGTTCAGGCTAATTGAATAGCATAGTAGGTAACAAGTCTATAATAAAACAAAAAGCATCACTGAGTAAGAAGCTATGCTGGTTACCTGCATAACTGTAAATTGTTCTGGATTAGAGTACCTGCCAAGTTAGCTAAATTACCCCTTTTCAGAAAAAAACATTTTTATTTGGCAAAAGTCTAACATCTTCATCTGTCACGTTCCCTTCAGTAACAGTGTATGTTTAAACAAGTGCAACCAAGAGCATTCAGAGCAGCAAGAAGGTTGGTGTACACAACATATTACTAACAAGGTTTGTAAAAGGTAATGTATGCAGCCAAGTTAGGTTTTAACGTAAAGAAAACAGAGGATATCGACATGATAATCGGGAGCAGAACGTTCCCTTTAACTCAGTTTCATTAGCTAAGTACTTTCAGCTAAGTATGGTATATTGAATCTTCACATATGCAAAGCCTTCAGTTTCTCTACAGCTTGGACTCTTGGCAAGTCCATCTCCTCCCGCAGAAGATGGCATGGCAGGGAGCACAGATGGGGTGTGAAGAGGGAGGTCTTCTCGGGTCCATTTCATGGTGCATTTGGCAGCGCTTTGCATCTGACGATTTAGGTGTCATAATAAACGTTCCCATAATAGCTCTTAATCCAATGGACACTTCCAGACAGACGTCCCTCACAAAGCTCCCCCATTCTCCATCCTCAGCGAGCGAGTCCTGGGCCCCAGGCATCCTCTTTAAAGTGACAGGCTGGCCAATCAAGCAGCTCCCCCGGTATCATTGATTTAAAAGACCCGTCAAACATATTAGATGTTTAAGTACAGAACGAAAATGGCAAACTGTTTCATTAAGTGATTCCTGTAGCCTTTTCAAGTAAATTAGACTGAAATTCCTACGTTTGTCAATTAAAATCTTCGCTTCAAGTCCTGGTGATTGTGGCTCGAAACAGCCATGGCATGGAATTAAAAATAGGTTTGGACCTTAAGGCTTCTTCTATTGGCCATTTGCTTGTCCTTGACTAAATCAGGGTGGCATATTGTTTAAGTTGAAAGCCAGCAAAAACCTACATGGAGATGAACCCCTGATTTCAATGGCACTTAAGCTCTTGTATACAGATTTGGCTCCTGTAATCGCATAGAAAGAACAAGAGATGCAGCGAATCGAATGTTGCTTAGATTTGCGATGGTAACTCTGCTTAGCATATTTTTAAGCTTTAAAGTGCCAAGAAATCAAGTGGGGCATATTTATGGTCTAAATATGAGATGTAGCAAGTCTGAAAATCGCCTTAATCTTTTATGTAGTGAAATTAATTTGATTTTTTAAAAATATAAGTATATAAAAGAGAGACAAGTACAACTAACTATACCAGTGATAAATAAAGGCACATGAATGATGGCCATGACTGTTAATCACACATGGTACAAAATCCATAATCATGTTACTCTCTAATAATATTGTGCTATAAATTACGTTCACTAAGAAAATTTCCCCCGGTAATGAGGTACATATTGCATAATGAGGTTTATTGCATATTTACTGTCACATCAATGGGTTTGGATGACTGAATTCATTATCCGTTTTTTCCAGTTGATCCAAAATGATAGAGAATCTAATAACTTTAAATGTCTTGGAGTGCTCTTGAGAAAATTAAATGAGAAAACCCAATATTTAGTGGGTTACATCATTTATACTTAAGATGGAAAATTCAGTGAAACTCAGTTGTGGAATGGAAAAGTACCGAAAGTTGACTGATGACTGAGTTTCGTAGGACATAAATTTTTTAGGACATGCTTTTTTTCTGCATCTAAAGCAAGTAGTAGATATGTTAATGAAGATACACATTACTTTGCATTGCAGTATTCACCCTTTGTAAGCTGTGATGGTCAATTTAATACAAGTAAAATATGCAGAAAATAAGTTGTTTGGGACGGTATTAAAGGGTCTGGCAGGTAAAATGATAGCCCAACCAAACTATGACATGTTTGCAGCGGTGTTATCCCAATTAGGGAGACGAAAACCACTAAAATGACAGTTAGAGAACCCCACGCATCTTTAACATATGTCTTCAGAGTGGGCGCTGTTATGTCCACCTTCTACAGCTCGAAAATAAATGGGCAGCAGTGTCATCCACATTAGCCCAAAATCTCCTTCACACTATAATGTTTCCTAATAATGTTGTCACATGCCCCGTCTGAGAAGGGTCATTTTCTGATGCAATTCCGATGTTCTTGCTGCTCTGGTATTGATGGGAGTAGGTGACTTGTGGAGAAAAATCCAACTTAAACCCACTTTTTCTGGTCACGTTCTCAGCCCCTGTCAGGCTGCTATATATGTCAGTCGAGGACAGTAATGATGAGGAAGCTCACTCGAGGACACTGTCTTGGAGAGGTGCTCCAGTAGAACACCATGTGATCAGGCCACCGGTCAGTGTTTGGCCCCAATGTATGTCTGAGTGGACTCAAAATCACTGCAAGAGGCTGGTAATCATATTTAACAGGAAGCAACTGATTAACTTTTTAAACATTTAGGCTAAATCTTTTGAATGACATTTGCAATACCATGAGGAGCCATTTGAAGGAGCTGGTTTAAAATTTGTATGTGTGCATGTATAGAATACTAAAAGCTGTAAGGCCAGTACAGCTTTTTGTTTTAAATATATTGACCCTACATACAGAGCACATGCCTCAATGGGTCAGAGCTGTTTTGGTGGCCTGATATTTTTATGTTGTAATGCTATGGCTGTACGAAGTCATACGATGGTCATTGCCATCAGTGGCAAGTCCTAATGTTAGTGCCAGATACTTCTCTTTCTGCAAAGCCATTGGCGGTAATAGCAGTTGACAATGAGTAGTGTTTTGCAGCATTGGGCATTCAGTTTTGAACCCTTTCTCTTGGTCAGCCTTCTTCAGTTCCCCAAAGTTACAAGGGTCCCTCTGATGGAAATGCAATTTCATAATCCCTTACACATTTTCAATATGTATGCCATACAAACACAGCCACTTTTGGTTCCCTAAATAACTTTTCAATTGGATGAAAACTCAACTGAAACCAATAAGTGAGTAGTTCTTTTGGGAACCAAAAGTTGGTCTTTATACAGTATAACTCCCTTAGGGTAGTATCATTTCTAAAAGTGCACCGTACAAAATTATGCAAAATCTGAGCACATGGAATCTAAGGAGAAAGAAAACTACAGTCATCAAAATGCCTCCCTCTGAAAACAAAGAAAATATACCAGCATGACTTATTGAAATCATCTTGGGCTGCTTTTGGACCACCATCACCCATATATAAGTGGTCCAAAATAAACAGTGCAGATTCATTTGGGTTTGGTTTTGTGTTTGGCCAATTGTGGTGCAGTTACAGTATATTTTGAAGTATAGGGTAAAACACATACATTGAATGTTTTGTTGAGTCTAGCACAGCCCTGTGCAAGCACTGAAACACCATAAGACTCACTGGGGAGGTTTTGGGTGTTGGCCCTACTGTCAAGTCCCTTTAGAGTGATATTAGACAAATCATTATGTAACCGTGACGATAGTGAATGTCTGACTAGAAAAAGTGGAAAAAGTGATGTGTCAGATGTTTAAATGAGTTTGAAAAAAAAGCCTTGCCTTTTCAACTTGAATGAGCATCAAAAACGACCAAAAAACATTTTTTTTGTGAACTTCATTCAGTCACCTAGAATAAACAGAAATGTCCCACCATTGCTGTATTGTACATCTCGTGATTGTCTTCTCGAGCTTCAAGTAAATAAATAGCTGGGGAAGAAGTAAGTTCTTCAAGTTCTTTCTTGGCTCATGGGGCTGGTTTAATTAGATGTTCATTAGAAGGTGTCTCGTGTTCTCTCAATTAGTCCCTGTCATGGCAGTAGTGGCGGCACAGTAATCTCCGTGATTAAGCTCCATTCTTGTTTGTCTGCGTGCGATGTGCCAGGCTCACTCAGACTGCCGTTGTCCTAGCGTCCTGTCACATGGCATGATTGTTTTGCACTGTAGCCCTCCAAGGCCTACTCGAGAACTTAACCGTCTAGAGCACTCATTTTAAACATCTCCCCCCATTCCGCCTCTTTGCCATCTTCAATTATACCTTTCCACCCTACCATTTGGGCAATTTTCTAATCTCACCACGGCTGGCGGGATGCTGGCTCGCCGGCAGCATCGACTGACAGTTGAAGCCATGAGGACGAGGAGCAGAGGAGTCATGGAAAACAGGATCAGAGGGTCACAGCTGCAGAGCTTCCTTCACCAAAACCAAGTCCTGTAGTTTCAGAAGCCTCATGATGGCCACTAGTAGAGCCCAGATCAAGAGTAAGTGATTTTTTTCAACCCCCAGAATTGCAGTGTTGATGATGTGATTGGTATAATGTTATTCAGGAAACAATATACGAAACAATTCATAGTTTTCACTTCATTCACGTCATCTCTTCTACTTAATGCCATGAATGTGATATCAGATTAATGTTTAGAATGGAGATACAAATAAAGGAATATATGTTTTTAGAAACTTTTGATATGCCGTGTGGATTAAGGGGTTAAAAATCTTATTACACTATGTCCATTATGTCCATCCAGTGGTTTGCCATCTGTCCATGCAGTAAAGTGGTTATGAAAGAATGGCTTGGTTGGTTTTGTTCAGCTTAAGTGATAGAGTTCTTGTAATAGCATCATAGCAAAAAAAAAAAAATGCTCAAGAGATCCTAAAAGAAACCATTTTTTTAAAGATCTTTAAAGAGAATTTGTCATGAAAAAGACTAGGATGGTCCACAGAGAAAACATCTTTCCATAACACATAGTTTGGGACGAATAGCAGTACAGGGCTGTTTTGACAGGTATGGTTTGGTTTGCCAGTGTAGTGTTCTGTGCTTTGGTCCACTCGCCACACTGAAAGGCTCTTGGTGGAGATCAGCAGGGGTGGAAGAGGTCAGGGCAGATGGATGTAGAGTGCAATTACCTTTCCAGAAGGGCACCAGCATTAAGGTCTGTTAGGTTAAAGTGTTCGCCACTCAACAGGCAAAAAAAAAAAAGGAGGGACACTAAAAATTGCACAATAGCTAAAAACATGTTATAAGTGCTGTCTATTATGCTGGGAATGTGACAGCCACTGATTCCAAAGCTACAGAGTGGACACAAAGGGCTGTTGAGCATGGAATGGCCAGCAGGAGCAGGCTTTCTGGTCCTTGAAAAATCTCGACCAGGCTGGTTTGGAAAAGATAATGTCTTGTTTTACTGAGAAATGTTCCCGTTTAGCCTTTTCAAAGCAAATGCGAAACCCCGCGCATTGTAATCATTTGTGCGTTGAGAGTGTATACGTTAGCACATAACCACATTAGCTTTTTCGCCCAAGCGCATCATGAGATCAAAGGCGCCTATGGGGGCGGATGGACGTGTGTTACTTGTTCAGTAATGCGTCTTTCTGCACAATAACTGATCCGTGAAAACATGTAGCACCGTGGGAAGAGCAGACTATAATTTCTTGACCAAGGCTTACACAAATGGAAAGAAATCTACCTTAATTCTCCAAGCCACAAAAAAAGAAAAAGAAAAGAAAAAAAAACAAAAAAACGCCTCGGCTCAAAGCTGTGGAAGCTGTGCAAGACTCTCTTTCATTTCCACCAACTCTGCTGCCTCCCCTTCCCGCCAGCCCCCCAAAACAATTAGCATCTCTCACTGTCAATTTTAAAATCCGCAGTGGCAACACTTAGGGGTCAGCAAGTCAATTGAGAGCTGAAAGACGGAGGAAAAAGTTTATTTTCTGAAATTACACTCATGTGCTCTTCTCCACGCTAAGCCTTGAATGTGATTTTTCTTTTCTTTTTTTTATGCTGAAGAGTTATGAGGAGATAATTACTGTTCCCACTGCTGTTTGGATGACCAAGCTATGGCTAATGTTAGCGTGTGTGTGTGTGTGTGTGGGTGTGGGTGTGTGTGTTTGTGTATCTGTGATTGACGATTAAGTCTGATTGTTTTGATATTTACTAGGTTGCTTATTTACATTGAATGTTGCTGCAACAACAATGAATACGAGGGGTTTTCCAGTTTCATGTTTTTCACAATAAGTTGTCATAAATAGACAAATAGATAGAAACTACAGGCAAATGCAGAAGTTTGGGTGCCTGCGGTCAGACTACTTTTTTTTTTTTAATGTGAAAATGAATCCATGTGCTCTACAAAGCTTTGCAAAACGTAATGCACAATTACAGTTTGTTTAACATAATGGGAAATCAAACATAAAATGAGCGCAAAAGTTGTCACACATTTTATATTATAGAATGTAGGGGGTTTAAATCATATTAATTTTCACAGGTGTATAAAATTAAGCATACCAAGATATTTGGGACACAGTTTGGGAAAGGCCCTTTTCTTTTCCAGCATGACTGTACCCTAGTGCACAACACAAGCTCCATAAAGAGATGGCTGTAGTTCAGTGTAGAAGAACTTGACTCAACCCCATCCAACACCTTTGGAATGAACTGGAATGGAAATTGAGAGCCAGACCTTCTCATCCAGCATCAGTGTCTGACCTCATTAATACTGAATGGGCACAAATTCCCACAGAAACTCCCAAATCTTGTGGAAAGTCTCCCAAGAAGAGTGGAAGCTGTTATAGCTGCAAAGGTGGACCAACACCATAATAAAGTCTATGTATTTGAATGCAATGTCAAAGTTCTCATGGGTGGAATGGTCAGGTATCCCAATATTTTTTCACTGGCCTCTTGGTACTTGTTACCTGATTGTTAAAGATTTGTGTATTTTAGTTGGATCAAAACATAAGATCATCTGATTATTTAATAAAAATCATTGGGCACTTGGTCATGTATCGTTTAGAGTTCTGCTGCTGTTTTCTCATTTGTGGGCATTGAACCAAATTGTAAAAAGTCAGAAGTGCACCTGTTAAGAATATTAAGATTATTCTTAATGCGACATTATATTTGAATATTAAACCTAAATAGCATAAAACCATTCAGTTCCCATCAATTTAGTTACGATGTATTCATATTCCTATTTATTACTACAACAGTAAAAATGGTTCACAAATATAGATTTAAGCCCTTTACAATTGCTGTTATTCACAAAAAACCTTACATAAGGCACTCTTTATTACATGACCATGGTAAGGTGTATGTAGGTCTTCTTTTCTAAAAGGTTTTTTTTCTGATTGCTGCCTCCACTTCTCTGTAAACATAAAGGAAACGGGTGTCCACTATTCTCTGCACACACTCAGCACTACTGATTCATTCTACAAATTCAAATCTCAGAGGGCCTGCTTCCACTGCCTCTTCCACTGCGACACTCACAGCTCCACAGAGCCAGATCCATGTCTGTCCTGATTAGCTAATGTCACTGTTCATGAACGCGATGCCTCATTTGTGCTGGCAAATCACAGCTTGTCCGGATCGGCAGCCCTTAACTTTCAGAGTCATTAAACATGCAAGCAGGGAAGAGTTTCAGAATGCAACATCTGCTTTTAGTTTCTGGGCAAGACTACCTGTTCCAAGCAGGGGAGTGTCTGGAGTCTGTGAACCACACAAGGTTCAACCCAAGACGAAGTGTTACACTATGAAACTTCATGGGACATCGAATACTTCGAGAATCTTTGCTCTAATTGTGCTATTTTATTTGCACCTTTTACTGTACATATGTACAAATATTAATATTGCAAACTAAAACCCATGCTGCCAACAAATACAGAAGTATATACATTTTCCACAGCCAAATCTTTCTGGTTTAATACTTGTATTGTTTTTGTATGAATATCTCCACACAAAAAGTGACCTTGTGCCTTGTGTTCTTTTGCTATGCTGTTCAGTTAAAATGGCACAACTATATATTTGATCATGCAATAAATCACATTCTCAATTGGCATATCTGCACTTTCCGCTTTTTCCATCTGATAAGAAATGACACAGTGGTTTTAAAAATCATTTTTGAATGTTTAAAATATACACAAATGCATTTTCTCCACTTATTTCAGTGAGCAATTAAAAGTAAATCATGTTATACAAAATGAAAGGTGATCACGTTATACCATGCTTTTGTCATCCCTGAAGTTCTCTGCAGCTACTAAGAATGATAAAAGGCCCATAGCTAAAATGCCCAGACTCTTCTCTGACTCCAAGCTATGGAGGGTCTGATGAAACTGTCTGAGGCTCTTTGTTTTTTTCTGTGGTTCTGATATCAACAGAGTTGGAATATCAATGGTGAAAGAACTAAAGATAAACTTGTAACATCAGCGACGCTTTTAGCTGCTTTCAGCCCCTCAGCAGTGGCAGTGCTAGACAAACTCCTGCTTCTTGGCCTCTCCTACCGGGAGCACACCCTCTAATGTTGTCATTTTCCTCACTCTTCTTGTAGAAAAAAGGAGCTGCGTTTGATTTCAGCCCTACCAGCTTGAGAACTCGGGAAATGTACGATTTGACGCAGATGTGACAACTTAATAATCTAAGCCAAGGCCTTTCCTCAAACAAAAACAGCCCCACTCTCATAGCCATCTGTTATTTGTCCTTTACCCAGCGCATTACATTATCTTTAGTGTCACTCTACCTGGGCACTACACAGAACCATGATCCTCGTGGATTATCTTGCACTATGAAATCTTGAGGGCTAAACCAGGCATTTTGACGGATCGCGTCCTTGTTTGCATCCTGTCTTCAGTCTTCTCAGAGTTGGTTGGATCAGTGAAAGTGTCGCATCTTCTTAGGACCGTTTTCTGTATGAATGGTTGAATGATTTGAAGCTTTCATTAAAAAACATCTGCCTGCTACAAAACATTATGTAATTGCCTCATAAAAATAACTCATCACATTTAATGCGATTGCTTTGTAACAGCAGAAAAAAACGTAACATGCACTTGAGGCCAACAATGAACAGTTTCCTCAAAAATAATGCTTTACTGACGGTCCTGGACTCTTAAAATGAAAGGTGCCAAAATGTTCTTTGAAGCCTTTTCAGAGAAGAGCCACTTTTGGTTCTCTCACGAATCTTTCAGTGGATGGCTGCTTTGTTGTATATGTTGTAAATGTTTGTGTTTTTTTTTTACATTTAAAGAACCTCCACATAATGGAAATGAATATAGGATCGAGCCATTTTATAGTATCCAGTTCTTGTCCTTTTCCTTGCAGTTTGCAGGAGATGGGAATAATTAATGTAAATTATGCATACATATGCATTATCATGCTGTAGTCTTGGTTAAAACTCAAGGACAGATGTTCATGGCGACCTAGTTTGGGAGCTGCTGGTACATCGCTGCTAAGGTTTCCAGGGCGTGCTTGCAACACACTCGAACACACAAACAAAAATGCAACACTAGCTCCACAGATTCCTCACTGCGGTCGCAGGACAAGAGAGCGAGTGAGAGAAAGAGAAAGGGAGAGAGGGAGAGAGAGAGAGAATGTTTCTAGGCACCAAAGTTATTTCAGGGGGTTCCAGATTGATCCACTTCAATCTGGACAGCAGTTTAGTGCAGAAGTGCTTGGTCCTGAAGTCCAGAAAGATACGGCTTACATAAGAAATTAACACTACCAGAAATGGAATATAATATATACACAGTATATACTATACATTTAGGGTTATTGTGATGATCAGTGCTAATATGTTATTCGTTCCTTGGTGTGATTGGAATATGGAAAGAGAGAATTTTTGCCGACGATTTGAGTTTGGAAACAAGCAGGGCAAAAAGTGTTGGGGGGGAGTGTGGGGGGGTGCCCATCAAGCCACTAATAATCCGCACAAAAATTAGTCTTACGATATAATAGCGCAACAATTATTCATAAACAGAGCAATAATATTGTGCCACATGAAGCACTGGCATGATTGCTTACTGTGTAATTTGTTCGACTTAAAAAAACACCATTGAGTGGAGTAGCGAAAGCTCCAGCGTGGACCTCCGCAGCTGCAGATAAGCAAGAGAGCAGTTATTGATTCAAATTAATTAATCCACTTACGAAAGGGGGGATTCGCAGGCTCGAAAGTGACTTAAATAGTGCATCCAAATTAAACTGTAAATTTGTTGCATTTAATGATACTCCTAAGTAATTAAATTGCAGGAGCGTAGGAAAACATGTGGCATTAGTATGCGGAATATACAGTATTAGGAATGGATGACCTAAATAGAATTTTGTTATTAATTAATTTCTTGATGCAGTTAGAAGCCTATAATACATTGATTACATGTTATATGTGATGCAGCAAGGGCTGAACTCAAACTTCAGTAACGATTCACTTAGTGTCGTATTTTCAGAACTACTGAAAAAAAAAAAACTGTTCTCTGGCTGTTGCACGGCTGCGTGAGTGTTACTATGTCCTTATTTTGCTTGTTTCTATTTCTATTTTAGTCACTTTTTTACCTGATTTGAAAGCACCTTTCCTGATGAATGGACCAATAGAAATGGCCTGGAATGAGCTAAAAATCCTCATTACAACTTTCTTCCTTTGAAAGTTGGGCAGATTTTCTTCTGTTAAGTTTCTGTTGTTGTTGTTTCAACAGTGGCAAAGAAATATATGCATGTATTTCTATTACTTTTTTTCGACGTTGAATTTCTCACTCCTCACCGCATGTGTAGTTTTTCAAGTCCCCTTTAAACAAATAAGTCAAAGAAATAAATAAACGAAGAAATAAATAAATAAGTAAATAAATAAATAAAACACCATCAAAATACAACGAGGCTAAATTTTATTGAAATGGCTGCTAAAGAAACCATGTCCTTATTACCTCTATGTCTTATTAATTTTAATCTCGGGTGACAACCATACCACAGCATCCACTGCTAATCTGAGAAGAGAATATAAAGATAATCCTGCTAACACCTGTCTCTGTGAATTTAAACGCTCGCCTCTCAATTCGCCGAGCGAATGCCAAGACGAGAGAGTGACAGAGGGGAAAAGGAAAAATGCTTTTTACCTCTTTTCAAATATCACCATACTGCAGCTCTAATGATAATTTATGTCATCATAAATTCATCCCCAGTACCTGAAGTGAAACAGGTCGATTCCATGATTAGACAGATTTTAAACCCCTTGAACAGTTTATTATTTGGTTATTAATCTAAAGACATTATTCACTAAGTATGAAACTAATATGAGACTATTACACAACTCTCCAGTTTATTTAATCTAACCTCAGCATGACATTCAGAGACTTTGGCATTGAAATTAAGCTAAATTCTTAACTCCCAGAGTGGTGGTCACTTGTGCATGTTCATACTAGACCTAGTAAAGTAAAGTAAAGTGGTATTTTATAGTCACGCATGAACACAGTATGAGTGTGAACCTCGATCTTTGCATTTAACCCATTCACCAAGTAAAACAGTGTGTAGCCAGCCTTGCTCAAGGATACCTCAGCAGTTTCACCAGCAGTCCAGGGATTCGAACCAACAACCTTCTGGTTGCAGAGGTAACTCCTTAACCACTACACTGCCAGTGTAATAGCATGTGAAATGGGAGCCTTTTGTGTGCTAAGATGCTTTATATCACTATGCAAAAGAAACACCATACTACATTAAAATTGAATGCTCTGTGACAGTTTAAAATAACCCATAAAATTAGCAATGAAATGCAGCTGAAGTATAAAACATATTCCTGTCCATAACTGGCTGTTCTTTTGTGGCATTACTTTAAAATTTGAAGAAATTGAGTGACTTAAACGAATAAAATAGAGCAGATAACAACAACGGAACAACAAGTTAAGTAGAAAAATATGACATTTAACACTTAAAAACAAAATATTTGAGCAGTTTTTCACTTCCATTGCTCATACTGGAGGGAAAAAAACAAGCAATAAAATGTTGAATCTCCCTTGGCAGGAAAATAAATCTGTGACATCTCCATCCTGAGTGGCTAAGAGACTTTTCAGCAAGAGAAAAGCCTCAGCATGACAAGCTGTAACATTCCATGCCTACTTGACAACATACCTGCCCGCTTTCATCGTGACAGCTAGCAGCAGCTTCTCCAGGGAAAGTGGTCAGGCTGGACTCTGCCAGAGACACGAGTCAGCTCGGACCTCAGCACCACATCCATGGGCCATGTCCTTTCAAGAGGGATCACTGACAGCTTCACAAAGAGATTCCTCAGCCTTAGGGGTGAAAACACGTGTGGCCTGTCGCTTTGGGGCATGCCATAGGCCACGAGCAGGTACGACAAAACTGGACAACACTCCAGAGACCTTCTGTCAGATGTCTCAGAGTGACTACACATTCACCCGTGCAAACACAGAGCAATGGAGCACAAAGTAGACAAGTGTCCAACCAAAACTAGCAAACAACAACCTCAATATTTTAGCCTGATATTGAATGTACTTCACATCTCATTTAAAAAACGAGTTTATTTAAAGAAATATATATATTTTTCGAGGTTTAAGGTTAGTTTATTGTCTGTGCACACAAACCGTGTGTGATGAGTAAACATTTCTCTGAGGCCCCACAGTGTAACATATAGCAACATACAACAGAGTGAAAACTATGACAGAGACCATACAAACAATGCAATAAATAGACACCACCAGAATGTAAAACCGCCATATCAGTATAATGTGGAAGGGGTGGTGATGGCCTAGTGGTTAGGATACTTGTCATGGGTCCGAATCCAGAGTTGGGGACTCGAGTCTGAGACTCTGACTCGAGTCACACTTAAGTCGCACAAACAAAGACTAGTGACGACTTCAGATTTGCCCTCAATGACTTGAGACTTGACTCGGAGGCTGCAACTCGTGATTAATAACTCGTAAACAATGTTCATTTAATAGAATTATTTATTTCTATCTTGCACTCTTCCAACGACCTGAAAACCGTTCAAATCCTCACGGTGTCCCATTACTTTTGTCCGAGGTGAACGGTTTTGAGCTAATAACGGTTTTTAAGGGGTCGTTAGAAAGGGGTCACGGAGCCCCATCTAACTATGGAGTTTCACATTTAGAGTGGAGATATATTTTTCATATTTAATATTTAGATTTAAGATCATTTAAGACAAATTCTCCGTGTTGGGGAGGGCATTTCACAGCACGCTGTCCTGCCCCCTGCTAAGCAATAGCCAATTGTAATCATGGGGCGTGGCCAATTAGCATATCTTCTAAACGTTCAGAGCTCAACATTTTTACAGCTCAAAAATCCCACAATTAGAGTCACCGTTTGTAAACATTAACACTCAAAGACTCGAGACTTGATTTGGACTTGGTAAAAAAGACTTGTGAACATCTCTGTTCGAATCACACCTTTAGCATACATCCAGTGGGTTCCTGAGCAAGACCCTTAACCCCACGTTGCTCCAGGGAGACTGTCGTCTGTAGTTAGGGACTGGAAGTCACTGTGGATAAAAGCGTCTGCTAAATGCCGTAAATGTAAATCTATGTAAACATTCCAGAATGGCTAATATTGCAGCTATTAGTAATTGAAAATGTGGTTCTTCTGTGATATTACTCCAAAAATGTTGTGGGATCTGTTAAAGGTGTATCGTGAACTTTGCACCAAACATTTGGATAACATTTCACTGAAGGCCTGTGTTCATAAAGCTTCAGCTACTGAAAAAAAACTATAAACCTACATTTATAAGAACATCTGTTAGACTTTTTAGTCTAGGCATGCTTCAAAAAGTGATATATTTGAATGGATAAACATGCTTGTACATATTGTATTTTATTTTGCTTTGCTTCATTTTATTCAAAGTGTGTGTTACTAATCTAACATAAAAAATGCCATAGTTAGACAGTGCAAAAGCTGAAACACCACATCAGTTGTTGTGGTTCATGCAGTTGTTTTGAATGAGATAATTACTGGTGTTCAATTCCGAAGGATATTTGTAATCTCTTCTTGTAATTTGGTGATCTTTTCCTGCACATCTTAGGAGCTAAGTGCACCGTTTAGCATGCTGCACTTCTACATGTCTCTAAAGATAAGACATACACTGGCAGCACAGCAGGCCTCATTCAGTTGACTCTGGCCTCCATCCTACAACTTAGCTGGTGTCGTTATCCCAGCATGATGTCTTTTTTCCTCCACAGCTCTTGTCCTCGTTTAACCCCTTTAGCTGTAAGACCCCATATGTAGGCCCACAAGTTTTTAATTCTTGGTTTAACTTAATATTACAGCTATGACACGGACATATAATATTATTTAATATGCAATACTTAGTATAAATACTCCCACTTCCACTCGACTTCTTAATTCATACTAGTAACGTCGGTACCCACAGTCAATCCCTGGGCCAATGGACGCATAGCAGGGACTCATCGCCTGGGCGATGCTAAATAATGAAAGAATTTTGTAATTGTTGACTACTTACACTTTACATTGAACTATCATTTTGATAAACTTTAAATATAATTCCATAATCCCATATTTAAATACCTAGTAAGTTATATGGTAAAGTTTGATTGCATCTACTACCTACTACTAGTACTTGCTACTTTACTACAAGGGGGCAAAAATACAGTTAACTTATAATTAAGTATTTGTGTTAATGGTTCATTAAGAGATGTTGACTGGGGGAAACATTTAATTCCTTCAAATGAAGCATATTGCATTATTCCTTACAGATAATTGCTCCATTCATGACTTATTCTTGCATATATACTCGGTTGTTAATGAACTGTTAAGTTTCACCAATTAATGGTAGAAAATTTAGAATCCACACTTTCACCAGAATGTTTCTGCTTGAGTCAAGGGGCTTCAAGTGACAAATAATCATGATCAAAGTACACCATGCTGTTATCACCAGATTATTAACTGAATAATCAGCCTGCACGTTAAGGGGTTCCTCTCGGTTCACTCCTAAGTCCGTTCCTTTCGTCCTTCACTTTCGAGCTCCATCTTACCCTCAAATAATGTGGAAACAATCCCGAGTGGTTTAGCAAGAGGAAGGAGCTTTAAGAATTCAAGCTTAGATGTTCTTGAATGTCAGTTGGAAGAATGGCGGGAGTTTTGCAGGGGTTGAAGAGGGAATCATAGCACGCCCCGAGGCAAACGAGTGTAAGAACACATGGAACATTTTGCCCCCTGCTCTCTGCACCCCCTAGAAAGAGTGGTGGTGTGCTCCAGGGCAAGGATGGATCTGCACGAGATAAAGTGTAAGTGTAGGGCAATGCCGAAGAGTTCCTCTCTTGTTCCTGTTCCTCTATACCTCTATTTCTTGCCTTTCTCCTTTTTTACCCTCCTGACCCTGACAAGCCCATCCACCGCCCCCCCCCGGGCTTAGTTTTTTACTTACAGACACTGACTTCTAGGGGATGTAGCATTTACCTCAGACAGGTTCATTAAGAACAACTGTGAAATCTTACTCTTTTTGAAGTTCTAGATGTTTTGCAGTATGTGATAATGAAACGGTGAGATGACGTGCAAAGGAGCAAGCACTATATAGACAGAAAGAAAACGTAACTTGTTTTAAGTCTCTTGACAGTACGCCTTTCACCTCCTCGGAATCGGCACCCCAGACTGTTGCGTACCCACGTAATCTAAGCATCGCAGGTAATGAGGCAGTATTTGTTTGGGGCTGCATAAATAGAGGCAAGGACGGCAGCCTTTTGAGTCACAAAACAACAGGGGATAAAACGGAGCTCGGCACAGACTATAGAGCCCAGTGGGATTCACTTACACATACACACACACACACACACACACACACACACACACACACACACACACACATACACACACACACACACACACACACACAAGAGTGGAAGCACTTACAACTGTGCAGAAAGAAGCACAGTGCAAACTCGCCTGCGGGTGCTTGATAAAGATGTAGTTTAATTCTCCCGCTGCCAAATAAGACCCCGTTGGATCATTTCAAAACACACACACACATACAAAAGGCATGGCATTTCAACTCTTGCTCTGAGAAAAACATCACTCCTGTTCAAAAGTGTGGAATCACTGTTTGCAGTCAAGGTTTTCACAAACACAAAACCAATGCTGTTGTTTGAAACACAATGAAAAGTGTGCTGGCAGTCAAAAATCCAACTGTAGAAAGAAATTTTTGAATTTTAGATTTTAGAATGTTAAAAAGAGGTGTAGATTTTTCTAAAAATGACTGAGAAATGCCCTGTGTTTCTAAAGTGATGATCAAATCTTGAGTGTGGACCGAATTAGTTATCTATCAGTCAAATGCAATAAATGAAAGTAAAATCTAAATCTAAAAAAATTTGTTTTTAATTGAATAGTTTAATAAATGGACATTAGGGTATCTGTAAAGAACTGATGTAAATGCACTACAGAATGAGTCTATATTATTACTTAAATTCAGCAGTTTACTGTAAAAAGTTGTGCGTTTTCTGGGAGATAGAGGTTCAGCTTCTTGTCAAAGAATTTGAAAGTTGGATTGTACAACAATGACCTGTTACTGGCAAGGATTTTGGGGAAGTGGTCAATATTCTGTGTGTTAAGCAATCTTTGAAATATTGTAGTGATGGGGGTAGAGCTTCCCATCATTCCTTTGTTAATTTGCTTTAATTTTTTTCATCAGCTCTTTTGTCATTGTGATGCTTATCTTAATGATGTATTTTTTATTATAATTACAGTTTGCTATAGTTTGTATATATATATATTACTTCTGTAACAATGTAAATTTCCCATTTGTGGGACTAATGAAGGGTTATCTTATCTTATCTTAACTTTAATGAAAAAAAAAATAGGAGAGTCAGAATGTATTCCCATTGATACACAATGTCAATTTAAATCTTATACATGCATGACATAAATACTTAATCAAATAATTACATTCTCACAATTAAATACTGCGATAAAACAGCAGCAGGCTTTAGCGTGAGGGATGATTCCAAACTTTTGGATGCTGGTTATGTTCATAAGTTCTTAAAAAAACAAGTCAAAGTGCAGTTTTGCTTCCTTTGTGAAAAGTACCTGGTTGCTGCGGAGTGTTGCGACGCCCTTTCTGAAGCCCTGCTTCTATCACTCAACACTACAGCGCACCTGGAGGGTTCAGAGCCCCTGCTTGCCTCTGCCATGACCCGCCTCCCTCACCAGTGCTTTGACTCGCTCCTTCTGTCACACCTCTGAGAGTGTGCACCTGGTATGAACCACATTTTTACGCTTAAATAATCAGTTCGTTCGCACCAATTTAGGCCCCCAATGCCTGGACCTGGGCCAGATGACCTGATCAGCTTTTTGGGGACCTGCTTTTGTTCACTTGGAGTAAGCTTTTGCGTTTCGCTGCACTACTTTTCTCACAAACTTTGCAAACTTTGGGACATACACTTTGAGCCATATAGGCCATATGGGACATGAAAAGTACACTTTTAAACAGCATTTCACAAGCAAGCATACGCAAGCATTTCACGGTCTGCAGCATATGCACATCATGCCATATGCAATAGGGCAAGAAATTTCTTTTTATTAATTTACATTTGCATGAAGTACACTTGTATTAACTCAATGTTTTAAATGACAAAATCTGGAATATAAACGTTGAATGAAATTGGATTTGTCATGACAAGGTGACATACCCATTTACATGAGGTGTATCTTTATGGCTGAAACTTTAGTTATTGTCCAGTCATTTGACATAGTTGCTTAAACTGATAACTGATCATGCCAGCAGGACAGCCACTGTGGAGATGTTTTATACTTTTTTTTATACGGAAAAAGCTATCCATGGCAGATCACAACAAACATACAGATTATTTCATAAATATAATTTTTTTCCCACCAAACACAAATGAGTTTGTGACTGGAACAACATGCAGAAAACTCTTTTTAAGCATTTAAAAGAATGCAAGAATGGCAAAAGGCATTTTTCAGACATGCCTGGGCTTGTAGAGTGGTCACTTAACCCCTAATACACCTTAACACCCTCCATATAAAGTGTGGCTGACGTGTTAATTAAACAGAGAAGAGCTATCCCATTTTAACCTCTATTGCATAGGATTTGTCATGGGATAATAAGTCCCACTGTACTCCAGGAGTACTCAACAACATCGCTGGAAATGCTCAGCGATTACAATAATCTCCAGTGAAAACAGAAACTGCCGGTATTTTCAGCCTGGCCCGGACCCGAAATATGCCTGTCGCTAGCTAAGGCTTGCAACTGGTACTTACAGAAAAAGGTCAGAGTCAAAAATATGGTGTGGCAATTTGCCAAGACGATTCCTTGTGGCGAGGGTTTAGGTGGCCTCTGCCTCCGGGCTAAATTTACATGCTGTACAATTAATTATGGCTTGTTTACTTGAGAGTGGGAAAGAGAGGTGCCGCCTCAGAATCTCAGGCATTGCAGAACTCCTCATGCAGCACTGTGGAGGGCTATGCCTTTGAGTTTAATGGGGCCACGATAACTACTAGCAAGCAGACATGTATTACACACTATATCATTATACAGACCATTGATTCTGCCCTCACTTCGCCAGACACGCAATATTATATGTCCACAATGACCTTGCATTGCAAGACAAGCAATGGTGTAGGTCCTACATAGTCTGACTAGTGCGTTCCATATGCAACTGTCCCCAAACTTCTTTCAGAAAATTCTTTCAGAAACACATTGAAGGTTTTTAGGTTAGAATGAGATTGAATAGTACTCTTTGTTGGCAAGATGAAGTGGGGGCTTTTGCAAGGGTAATGGTTCTCTTGGGGGGAAAAACTGTCCTAAACTCTTAATTTAGAGGTTCCTCAATATGGTTATTTGATTGGGCATATAGATAGGGAATATCTTTCACTGGTTAAGTAAAATGCAAATGTCTGAAAACCCCAGGTCAAACAAACGCATATGTATACTGTGTGTATATATAT
>JBBJLR010000042.1:8377986-8394310 GCA_037577145.1 Brachypetersius gabonensis | reverse complement strand
TCTTTTTGTTTGGATATATAATTTAAAAATAGTAGAATAATGACTATATATTTAGGGTGGCTTGGGATCATTTTGGGAGGGGGGGCTTCAGACCTTCAGCAGATTTCAAATGAGCCATTTTAATCTAGATTAATTCCAAAATTACAGTGAGATTAATCTAGATTAAAAACATTCATCTATGCCCACCCCTAATATAGACAGAGTCTGCACATGCCACATATTATGTTTCACAAATTTCCCAATATTAAATTCATCTAATGAGCATGAGCACATTCTCAGTCGAGAATGCTTGCTTACTTTCACAACATCCTTTTGAATGGTTCTTTAGGGATCCCTGAGCATTTTTTCTATTGTTTTTTTTTTCTTCTTAAAAAAATAACAACTTTTTGCAGCTTTAAGAATGAATGAGCTGCTAGGTTTCACTTGCCATCAAAGCTGTTCTCAGCTTTGTTTTAGTACATCTCTTGAGGAGTCTGAGTCATTGACAACAATTTAATTACACTTTATGCAGCTTCCCTTTTGCATCTTATGCTTTGAAGAGGTTTGAGAAGAAGATTATGACTCTAGTCTATGGAAAACTAAAAGCCCTACTTTTTATATAATCTATCCAAAGCTGTATTGTGTCTGTACTACCTTGTCACTTTCTGAGACGTTTTAACCCCTTAAACTTGAGAATTACACAGAAACTACTACTAAACTGATATATTGTTACCGTTCACAGAGAACCATGTATCTGCTTGTGTTTTTCCAAAAACATTGTTCTACATCATTTGAACAAGCTGTAATAGATCGATAACTTCTGCAGCATTAGCTAAGGTAATATTAGCAGAAACATTTTTATGAGACAACGAAGAGCACTAAGAACACTTTTGAAAATAATATGTAAGTTATGCAGTTATGGGAGTTGGGAGCTGAGGCTTGGGCCAGTTCCTACATGAGGCCTCTTAGAGTTTAGAGGGTTAAATGAATATCATTTCTGCTACTTACAAGACATTCGATCATGGGTTGAATCAGGGGATTTTCAAAATATGAAACATTTTTAATGAGCCAAACAGGAAGCATTCAAATGAGACATTTGTCATTCTAAAACGACGACAAAGAAGAGGCCACTGTGCCTGTGGAACAACAAGCCCTCTTTTCTGGAATAGGACAGCCTTTGTGTGCTGGCTACTCAGAAATGGATGCTTGCGGCGGGACTTCCCTCTGCTTGTATTTTCCACAGACTATAAAAGACTAGTCGTTGACTCCAAATCCTCTAGCGCAAACTGCAGTTAATTGATTGACAGGAGAGGACAAGACAGGACACTAAATGGACGTGTTGAAGAAAAGTGATTACAGCCTAGCGGTGTCTGGCTTTATATATAAGTCAATTGTCCGCAGATGTAGTGGTCGAAGAAGCAGAGCAGTTGTGTGAAAAGTTGCTGCCTCATCTGCACTGGGACCGCTCTGACATCGCTTGGGTTGGAGCCAGCCGCTGAGTTTATTGATTTCTCCAGCCAGGACAGTATTGAGTGGGGCAACATATTAGTGTCCTTCTGACTGTGGCCTAAAAACAACCAGGCATCGGCAGTTGTTCCAGTGCTGCTACTTTACACCATTGTGTCAGGAAATATAAACAGTTTTAATGGACTGTCGAATGTGGAAGATATAGTAAGCAATTAATGATGATCTACATGGGGAAAAGCTTTTGTATTCATTATATATGTGTGTATGTGTGTGTGTGTGTGTGTGTGTGTGTGTGTGTGTGTGTGTGTGTGTGTGTGTGTGTACAGCATCCAGCAGAAAATATTCATGAAATAACAGAACCCATAATTCCACAATTAAGAATTTTCTGATTAAAAAAATATACCACTCGTCTCATCTAAGGTCTGGCTATGTGTGCACATGTACATGCATGGCTATCTGTCAGGCAACATTTGGCTGGTTCCCCTTAAGAAAAACATGTTGAAGAATGTTTAAGAACACATACAGAAGTGGAAAAGGTTTTAGTGATTGTACTTTATTGTTATATTCCAGCAGTATTTTCTGCTTTGTGCTTTTTATTATTGTCAAAGTAGAACATTTTCATACATTCATCTGATTACATTTCCAAGAAAATGGATTTGAGTTTATGCTCATTTTCATCTATGCCTTGTTAATATGGGTTATATTGAAAAATTCCAGCCATTATAAATGAAACTACCTATATTTACACAAATCTGTCTGAGGACCAATTACACAACAGGCCACTGCATCAAACATTTTTCTTCTCAGTGTCAATTTCATTTCCACTTTTACAGACTTGACAAGGTTTAAAAGTCGATAGTTTTACTTTCACTAAAGATTTTTGGATTCGTGTTTCCAATTTTAACCGTGTTAAGTTTTTAATACAGTGCCCACACTTTCACTTATGTATAATTACCCATTCTCTGTACTTTTTCTAGCCTAGCTGGAACGTACAGAGCTCAGTGGAAACACCCCACAAAGAAAGGAATAAGAGACTAGTGTGTGTGATGTGTGTGTTGTGTGATGATGATGATGGTGGTGGTGTGTGTGATGGGGGGTGGGGGGTGGGCTCACACAGAGCTCCAAACTCATTTTGAAAAACCAGAACTTCTTTTTCTTAAGTCAGCATTTCGAATCGGAGCGTGTCCGCGCTCAATTAAATGCGGCATTTTGCAAAACGCTAAATTTACAAATTCGACATACGGCCCTTTTTCTTTTGCCAGAGATAGGGAGCAGTGGATGAGAGAGAGAGAGAGAGAGACAGAGAGAGAGAGAGAGAGAGAGAGAGAGGAGCGAAGAGGATTTAAGAGCATTTCGCAGTGTCAAACATCTAAAACCCACAGGGAACCTCGGCACAATTAGAGCGGGGGTGACGGGGGGGTGCCCTTATTTCTCTTACAGTAACGTGGTTATCTGTCGCGGGTGATCCTTTTAAACGCTTCGTTTACGGGGATAAAAGCATATGGGGGGGGGGGTGCGGAGGGTGGGGGGAATAAACTTAGTTCTGGCTTAAATCTGCAAAATCCTTGGTGGTCATGGAAGATGATCCCAATTTGCTGCTGAGCAGCACTGTCAGATCTCACAATAATAAATAATTTAAGACTTTAAGCACCAATTATGTTCGATTAATGTTGGGGAGCAAGCACTGTTTGGCTGCTATTTAGCTTTCTTCTGATCGGCTCCTTCACCTGATGAAGTCGGCACCCCACGCAAGAGACACAAAATAGTGCTTAATCCCTTGCCGTGCTTACTTGTATCTCTGGTGCAATCAGAGCATAAAGTGATTACCGAATAGACTTAATTGCCATCAAATTGAAACATTCAGACTTGGTCGACATTTGCTCTCGCTCAAGCTTCTTTTAACAGAATGCACCTCTAACAATGTAGGTCAAATGAAAACAGAAGAAATGTAGACGAGACACTCATCACTGTAAACCCTAACTGCACTTCTTAATGAAAGAATTAACACAACCTAAATACTTCACAAAATTGGAGTCACTTAAGCTGATAGATTGACACTCAAAAATGACTTCCAGAGATGATGACTATTTTTCACTAGCTTTTTCTAACTTGACTTTTACCCTTAAAACACACCTGTGTGATTTATTTTTTTAACACGCTGAAACACTCGATGCAATAATTCAAGTTAATGCAGTTTCAAGACTACAATTCAGATGCCTTTACACTTACAGTATTTAAGTTTGTGCTTTCTTACATTTGACAGTTCATCAATACCTAAATCCATGGGCACCGGAACCACTGTAGCACCCCCCAACCCTTTATTGAGGATTAATATCATCATATATTGGTTTATCTTTGGAAATCATAGACTAATCAACATTTGTGTCATGGTAGGTGGGTTCCCGATTCAATTGTGATATGAAACTGAAATCAAACAATTCTAGTATCATAAAACCTACTATGCCAGTGTTAGGGTTAGAATTAGACAATCACTGTTCATAGTCAGTTGCGTGTTGCACCTCTTTTGGTCACAAAAGCATAAATTTGTCAGGGCTGGAACATGTACAGAAATGGTGCACCATGTGAAATGACTGCAAATTGTAATGAACTGCCCATTCCATCTCATTCCATAGATTCTTGATCTGGTTGCAATCTGTATGGACCATTAAATCAATGAAAACACACCGTCATATTCTTGGAACCATCTGGTGACGATGCTTTATGACATGGTAGCAGTGTGTAGATAACCAATAACCAAGAAGGAAAATAATATGGTCAGCAACAATGTTCAGATACATCATGCCATTCCGAGGTTCTTCAGCTCTCTATTATGTGCCAGAAAAATGTTCTCCATCCCCTCACAATGCACTGAATCCAAACAGGATGGTTCCATGAACTCAATTTGCTAGAAAGAGTACATTATTGTGCATAAATGCCATTAGTCAAGCTCAACAGGTCTCGGCTGGTGACTGTGAGCAGTTATGGCAATGTGTAAGAATGTCCTGTGGGTCCCTTTTAAGTTCTTACATGATGCCTGGAGGCACAGTATTTTGTCACTCTTCCCTCATGTGAAGCCTTGCTATTCATAATGACAGCTGTGGGAACTACTCAGCATCAGTACAAACCTACAAGAAGGCAATCACATGGCTTTGTTATGTTAATCCCGATTAGCATTGTGAGCGACTGGCCTGTATTCATCAAAATGTAATATAATATCTGTTTCTCACCAGTCCTAAAAAACATAGCGATGCTAAAATATGTAGAGAAAACAAAAGAGCCAGAAAAAAAGCATGTAATATCTTGAAGTGCCATCGAAAAAGCTCCAAAAAAAAAAAAAGAATATAACGTCTTTGTTGCGCAGTAACTACAGCGCACTAGCGAGAGCATCTCACCTATCATTTCGCTGCGTTTTACCCGCAAGCCTCTGATCAGCCGAACAAACAAACAGGAACACATGGAGATAAAGCCGGCCAGCCTGAGCACAATGTGGTCTTGTTTGTTTTTCCCAGTCCGTGTTTGTCTTCTCTATAGCCTCGTGTTGATCCTTTGTTTATGCCAAAGTGTGCCTCAAATCACAGTGTTGGAGCTTGCTTTCCTCAATGTCACGATGAAGTGCACATATTTGACTCGCAACTCGCTCGACAATTTCACGGTCACGGTAACAAGCTGACAATGTGCAGGAAGTGGCAAACGATATGCTTATGTTATGACCTGTGAATGATGACAATGAAAACATAAATAATCACAAATGCCAATGCACAGTTTATAGTGTGCCTAACATTAAATACATTCATAGAAATGGATTTACTTATTTAATTTAGGCTTTTTTAAATGGCTTGGTAATTCCAAACTATCTTAAAGTCATAAGTATGATTTATATTTGAAGAAATATTGTGAGGAAAATGGCCAGAAAACCAGTCACCTTAACGAAGCAACCCTTTTGCGAGGAACTATGACTTAAGCAGTCTGGCATAAGGGAGCATAATTCTGCTCCAGAGCAACGCCATTAGGATCAAGACATCAATGTCAGTGCAGCGTTCCATGAGGAAATGCTAGAAATACTGCGCAGCATGCATTCTTAAGGCTTTTTGGCTGTGGCTTGTGTTTGCCTTGAAGAGCCCCTGGTGCTGTTGAAACTGCAGCGGGACGCTGGGCCCACTGGAATCCTCTCCTGAATACCTGCATTCAAGCGGCAAGCACCCGACACATGGCATCGCAGGCGGCCATGGCCAGTCATCTCACTGCCGGATCTACGGGAGACAGCTGCTGTCTTGTGTGGTCTCCTACGGAAGATGGCATCCACATTTAGCCATGCCCATCAAAACCACCAGGATACTAACACTAAAGAAACTGCTGGCATGCTCAGGCGAACTGCTGCGCCAATCAGATACTCTCTTGTTTTCGGTGGCAGCCAACCAGGGCATCATGTGATCATTTTTGGTTTTAATGATGAGGATGTGTTGAAATCTTATGGGTATGTAATCAGATCATGGTCCCAAATTTAATCACAGGTCCTATGAAGGAAATCACAAATATTTACTTTGCGCATGCGGGTGCCGATTGAGCTAAGTGGTTTTGACAATAATTTGGACCAGGTTTCTGTAAGCCTTCAGTTATTTCCTTCAACAAATGTATGGCTCTTTAAATCCCAATTTTAAGATGTTAACTTTTCAAGTGCATAATTCCTGAGAAATACTGGCCTGCGTGGAGCATTTAGAGAGCTAAATAACTAGGGACACCGAGGCAATTGCCAATTAAACCATATACTCAATACCTCAAGGAACAGAAAGCACTGGGACAATTTTCAAAGACATGTTGCCAGGCTGAAGGACTGTCCAGAGAGATTTGTATTCCTACTATTCTCTTCCAGTACAGAGCTACTCTTGTGCAAGGAGAAAAAGACTTTCAGACATGTCTCGCAGCCATATAGATGGGTGCAAAGTTAACGTAGCACATAATTCCACCACTCCCCTCTTCTCCCTTCCCTGCGGGTGCGTGGAGAAAATAAACGTATTATCAAATTTGCCTCTCGAGCTGCATAATTTCTTGGATGCGTGAAATGGCCGCCCCTTCTGGGATTGTGGGGCCTAATGCTGAGTGGCAGCCTCTCTGGCTTCTGTGGCACGGACCAGGCCTGTGCCAAAGGGGTACGACACAGACCAGACCTAGATGCTGCTAAGGTTTCCACCAATTAAAAGCAGAGGGGTGACTGTCTCGCCAAAATAGAGCACCAGGGAAAAGGGGAAAAAAACCTAAAACAGCGGCCTTGTCAAACCGGATTTCTTTTGAAAAAGCCTCTTGAGGGACACCAGAGTGTGATGAAGAAGTGAGTGCAGGGGGAAATTACAAGGCCTCGTTGCTTGGTTACTTGGCAATTTAGAAACTTCATCAACTTCTAAGAATGAGGGGAAAAAAAGAAACGAAATGGAAAAAAAAGAGAAAAACAGATTCTTCCCAACTGCCTCGCACAAGCCAGGCACATGGCACCACGGCTAGAAACACTCTAGCCTTTGTGCGACACTGTGATGTGTCCCTCCTATTTCCTGTGCTGAAGCCACTGACGCGTGTCCCTGCTCTTGCTGCCTCTTCCAGTCTGCTGGAAGTACTTATTTGTCATTTCCTCTTTGGACTGGGGGGCTGTCTCCATTCCATCCTCCTGACACTTGAGCAAGTGAAGGGTAAAATGACGAGGGAAGTCTAAAGTAAACACATTAACTTTTCAGACGAGAAGGAGACCCTAAATAAACTGCCACTGTCCTCCCTATGCCGAGTAAGAATTAGTCCCTTGAGAATAAATGCTATTATCTATATGAAGGGCCACAGTTATTTTCACTGTAAAAACATGACCACCATTATACTATAACATTGTATATTTTTTTATAACATTGGTGGTGATTCTACATTCTTTTGGCTCCTCAAAGAACTTTGCAGTGAATAACACCAGGCAACAAAAAATTGTTTCCTTACAGTTTGTAGTGGTTTTTTTACAATCTTGCCACACTGATTTCGGTGGTAATGTTTATTTTCATGCAGCTTAGAGGGTTTAGTTAGAAAAAAATAAACTTGGCGGCTTGGCTGACATGGTCTTTGTTAGACTTAGAACTCTTTGTTATTAATTAATGAACTCAACTAAAAGCATTTAAAAGGTTTCCTCAGTAATCAAAAGTTTCTCTTCAGTGCAAAAAAAAATATAAAACTAGATGACATTTATTAGTGTGATTGTGTGGTTGCTATAAAACTAGTGTTTGGAGACACTCAAACATTGGTTTATGGACAAAAATATCGAACCAGCACCCCTTCATTCAGTTTGCCATGTTTTCATGGTGAAACATAAATTGCTCTTACCAAGCAATTTATGGTTAAGGTCTGCTGAAAACAGGTGGAGTGCATCAGCTCTCAACTGAAAACAGGTGGGAAAAGCATGCATACGTAGCTGCGTTCACTGGCAAATCATTTTTAGTTAAACCACAACAAACAGTGACACACATTGTTTTTAGATCTAACCTGAGCTTTAATGTCTTTAGTACGTTTACGACTGTGTCTTTAACCCCATAAGATTTTTTGCTCTGTTTTATTTTTACATTTTTAAGACGACTCACCCCTCCACTCTCACTTCAATTATAAAAGGTGGCTTGATTCCAGAGATGGGATTTTTAAATGTTCTATACTGAATTATTATTAGGGAATTATGCATTATTATTATTTTTGTATTATAATTAAACTTAAGAAAAACAACAATCATATTTGTTCCATTACTTCAATATGGCAATTAAAGTGGTTCACATTTATTTATATATTTTTGGTTTTAAAAGGTGCAAGACTCTATTTTATAAACTGTCTGCCAATTCCTCTCCTTGACACGCCAAGCTCGTCCCCCAAAAAACTGTCAAAAAAACCTCCAAAAAAACCCCCAACACAAACTCAGATTGTTTAGTCCAATTTTTGTTTTTCTGCGGACAAGACATTGTTTGAGTTGTGAAATGCATTGTGGTCTTGCTGAGGCCTCCTCCTCTCCGCTGTCCTCATTAGGGCTGCGGAGCAGCGTTTGGGATAATGAGAAAGCAGAAGCAAGGGTGGTGGCCCGGGGTTTGGCGGCTGCTGCACGGCAGCTCCGGCATCCGCGCAGCGACGGCTCTTTCTGGACGATGGGCTGAGTGTAAATTCGATGTCCTTGTGTATAAGTACACCATATTGTTTGGGAATTAAGTGCAGCGTCAAGGCCTGTAATTACACGCTTACAATAACGGGTTTTCAGAGAAGCTGGAAATAGCTCGAAGGGTTCCGGTCTGTGTTACAGTTGCCAGCGAACTTCATAGCAATGGGCTGTGCTGACTTTCAAATGTCAAATGGATCTTATTTTAGAAACAAAGAGCCTTCTTTTACTGCTGGTTGATCTGGGAGGGCAGAAGCCTATTGTTTAAATGCTTCCTGGTTACATTTACATTGAGAGACACAATGCATGATCATTGCCACAGGAACCAGTGTGAGAACAAATGGGCTGGTTAAATAAAATTCTGCAGGGCAGCAACCTAACATGTATTAATAAAGGCCCAATGCCATTCTGCATCCGTGAGAAGAGGCAAAATTATTTCAAAACCAGGACAATCAGTGGAAATTGCAGTGCATTCACATGCTGGACAACTATATATTATGAAATGAATATCTTGAATCTGATTGGCCACTTCACACAGCTGATTTCTTTATTAATGCAGCAAATTAAAAATCATTGTGCTGCTCATGGGATAAATTTTGACCATTACGTAACACTACAATAGTCACTATATTCTGCTTGATAGAAGAATTATTGCAGGTGATATTAATGATACATGAATTTATTGAACAATATATATGAAAGCTTCAGAGAGGGCCAAATGACTTTAAGAATAAAAAATATGTAATTCATAACAAAATGTTATTTTTAGATTTATTTTAAAACAATGGTTTTGGTTGAAAGCGTAAAATCTTAAAATGGAAAATTGTCTAAACAGGACTTTTTTCCATGGTATCTATGTAAATACAGCCAAGCTAGATCTTCTATTATTATCTATTATCTATCTTCTATATATCTTCTATTGGTGAGGCCTCCAGGAGCTGAACTGAAACCCATTAACTTAACTTTGAGCTTAATTAGGAAATAAAAAATAAAAACTGACCAATTTCAATTTGATTAACAATGGATTGGATCTCCAGGACCTACCAATGGTTCACAGGCAGCTGTTAGAAATGTTAAATGGCAGTGCCAGGTGTCTGCTAAAAGAATCACTGTAAAACTGAAACATACAGTGTCAAATTATTGTTAATGTCTGTTAACAATTAGCTTTTTTCTGCTTCTTAGCCATGGGACTTTTGTTTTGGCAGCCTATTCCATTCCCTTGAATCCCCTTTTTGGTTTGGCCCATTACCTTAATAGGACTCACCTGCCTGTTGTTTTATTTGTTGCTACTCAAGCCTGAATGATTTGGTTTGTGTCGGTTCACCATCACTATTACCCTCGTGTCTCTGTGTATGTCGAGTGTTTTTACCTGTCTGTGTGTGTCTTCAAGTTCTGTTTTTGTTAAACCTGGCTCATGCTTCCCTCCTGTGTGAAGGTCCCCAGTGTGGTTTATGCATACCCCTCACTGGGGCCTTGAGTGTTTGGTTCTGATCGGCCTTGCTGTTCAGGATCACATGACCTAGTGGTTAAGGCATTCGCCCTGTGATCAGGAAGCCACGGCTTCAATTCCCAAGACCCCTAGGCACCTCTGAGGTACCCTGAGCAAGGTACCGTCCCCACACAATGCTCCCCAGGCACTGTGCTCCTAGCTGCCCTCTGCTTAACTTGCTGAATGGATTAAATACAGAGGAAGTCACATTGTATGCTGTGGTGTGTTCACTTATGACTGAATTTTCACTTTCCCTACTGCTAGTAGGGGCTTCCTTTGTCTTCTGCCCCCCAGGACCTTGTGTGTTTTCCGTGTGCAGGCCTCTCTTGTCATGGGCATGTGATCTGCCCCCTCTGTGAGGTTTTGGATGGTTCTCGCTTGAAACCTTGTGTGGTTGCTTGGCACAGGCTATCCCTCTCGCAGAGGTGTGAATGACCTCCTGCGACATGTCCTTGCGCCTCGGTGGACCCCTGGTGCTTTCTGTGGTTGTTTTGTGTAGACCTCAGCCCCTGGTCCTGATACAGCCTTGAAAAGGCCTTTCCCCCTCTTTTGTTATCCCTTGCTGCACAAGCCAGTGGTTCATTTCTGTTTGCCCTGTGTGTTTGCAGCCTGTTTTCTCATTAAAACCAGAACCCTAAACTCTTGCATGTGCATCCCTGTAGCCACCCCAATCATACCTACCTACATGACAAGTATACGTTGTCAGAGGTGTTTTTCTGTTAAGTTTCGATCACAATTTTATGCTGTTACTGTAGTAATCACAATTTGCGTTATGCCTTACAACACTTTTTTTTCCAAGGCCTCTCCTGGCTTCTTGCTTTCTTATACCCCAAACAGCCAAGGCCTAAATCTTCCAGATCCAGCTAAACAGACTTGCCACATGGCAGATGGATGGGTTCTGCCATCTAGCAAGGTGATGGAAGGGTGTGAAGATGCACTGTGGCAATCCAGGTGTGTCGTCTGTCTGCGTTGTCATTGACTCCAGTGTTTCTAATAGGATCCCCGGGCTCTACTTTTCTCACAGACCTAATCAGTCAGCGAGTGCGAGTTCTCCTCTCCTCTCCTCTCCTCTCCACCCAGCGCAGCTCCAGGCCAGAGACAAGCAGATCCGTCCAGTCAAACGGCCTGCTGGGACCCTTCACGCCGCCCCCTTTTAACAGACTGCCTAAGGCTCTCAGTGACTGGCCATATTCAAGGACACGTAGCAATGCGCATAGTACCACCTGCATATACTTAATATGAGGAAGTTCTCTGTCTGTCTTTATTGTATTGTGGGATGCTCACAGGTTAACATAAAGAATAACAGAAGGTGTGTGTGTGTGAGAGAGAAAGCGAGAAGTTGACAAAGTTGTCTTCATTTCCATAAGTGAGCAACATCACAGCCATTTGTCCCTGCTATAATATAGATATCCATTTCTTTCTAATGGGAGGCAAGCTGAGAGGCCAGAGAACCTGCTGGGCTAATCTAGCCCTGTTATTCTCCATCAAACTCCTTATGCAGTATACACAACTCCACCTACAGTATGTCCTTTTCCTTTGCCTGATTGCCTGACCATATGCACAAATTCCTGAAGAAACTTCAGGATGGTTATCAATAATAAATCACTATTTCTTTTCATATTGGACAACAGAAAAAACAACAGTCAACAAACTGCAAGACCTTTTGATCCCTTATAAGCACATGGCTAAGGACCCACACTGCTTTGGACAGGAGCATAAGCTCTTAATAACCCTTCGCTTTATCTGTAGGCCTTACAAGATCATGCAGAACCTGAGTAAGCTAGGCTGGGTACTACTGTTATATAGAGCTCAGTGAAATGACAAAACCACATAAGGAGAGGTGGGCGGCCAACGTCAGAAGTAACTGGGATCAGAGACAGTTCATGCAACCACACGACAGGCCACAGACTCTGACCTCCACCTTGAACCTCTTAAACTTCATTTTGTGCACCCATCCTGAAACCTATTCCCTGTCTAAAAGTAAACAGGTCAAAAGATGGAGCTATTGTTAAAAGACCACTTTAAAAGACCACTTGAAGACACCTGTTATAAGAGTGGGGCAGCTTGCAAGTACAGTGAGTTTGACCCTTTTTTTTGGAAAACGCTTGGTATGAGTAAGGTATTTCTCTATCTTCTCCAGATGATCCGAAGAATGGATGATTGCCCTTTAGCCTGCAGTGCTTGGATCTCACCAGGCTAGATGCTGTAAAGCGCAAAGACAGGGAGACCACCTGTGACACAGCAGACTGTGGCCCAAATAAATTTAATGGTAGGGCACTCATCCATTTTGTGCGTCTTTGTGTGTATGTGCTTGTGGCAGCGGTTGCATAACCTGAATCAGGAGGTCAGCATGGCTCATTCTATTATTCAGCCTGGATGTAGAAATGAAGCAGGGACATATATTAAGCTCCATCACCCCATGAGTCTTCTGAAAGGAAGCAAAATCTTGCAGGAACATTATAATGTAGAATCTTAACATTTTAGACACCAAAAGATATGTTTTGATGTTTTATTCAGTATTTTAGGATGTTAGACACTGACAGCATAAATAACAGTGTAATTTATTTGCATTTTTTGTTATTTAGCCTTGAGTATTGAAATATAAGGCACTTTACATATTACATTTGGTTGCTCATGTGACAATAAAGTTATACAGGAGCATTAAGCTCTTATTTACTCTTTACTTGGCATTTGATTTTAGTCTCGGACAGTTATTCGGACAAGCTAGTGTTTTTTAGAACTGATGTTAATCTGACATTTCTGTGAAGGCTGCATTTGATTATTTGCTTCCATCTCTTTCATTCTGGCTTGGCATGCTTGGCACCCTGCAAAAAGAGTAGCTAAGTTCAGGTATGATTCGTTTAGTACTGGAAATTAAAAAAAGAAAAGTGTCATCATGGATTCCAAGCAGAACATGACATATTACACTGCCCAGTAGAATAGCTAAAATTTGCACGTTTCTGCAACAAAATTGATTTTATAACAGTGAAAACATTGATTCCCACTTATTCGTGGTAATGTTCCTTCCATCACGAAACATACAGAGCCCTATGTACCAAGGCTTTTTCTGCTTGATCCTAGACATGCAGATTATGGGATGTGTGGAAAATACTCCTCCTCCTTTCCTTTCCTCTTGAGGGAGGGCTGTACAAAACCTGGGAGGCTTGCACAAAGTAGTGGGTGAGATTACACATACAGCTGATAACATATTCCGCTAGATTTACTAAAGTTTGAGCACCTCACAGCAACCAGTTTTTGCTGTTTTTTTCTGCACAAGGTGTAAAATTGCAGGGCACGAGCCTTGAAAAAGTGTTGAAAGAATGTTTACCATCAGAATAACACTATTTGCATGAATGAGGAGATTCACTGGGAAATTATGCCATGATACATCTGTAGCATCTTCAAAAAACATCTCGGTAGAATCATTTTTTAGAGCGTTCATTAACACTATTCTTTGTCACTAAATTTCAATGTCTTGTTTTGTCTCTTATTCACAACTCCATTATTTCACTGTGCCTTTATTAACCCTGTGCCTCACAAGTGAGCAGTTAGTGGGCGGAGCTACACACAGTTAGCCTGATAAGCTGGAGTCTTAGTAAACTGACTGTCGAATTCACATGCATAGTGCAGGCGCATGAAGATGTGTTTTGCACTGGGCTTGTGCTCATACAGACATCTGGCCCAGATTTTATTCATTAGTTTTTGGGACAGGGACAACTGCATAACTGCTCTACATAGAATGTCAGATTATCTTGGTTTAGGACACTTGTAATAACAGAATGGGATTCATTTACTAAACGTATGGTAAAAAGATGTAGACCCCAACACTTCAAGTACATGTGTACAGGCACACACACACACACACACACACACAGGGAAGAAAGGCCAGGGTTGCACAGACCACTTGTGGTTTCTTCACGGAATCGTGTATCGATTGAATGTGGTGAGCCTTCCAGCAAACCCTTCATTATTCTGGAAACACTCCCGTACTCTCCTGTACATCCAGGATGCATTGTCTCTTTTCTTCACTATGTATGGGTGTATGCATTTGAAGGCGAATATACACAACGACACAATTCAGACACATATGGTTTCGTTATTTAATGTACATTCTGATTCAAATATGCACCCAAAATCTTTTGACTTACAAAAAAGTATGGATTCATAAACATGAAATTAGCATGGAAAAGTGTATTCAGACCAGTACAAAATCACAAATCAGTAACATTAGAACTGCCACTACAGGGTGTGAGACATCTACGGTAAAAATGAATTAGGTTTTTGCAGCATTGTGGTTCAGTTTTGGTCCATTCCTCTTGGCAAACCATTTTAAATTCCCAAGATAATGAGGGTCTCTCAGTTAGACTCACAGTTTCAAAATCCTCCATGAATTTTCAATGAGATTCAAGTCAGGACATTAGCTTGACCATGCAAAAAGATTTGTTTAAATAAATTCGCAACCATTAGTCTGAGAGTTTGGTGGGGTAATTAGTTCTATTTGTAATTTGATTAACTTTTACGCTTGCATATTATTTAAAGAATTGTACTGACCGCGAAGTTATTGCTAGGACTCTGGGGTTTTCTCATTTCAATGTTGTTTAAAATGTTCCACAACACTTAAACAAGCCCCTTCACTTGTACCATGCTTACTAATTGTTGCTGATTAATATACAAAGCTTTTGTACAACATGCAAAGTATAAAGACTTTGTGTGTGCAGATTTGAAGTGGATTTTAAATAACGATGGCAATAACAAGGGCCTGAACATTAGTTTTCTCTTGCTGTATACATCTTCGTCATCATCATCATCAGTTGTATTGTGAAAATTCCTTGACAAAATAGATTTATTTATACGGCTTAAAACTGCACATTACATTAAATACATGCTCACACATAAAGCAGAGACACAAGGCTTTCTTACAAACGTGTGACAATATGTGTGTTTTTGTAAGGATGGCCATAAATATGGGATCTTGGAACATCAGTCAAGCATAACAGACCATTGAGAAAATAGACCTTGTGCTATACATGTGCTACTTATTATGCTGCTAAACTTAAGTCCATCCACTCTTAGTGACTACTGCCTGACTCATGAGCTTGGCTGTAGAAAGGACACTGCTGCGTTCTTCTGGGAGCAAGGTCTCCATGCTTGAAAAGTGGGTCAGGAGTGAAATATTCATGTCCGGGATGGTCGGGGACCAAACCTCCAGACCAGAATCTTCTGATCGTGAAGCCAGGGGCCCCCCTTCATTAGACTTAGCCTGTCATGTGATCACGTTGTCATGGGATCAGGTGACAACAACTGGGCCCACATCGTCCCTCGCTTGTTTTTCAGAAGGAAAAAGAACCACAATCGAAATGAAACTGCCATAAAGAATTAGTGTCTTCATTTAAAGGGTTGTCCACTAAAACGGAACTTGTGGCCTTGCCATAATAATGTATTTTTGAAAGTCTAGCTAAGTAATCACTTCCATGTTTGGGCATAAACTGCAGCGAGGGATTACAGTTTCATTTAGCAGCTTTCCTCCTAATTACTCATCAGTTCTCGAGGAAAATCCTAGCACTCCTAAATGTGCAGATATACAGACTGTCAAAAATGAAGGTGCCAAGAAGGGTTCTTTATGTGATGCTATAGAAAGTGATTCATTTTTGTACCCAATTTTCAGTCAATTTGGTCTTCAGTTCCACCCCAATCATGCGATACCACCAACTCTGAGAAGGTGAAGGCTAGCAAATGTTCCTTTCACATCATGAGATACTCAGCCACATCTTTTCAAGCTGCTGCTAGACACCATAACATGCTTGGAGGAGGACACTAACTGCCATTTTTGCTGTTTCACCTAACAGACTACCTAGGATTGCGCTGAGTGATGGGGGAGAGGGAGGGCCATCCTATTCACACAGATAGAGCAAAGCTAGGATCACCTCATGTTACAGCCAATGCTTAGACAATTCCCCACTTGGTAGCCCCAGAAGAAATGTTCTCAGTTTCCAAAATAACTTTTTCAGTAGTTCTTATAAAAACATCCTTATAAATGTGAATGCCAATGAACTTTTACAAGTTTAAAGAACTTTCATTTCATTTAGATTCTTAAATTTGTATAGTCTTTTCATTATGTGAGGTTCTCTCAACTAGAAATTTTTACACTTACAAATCTTTTTTAGGGAACCCAACGAGGTGCTTTTGAAGTATTGCTCCAAGAACACATTGTGTGTGTCTTTATATATATATATATA
>JBBJLR010000042.1:8363543-8374312 GCA_037577145.1 Brachypetersius gabonensis | reverse complement strand
ACACACACACACACACACACACACACACACACACACACACACACACACACACACACACACACACATATATATTAGGGTGAACATTAGGGTTACTGTATTTTAAACATTTTGTAAAGCAACAGTTGCTACAAAAGGACACAGGTGTGGTTAGACCATAAATAGGTGAACTAGAAAAAATTGTTTTACATATATATTACTAGAGAGCTGCTTGTAGTTTCATTTATGTCACATCACTAGCTCTATGGAGCAGTAAAATGTATTCACTCTTAAAACCATATTGCTGAACCTTATGGTCTTAAGAGTGATCATAAAGAAACTGAAATATAGTTGCCACTCAGTTCATGCAAACAGGCTAATCGCATGTTTTTAAATTTAAGTGGAAAAGATTCAGCTTTCTATCCATTGCTGATATGTTCAAACAGATTTCAGATTTTATGTGAATGAAATGTTGGTAATATTTTTCATTGTTTAAAAAAATTCTATTAATATATATTTCATAGAATATTCAAAAACCAATAAATTCAATAGTTGCAACCCTGCTTTGCTTGGGGAGAGGCTGCTTCATTTTAAACTGCACTCAGTATTGTTGCCCAAGCCCTTTAATCGTTTGAGTTCTGCTGTGGCTTTTGACTTCATTACTGCACGCAACAAAAAAAAAAAAAGGAAAAGAAAAAAGGCTGAGCCTGCACTTTAGAAGCAGCAGCCCAGCTAAAGTAAGAAAGCTTTAAACCCCGTCAGTTGAAATAGAAGGTTCAATTCATAGTAATGCAAAAGGTAACTATGGTGAGGCAGCAGCGTAATCCGAGCTGATATTGCTTTGTGGCAGGAAAAAAAAAGTGGAGAAGCAATTTAGGTGCATTTTATTCCACTGCACAAGTTCTCTGTCACAAAAGATGAAAAGGGGAAAAAAAGCACGAAAACCAGCAAAAATTACAGGAAGAATAAGGAAAACTTGCCGCTCTCTTGCACGGATTACGTGTCGAGCCGGATACATCAAAGCGATTGTGAGGATATAAACAATTAACCATTGGATTGGGAATATGCTCATAAATAATGTATTTTTGGGGGCTTTCTTTTTCTCTTAGAAAAATAATTTCAGCAATGAATAACCTTATATAGATCTAAAAGTTTTCATGCTGTGAATTGACACACAAGATATTAGCCTTTCCCCCAAAGGCCACCAGAAGAAAAGAAAAAAGGAATAGCAATGACATGCGTGCCTAAAGAAACAGACAGACAATTACTGCGAGGAGAAAGCCATGCACCAAAGGTTCTAAAATGTATAATCACCAAATTATTGGTACCAGCTCTTCTGATATAAAGTTAAAAGCAAAACTTCAAAAAGCAATCCAAAAAAAGGCAGAGGCGAAGCCCAGTCGTTAGAACTGTACCGTTGCCAAATTACTGCAGAAATGTACCTTCATTATTCAGGCATGTGTGCAGAGACATGTGTGATATATCTGTGTTTAATTACTCAGCATTAGCCAGTATTGTTTTTTATCTCTAAAAATGTCTGTATGACTCATTATATCATAAAGCCTCATACACAGCGATTTCATGTAAGCATTAAAATAAGGCATTACTTTTAATTACAGCTTCCTGCTAACTGGTCCGTCGTTGCGGTTCTTCTTTTTTTTCACATTGGCCATGGAGGGAGACGTTAGAGATGAGGGTCTCTTTTCTCAAAGCTGCCGGTTCTCTCTCCGCTGAAGTAGGCGGAGGTGGAACCACCTTGCAAGTTGCGTACTGTGAATCAAGCTTGTTAGCCGGTGCACCTGGCAGTGATTAACTGGGCTTTGAAAAACCCACTGTGCATTTTATTGTGATTCATGCTACCAAGCTGTTAAACACTGAAATTCTAAGTTACATTTCAAAGAAAGGCTGTAAAGAACTAAAGACAAGTTCTTTAGATTTAGGCCAGTGCAGGCACTGACAACTTTTTGCGGTTTGGTTGGTTTTCCTCAATGTCAGTCGTCTGCCCATATGAAGCAGTACTCCATCTGCGCCATATGCTGTCTCCACGCATTCGTGAGGCTGTATAATGTGAGACTTTATAATGTGAGGCTGTATAATGTGAGGCTGTATAATGTGAGGGTGTTTAATGTGCGCTAGTGTGGAATGAGTAGATTTAGTACAAAGGAATAGTAGAAGTCAATGTTATTTACCTGGTAGTAGATTGTATTGTTATCTATGGCTAACAAAGCAATACATTCATACTATTATAGCTGATGTATGGACAGACGGACGAACGGACATATATACATACATGTATATATAGTGTTAAAGTCTAGAATTAGACTTTAAAGTCTAAAAAGAGATCAATACATACATACATACATACATACATACATACATACATACATACATACAGTATATACATACTTTTATTATTTCCATGATACTCTGGTCAGTACTGCAGTACTGTAGAGGATGACAGTTAGTCTGAGGCCCTTCACCTGGAATAGTGAGGTCTCCATCTCTTTCTCTCTCTCTCTCTCTCTCTCTCTCTCTCTCTCTCTCTCTCTCTCTCTCTCTCTCTCTCTCTCTCTCTCTCTCTGATGACTCAGCCCATTCTCCCGCTCTTTGGCCCTCCTGTTTGTTTGGGATCTGTGGGCTCGGCCAGAAAAAGAAAAAAACAGCGGCTGGAAGGGAGGGGAAAAAAAAGGTATGGCAGGAGGGGGAGAGGAAGAAATGTTGTTCAATATTTGGAAGTCTTTTGCCTGTCTGCTTAAATATTGCCCCGTGGCTGTCGGGCCGGAGCCGAGAACAAGGGCTTCAGTAAGGCTGACAGGGAGATCTCTGTGGCGATGAGGCCGAGTGTTTATCTGTCTGTCTGATGGTTTATCGGACTGTCAAATTATCCTTCTCTGCAAACACAGTGGCGCACCGTGAATGTAAATCATACAAGCCACCTTAATCATGTGATTTCGGGAACCGCCGGTGGCTACGGTTATGTTACTTAATTAGACCCAGAGCTTCACGACTATTTTGATGCATATGTGTAGAATATGTTTACAAAGCAAACACTAAATAACACACATTAACGGGTTGTGTTACAAACACCATGGCCGTCAAACGTTTATGGACACTTTGTCTTCTTTTGAAATGCTCTGACTAATGTTTCATTTCCAATGTTATATTTCAATTAAAAGGCCCATATCTTACCTTCTTTGGATTTCATATTTGGATTTTTTTTTCTTTGGATTGGTAGCATGGTAGCAGCAACCATTTTGACATCCATCTGTCAATTATCTGAAAAACTTATCTTTAATCAGAGTCACAGTGGACACTGAAGCCTATCCCAAGGGTCACAGAAGGTGGAGTAACACTGTTGGCTGGTTTCCAGTCTATTGCATATCGGACACACACACACTTGTGCATGTATACACACACATGTAGGGGCTATTTGACATTACCAATTCATCCGACATGCATGTTTGGACTGTGGGAGGAAACCCCTCAGGATACAGGGAGAACATGCAGTCCATACAGAAAGGAACCCCAGCACCTTCTTGCTGTGTGATGACCTACTGTGCCCCATTTTGCCTTTTTTGTACCATTTTAACTGTTTTAGAATTATAATTAAAATCTGAATCCATTAGAATGTATTTGTTTGTTTGTCTTTAAGACTGATATATGTAAATGACCTTGGATCTACATGTCTGCCTTATATTGTACCGCATTCAAACAGCGCAAGTGCAGACTATGGGATAAAACATACTTTATTTGTACAAAACCATTTAGAAAAGTGTCCCAAACTTTTGAAACTTTTTTATGGGGGAATCATGTCGTCCATTAGCGTGTGCCCATGTTTTAAGGGAAGATTTGAAGTTATATGAGCCTGTAATGCTGCTGGAAGAAATATTAGAAGCGTGAAGCACAGTGACAGAGGCGCATTATTTTTAACAGACACATCACAGTCACACATCAAAAAGCTCTGGCCTGGAGCTGTTGCATTTTGAGCAGAGAAAAACGCTCGCTGGGCCAAAACCAACAGCAACGGGTCGGCTGTCAGCGCAGCGGCTCCCTCCAACATTATGAGCTTGTTCGACTCGCACCTTTTCACTGAGGCTGCACTTCATAAACCGAATCCTACAGGTTCCCTCGCAGATTGACAGAAACTTTCATTAAAATCAGATCACGGCATATGAAAATATCCTCTGTTGAAAATCTCGATTCCACGCGGGTTAACCCCACAAATAACCTGCAAACAAAAATAAATCCTCTATCAGTGCTATGATTCATAAGCTCACAAATCGTTGTCAGAAATGATCTCGGAGTCAAACGCCAATGGGCCTGTCATAAATCACTGCAAAGGCCTGCGGAGCACAAAAGAGGACTATCGTAAATATTTTACGCCGAATTCAAAGGGGGTATAAAATATAACCCATATTGAAAGGCCTTTACGGTGATTAAGCGATTTGGCAAACTGGCCTAACCAGAATAAATAATTTTTAGCCTCGGTAGAATGAAGTCGTGCCCGGCTGTGTGTTTTGGGCCGCGGCCAGGACATAAAATTCACTTCCATTTAGACTCAGAAATGGTTGCTAAGGAGTCAGTGTATTGACCAAACACCGCGTTCGCTCCCTGCCATTCAGACGACCGTCTCAGATTGTCACAACTGTGTTATTCATCGCTCTTGACACGCTCGGGAAGAATATATAAGCACCGAGTTTGACAAGTGTAAACAGACACCCTAACGCGCTACCCCAGAGAAACCCGTTACAGTCACTTTCAGACTGAAAAAAATCCCCCAGACATTCCGCCCTGTTCCTTCTTCGTCTGCACTCTCTCTCACTTTGCTTTATTATCCGTGTCATTCATATGGTCTACTTTAGCAATGGTGCATCCAAGCGTATCCGTGCTCATTCTTATGCTTTCATCTGCATATGGCCCTTTGATGTTTGGAAAACTGTCTGGAATATGTAAAGTAGCTTCCTATAGTATATCTCCAGATCCTGTTTCCTGAAATTGTTAGCATAAATAAATGTATTGTTGCATCAATTAAACTGCTTAAGGAATCCTTAAGATAACAGCTTGAAGCTACTCAGGAGGTTTCCTCAAGTAAAAATGCCAAAACAGGTGCCATAGAAGAACCACTTTTAGTTCCTGAAGAACCTTTTGAATGAATGTTTCTTTAAACAACTATATATGTCTTTTTTTTTTTACCTCCACATAAAGCTTTCATAAGAGTTTTTGGGGGTTTTTTTGCCAAGAACCATATGTCCAAACCAAGGAACTTTTATTTGTATCTGCACAGACTTAAATGTAGAAGTATTGTAGACATTTATTTTGGCAGCAATATTTAAAGCCACAATTGTATAATAAAAGGAAGGACAAACCATTTCAGTGTGCTCCACTGTGAATTTCCACACATGCCCAGTCTCGAAGGTACATTAGCCTTTAATGTTTGACCGGACAGTGTCTGACCAGTCGGGCCATTATGCTCCCGCCGCTTCGTCTTCAGATGCAAACACACCATCTCCCCAGATGGGAAATTTCCTTCATTTCGAAGAAGGGGAAAAAAAGGAAAGGAAAAAAGGGGAAAAGGCAGAGCCACCCAGGATTGTGGAGGAGGCGAGGGGCACCGCACGTCGGACTGACATCCGACCACTTCAGGATGTGTGGACACAGCTTGTATGGAGCAGAAAAATGTCCTGTGTCCTATCCCTCCGTCTGCTTCTTTCTCAACTCTCCAATGCTCTTAGCCCAGCATGGCATTTGTTATCACACCTATAATCTGGTGTTATTCTTGCATTTAGTGTCGCATTTGCAACTACGGAAATAAAAGTTATAAAGGAAGTGCCAAATACATTGTTGCTACATTGTTGTTTTCTTTCTTTATTTATCTTTCTTATTTATTCAAGAGATGTTTTTGGGAAGAGATGTTGTAATGGTTTTGCAATTCAGGTTTTAATAAACCTTGATGCTGTTCATATAGATTTCCCTAATAGGATCCTTAATGATTTTTTGTTTAGATGCACTCCTTTGTTTTAGGAGAAACCTGTTGTTGGTGTACAGTCTTCAAATTCTGTGGAGATCCTTTACATACTTTTTCCAAAAAAAAGTACCTCATTTATAAAATGGTCCATCCTTAGACCCGTTAAAGAATGGGTGACTCCAGCAATGAGTTCACGACAGGTGCTTTAAAGCTATTTAAGAGTTCAACAAACATGTAAAATAGAAATGCAGAGATTTGTGTGTAAAGTGCATACTGTGCACACTATAGTCATCTGTGTTGCCTCTTCATTAGATCAGTACATGCAAAACAAGGGTTTTGTGATATTATATTTCCATTCTGTTTTTTATTTGTTCTGTATTTTCAATGATTTGATACAAATTAGGTCTGAAAAACTACAAATGCTTTAATACGCAGGAAAGGGGTTGGGGGAGTCAGAGAGATGCCAAGAGTGTGATGTGACCCTGTACAGCTTTATATCAATACATATCAACACATTAAAGAAAATTGTTTGTTTTGTATGTACAATATGTTTTGACACTTTATCTTTAAATTATATTTTGATCTGTATATTGAATTATTGCTTAAAAGTTCTGATTATCTGTTTAATAATGTAATGTATAAACACCTGTGGACAGTGAATTTAACAGGTCTTTTACATGTAAAAACATGTAATGTCACCATAATGAAAAAACTAAAGGTGTGTTTATCTTGCACGATGCCACAGAAGAACTATTGTTTGGTTCCCTAAAACCATACAATAGATGATTGTTGAAAGAACCAAATTTGAGCATGAAGAGCATTTTTAACAAATCTTTACACAGTGTAAAGCTGTAAAGGTTACTGGAAGAACTTTGTTACACTGGTAAAACACGTTTACATTACTGTGCAGTCACATATTTTATTAATGAAATTGTTTCTTCAAGCAGCTCTTCAATGGAATCGCTCAAAGAACCATTTGAGGCATGTGTTGGTCTCACTTTATAGATATATAGTCTTGTCTGCACTGCTGTTTTTGTGTTGCACTATTGTCCTGGAGGAACATTTTTTGGCTTCACTGAGTAGATGGTTGACCAAAAAAATTATTATAATAAATAAATACTGAATACAATTTATTTGATTCACACTTGTTTATCATCTCAAATATAATTGCAGTGTATCCTCAGTGATTACAGGAATAAAAGCTGATAAAATACATAGGCTGTACTACTGTAATCCAACTGTAACAGAGTACATCACCAGTAAATGCGCTGCTGTTGCATCTGTTGTTAAAGTGTTATTACATAGTTATTTGAAACTGCCCCATTCAAGTCAGTACAAATCTCTTTCAAATGCGCCAAACGTTCACTTTGTCTTTGAAGTAGCTGAAGCAATAGCTTTACTCCTAAAAGTGCAGCATGTGTGTGTGGGTGTGAGGATGTGAGATGAAACATGAGGAGTTAAGTTTGTGTGTGTGGGTCTTTTGCATGTCTTAGGTGTGTGCGTGTGTGTGGAAAAGCTGCGCATCCTGCGTGGAGTGCCAGCGCCCGCCAGCCATGCCAAAGAAAACTGTGGTCGGAAGAGTGCGCTAATAGAGCACGATGCACGTCACCTGAAACTAGAATCATCGGCAACCGAGAAACCGCAGCAGGCCGCCATCCTCCACGGCTCCCCCGCTAACTCTGGCCAGGAGTACGAGGGCCAGCCCCAAGCCTCACTGAACTCCCCTGCCTCCTCCACCTCTTTTCCCCGCCGGGACCTCTATTAGCTTGGCTGCTTCCTCTCACGTGCCTGCTAGGGGTGCTTTAAGACGCTGCTGTTTGCTTTTCTATTTGTACAACCAACAAACTTATTTGTATTTGGATACAAACCAGGGACGGGTATTTCCATACCTGGATATGGGTATGTCCGTTTGAATTTCTTTATGAAAGTACAGTCAGACAGACTCTGTACATTTATTTTTGCCAGACAGCTGCCAAATTTGCGCATATATATGTTTCAAAATGTACTACGTATAGGTGGCCTGTATTAATATTTTTTGCTGTTGAAAATGCACATGTGTATGAGAGCCATCTGAAGGCACATTTACTCTTTTCATTTTCAGACACAATGTTGACCAGTGGGCTCTGAGCTTTGGATGTAAGTTTCACACTTGTGTGTTTTTGTTGTAGCACTATTTACTCAAATGTCTACAACAAATACAGTCAGTTGGGCTTGGCTGTTTTACATGTCAGTCAAACCTAACAAACTGTCTGCCAGTACCCAGAAGTCCAGCTCACAGACTTACCTGTTAACCAACCAATCCATCATTTCGACCTGAGAGGAAAAGGCAAGTTTGCTGTTGGGAACAAAATCATGTAAAAAATACAAATAGTCAAATAGCACTGGGCATCCTTGGATGAAACAATTTAGGTCTAACTATTTATTTGGGCCTCTCCTAATGATTATTTGTATGTGGTAACACCCCTAGTGCCTGCTCCGTTCCGAGCTAGGCTATTAACACTTTCCTCTGACATCACCTCTTTAAATTTCCAGCAGAAGAGGTGCCAAGCCCTGTCTGCAGCACATAGCCATCCTTCCCTGCACTCAGAGGTGTTGGTGCGTATCTCCACAGACCTCATGCTCTAAAGATACTTTTGACTGGGGCTGGCTGGAAAAAGCAAGTCACCTCCATGCCAAAATTGCAGCTTTTTTGGACGTTGCATGGGTCTTTCGAACTGCTTCATGTGTTTCCCTACTGTCTGGACCTTCTGGGTCCTCTCAAAGTCACGGTCATTGCTCTCGTAATGGATCCGGAACAGGGAGAGTCTATTGGTGTAAGGCACAAAGTACTGGCAGCGATCCCTGTCTGGATTAGGTGAAAGTGAGCAAAAGAGACCAAAGGAGCAAATGTTTTGTTAAGGATTTTGGAACATAGCTGTCACTGTAGGAATGACAGTATATCTTTTAGATTGTACAGTATGTTGATTTTCAGCGTTCCACTTGTGACCCAGCATACGAGTTTATGGAAATCCATTCAAAGGTTTGGAGATATCTAGCCTTTCAAAAGGGCCGACATGCAATAACATATTATAAACCTGTTTATATCTTGACTTTTTCTGCAAAATCTGCAAAAATTTGAAAAAAAATGTTAAACGTTCTCCCCAACCCCATAATCTTATCATGTTTTTAAAAAACTTCCCAACCCCATCATTTTATCATGCGTACATTTGTATGGCAAATTTGAAGGTGGAAACAGAAAACAATGAAACAAACTCATGAGGCATCAGATACCACTACCACACCTCCCCTATTCGTAAATCTGTCCCAAATCACTGGCACACTCCAAACACTGGCATGATTTTCAAAGCTCTACTGTTTTTATTTCACTAGAACTATTCCTCTAAGCCGAGAACTGTTCAGAACATCTGCTAGTTAAGGCTATCTGGTCTGGTTCTGTAGAATGATCTTTAGTTTGAAGACCTTTTTACACTTTCAGAGTAATTATAAACTTTCTTGAGAGTATGGAGCTGTTGATAAAGAGCAATGATGTTCCATTAATAGCTTCATGAGCTAGCTGGCATAGCACCACCCCCAACATCTTTCTACTGGAGTGACTATGCAGGCTAAACATTCCACTCCTCTCTGTCCCTGCTACACACACACACATACACACACAAAACACACTTCAGTTCTCCTGGTGACAGCTCGTGGGCGGGGGAAGAGACGAACAGTGTCAATAGTGTCCATTAAAAAGACCACGCAGTCTGCGGTCACTGCCTGCCCGTGATGGATGATTATCTCAAAGTGTGACAGGTGCGGGGATCGTGGGGGAGCGCGCCCTCTCTCTCTCTGTCAGCTTGTGTGTGTGTGTGTGTGTGTGTCTGTGCCATCTCTGCTCTCTGCCAGCCTCTCTTGTGTTTCTGTGTGTTTATCTGTCACCCCCTCCATCCCACCAGCCTCTCTCTCTCTCTCTCTCTCTCTCTCTCTCTCTCTCTTTCATGGTTGCACGCCCAACAAAGAATTCTCATTGAGTCATATGGAATTAATGTCGAATGAACACGGTCATTAGCATTAGCATGGTAACAAACAGTGGACACTCACTCATGCCTATCTGTTACCAATATAAATCTGCAATTGTCACGTAGCCATACTTTTCAAATCTAATTACTAAATACTTCTTTACATACCAACTCTGTAGGAACAAAAACTCATAGAGAGGGAAAGAAAAACACAAACTCTTAATGGAAGTTAAGGTCACGAGACTTTTTATTACTTAGTAACTGAGTGTTTTGGATGATATCATCTGGTCCACTCATCAAAATATTTCACAGCAGCCTTTTCTTGGATTGGATGATTGGAGTAACAACAAAAAAAGACAACAGAACTTCAAAAAAAAAAAAGGGACTTTAATACAACATTCATAATACATAATTACATAAGTTATGCAGTTCATAATGTTTATCATCCTCATCTTTTACTTTCTGTATCAACAGCTTCCATGCTGCACTCCTGACTTTTTCCTTTCGTCAGAATGGTCAAAAAATGGCAAAATTCCAAAAAAAAAGAACACACAACAATATCTTTTCATTCAATTTACAGGCAGTAAAACAGTGAAACAAATGTGGTTTAGCATCCAAACTTTTGACAGAATTGTTTCAATGAGCTTTGAGTGAAAAATCAGATTACACCATGCTCTTTTTATAAGTTTTCGTTTGTGTTCTCTTCAGTCTCACTATCCTTCAGTCACTCTTTGAGGGTTTATTACATCATTATTCCTCTCTCTTTCTCTCTCTCTCTCTCTCTCTCTCTCTCTCTCTCTCTCTCTCTCTCTCTCTCTCTCTCTCTCTCT
>JBBJLR010000042.1:8337527-8362124 GCA_037577145.1 Brachypetersius gabonensis | reverse complement strand
CCAGAGTCCTGATTTGAATCCCATTGAAAATCTGTGGAGGGAGCTGAAGATCAGGGTGAGGGCAAGAAGACCCTCCACCCTGAAAAATTTGGAGGTTATTGATAAAGATGAATGAGCAAAAATACCCATGGAGACTTGCAAAAAGCTGGTATTCAATTATAGGAAGCGTTTGATTGCTGTAATAGCCAATAAAGGCTTTTTCTATTTCTATATATATATATATATATATATATATAGTTATAGTTTAAGTTAAATCTGATCAATTTTATGTTACACACTGTTTTATATTGTAGAGGGGCCTTAATGCAGTGTCCTAATTTGACCATCAGTAGTAGGTAGTCGTGCAGGCTGAAGCCCAGATGCTCCATCATTTACATACATCAAATACATTTATAAATAAATCAACAAGCAGCAAAGTCAGAAAAACAACAAGAACCTGCATAGTAAGAAGAATATACTTGATACATATGATATATATGATATAAAAGACTTTAAGCAGATTTTGTCCACTGATATTGCTGTAATGAAACCATCTTTCTTCTGGGGCAAATTTGAGGAAATAGGGCAATTGCAGTTTAACTACATAAGTACATAAAATAAGACCTTTGATAAAGCTGTGAGTCACTGCAAGTGAAGTGAAACATTTTTCTGTGTAGTGTCTGACTGTCGGTGTGTTTAGAGAAATGACTAAGGATGAATACAGAGACAAAAGGGAAAATAAGGGGACAAGTCTGGCTTAAAAAAAACGTCCCATGCATCAGTATTGTTTTCGACTTGATTAAGTTGTTGTCTTTGTCGAACCATAGAAAGTTGCTCTGAAAAATCTGCGAGTTATGCAGCAAAACCGAAGTAATTACATTGCCCTATTTTGGAAAGAAAGAAACAGAAGAATAGAAATGAAAGGAGCCAATTAGCACGAGGAAATGCCTAAAAATACCAAAAAAAAAGTACAATACATTCATTAGACAATGTCGAATAATGGCTTTTAAGAAAGAAAAAAAATCAAAATCCCAAGATATTAAGATCCTTCAGATACCTTCATTAAACACGGCTCCACTGCATGCTAATGAGACGTCTTAGTCATAACAGTGTTCTGGATGATGCATATTAATGTTTGTTTTCTGTTAATCACACACAAAAAGTGGACTGGGCAAAAGTGCAGCTCATGTAGAAACAACACAAGGGACGTACACAAAGACAGTCACATCCGAGCTGGGCCGGCAACTGCTATAGCCTACTTAGTCTGGAAAATAGGCTTCACAGCCTCAAACTATCTGGCTCATCAAAAGATTCCATATATAATGTATCATAAAAAATGATCAATATAAACGTTTAAGAGGAGGACGCGTTGTTCCAGAGTCGCTCGCTTCAATTCCCAAGGTACCAATCCGATACACTCCTATGATGGCCTGATTTTGGTGCACTTTAACTATGTCAGAGATACAAAGCAGATTAAATAAAGCTCCTGTTGGATCTCCTAAATGATGATTCATCACTTCTCTCAGTTCGGGGGAGAAAAGCCGATTTTGTTTGCTGGACATTTTTTCCCTGCCTCTAAACTTTTAAGTATCATGAGATCACTTTCGGATTCTTATAAGAGTAATAACTAAAGATGAAGCCCGAGTCTCTTCAGAGACACTTTATCAGTGAAGGCCCTGGACAGAAAGAGCAACTGGCTCTTTTCTTTTTTACTGGTCCAGTTTAACCATGCAGATACTTGAAAGGAAGTAATAGTGCATGGCCCATCACTTTATTCTGTCATTAGAACTAAAGCATGAGGACAGGGTGTGAAATGACTTGTCCACCCCCTCCCCATGGGCAGATGGTATCTTCCTAGCCTGTATCACCCCCTTTGCAAATGGAACTCGCACTTGGGCACTGTGAAATGACACTAAAAAGCATTACAAATGATGAAAGATAGAGGATTAAAATAACTGAGACCATATTACTGTAAAGGGGGGACTCTATTTTACTCCTATTCCGTAATAAAAATGAACTTCAATTGAAATTGATAAACCCCTTTTTCTCATTATTTTAAGAGAACGGTGCTAATGATACAGCACTAAAGATTTAAAAGCGAAGAAATTGACTGGAAAATGTGAATCCTCTTGTCATCTTCAAAGACTAACACTGTTCAAACTTATTGAAACCACTATCTGTAACTACAGCAGCCTGCTGATAAATACAACACTTACATTTACGATGTAGAGAGAGTTCAAAGATGCCATTTGACAAGCTGGACAAGTGCTACAGTAAAGTTGAGCATCATGAGACTTAATTGCAGTTTTAGTCTTGAATATAAATTCAAATGGATGTAATCTAGCATAACTTTGCTTTGTCTCCTTTACCTCAATAAATCTGGCCCTAGAGATCCATACTAGTTGAAGTGGAATATATCAGTATGTGGAATTTCTTCCTGTGTTCTACTGTGGTTTCTGTATTGTATGAAAGAAGAACGTGAAACATGAGAACCGAAAGAAGCTCATGTTGCCCTTATTGTTGGATGTGCTGAGGCATTTTCTGAGTGAGCATGAACCAATCACTAAGCACTCATTACTGATTTATTTAGTTAACCAATTATAATTATATCAAAATAACCCTAGAAGACAACCAAAGTGTGAAGTTTATGAGTACTCAAGTGCTTGCTTTCTCAGAATGGTCATTTGTGACACAAATTTACACTAAATGATTTTTCACCTTTTGTGAAATAACACCCTTTACATATTCAAGCAAATGTAAGGACAAAGAAAGTGATGAAATACTGGGTAATACTTCACTTTAAACTCTACCAAACTCTTATATAGAATATTTATAAATAGCTCATGCTCCTAATCGCAAGATGACATATTATGAAGGAATTGACACTGCCTTGACATAAAGGTGCCTCGCACTATAGTGACAACACCTTTGTTTCATTTTTAACAATTTTGTGATTCATAATTTACAAATAATGTATAAGGTCATATTAAGAACGTCAGGTCTTTGGAAGATTGTTATGCCCTATGTGACTCATTTCGTGTGTATTTCATTTCAAATCATTATTTTGCTTGCGTGTCATAGGTCACACTTTTAAATTGATCACATGCGTTTTTGTTGCTGTGTATTTTAACTTACACTGGCATTGCAGCATTTGTCACAAAATAATGCATATGAAAATTATCCACAATAATTTCATATTTTTCATATTAATTTTCATCTCTGTGGAACTTTGACAGATATTGAATTATATTGCTATAAAAATTACATTCATTTCAGACAGAAACTCAGACAACGGTCACATTGTCACAGACGCTAGCTATGAGACACTATGTAGACAAAGGTAATGGGACGCCTGACAATTACACCAACAGGGACTTTAATGACATTGCATTCATATACATCGACATTCATATAGAGTTGCCCCCCTTTTGCAGCTATAACAGTTTCTACCTTTATTAGAAGGCTTTTCACAAGATTGTGAAGTTTCTGTGAGAATTCTCTTCATTCTGTAAAGCATTTATGAGGTCAGACACTGATGCTGGACAAGAAAGTCAAGTTCTTCCACACCAACTCATGTCTTTATGGAGCTTGCTTTGTGCACTGAGGATGCAGTCATGCTGGGCCTTCTTCAAACTGTATGGAAGCATGGTATTGTCGAAAATACCTTGGAGTATTAATGTCTGAAGCATTAAGATTGCCCTTCACTGGAAGTGACCACCTGAATTCAATAATTCCCAAATAATGTCCCAGTACTTTTGTCCATATTGTGTATGTTGACTATCAAAGCCAGCATTGACTTTCTCAGCAGTTTGTGCTACAGGAGCTATCAGACCAGATGAGCTAGCCGTCACCTCCTCACATGCATCAGTGAGCATTGGGCACCCATGACCTGTCATCAGTTCACTAGTTGTCCTTCCCTGGATCACTTTTGGTAGGTACTAACCACTGCATAATGGGGACACTACATAAGGCCTGTCGTTTTGGACTAAAAATCACAATTTGGACCTTGTCAGAGTCACTCAGACCCTCACACTTGGCCACTGTTTCCTGCTTCCAACTTCAAGAACTGACTGTTCACTTGATGCCTCTTGGCAGTTGCCATTGTAAAAAAAATACTGAGCGCTGTTCCCCTGTCAGTGGTTTTAATGTTGTGACACTACATATCAATATTGGGCTAAATAGGTGTTTTTGCCATTCACGCTATCCCCATAAAAATACAAATTTGTGTTATGTGAAGATACAATCAGAATTAGGCCACTTTTAGCTGCAGCGTGAGATAAATCTAGTTTATACCACTCTTTTAAAGCACTGTACAAACATGACTGCGCTGTCTGTCCGTAGCATGCCTCTAGGAAGTCAAATATTGCGTAAAGGGTGTAGAAAGGATAAGGGGAGGAAAAGCAAAATGTGAGTGATTGATTGTGAGGGAACATTATACTGATTATTTACATCCAGTTTGGAGAGGCGGCGCGAGTCTAAAGCCGTAAAGCAAATAAAGAGCGCGGAGCCGGCGTTATAGAGTGGCCCCTTTCCACCGGCCTACGTAACGCTGGGTGAAAATCCATTATGTCAAATCTCATTTCCTCCCTAGCAGAAACGAATGGACCTTTCTAAAGACTGAGGAGAAAATGGCTAAAATTGTACTTTCTTTTATTAAGAAAAAAACCAAACGGTTCAGCTTCCTTGTAAGACCACCTGGGAGAAGCAGAGAGAGTGAGCAAGAGGTGCGTGGGGGGGGGTTGAAGGGGGGCCTTTTGCTTTTTGTTTTCATTTCACAGCAGGTACAACTCCACTGCTGTCTTTTCTAATGTTGGGGGGAGAAAAAACAAGTATGATGATTATCCTCTCTTATGTCCTAAGGGGGACTTTTTTTTCTTCCTTTTTTACTCTTTTTCTCTTTCATATGGTTGGATATTTCCCACCATGCTCACATACACACCACACACACACAAACACACACACACACACACACATATATATATATGTATACACTGTATATAGTAAACATATCACTGAATGCCAAGAAAGCTCCTATAATTGATTTTAAAAGAAATTAAATATGATTTTTCCCACCTATACACATGTGCACACACGTACTCGCCGTCTCTATGCTGTATTTCTGACTGTCAGCTTGATAATAATTGATTATAATAGCATGTTGTATTGTATTAGAGTAAGAAGTTTGTGTGTAGAACGCAGAGTTAAATGCTTTGGCTGATGCTGAGTGAGCCGTCGCTTGGACAATAAATGATGTTAACAGCTGACCCCCGTGGCCCGGACAAGGGCATTGTTCCGCGCATAAATCTCGCCACAGCCCAAATCAACTTCCTGATAGTTCACCAAATAGAACTAATGACCTTGAAAGAGGAGCAAATTAGCAAACACACAGAGCCATCTGTGTGCCCCGCAGGCAGGCAAATTATTTCATCTTTGCCAAGGTAGCCTAATGAATCTCGTACATTTTACATGCAAATCTGGGCCTAATCTCGCTCCTCTCCTCCGCCAAATAAATATATAAAACCCAATTATGATTTAATTAATTGAAATCTCTTGTTCCGTGGAATTTGTGCCTTGGCTGGGGTGAATTTGCTTCTGCTACAGACGCACATTTGAGCTCCTTCAGCCCGCACTGTTCACACATACCCCGGGGCCACAGGGCAGCATCTCTAGTCCAGCTATTTCACCCTGAACCCTCACAGTGAGTGCACACGGACAACTCCTGTGTGTGTGTGTGTGTGTGTGTGTGTGTGTGTGTGTGTGTGTGTGTGTGTGTGTGTTTGTGTTTGTGTGTATGTGTGAGAGAGAGAGACTGAGAAAGATATATATATATATAAAGAGAGAGAGAGAGAGACAGCGAGAGAGGGGAGAGAGAGAGTGTGTGTGCGTGTGTGAGAGAGAGATAGTAAGGGAGAGAGAGAGAAAGGGAGAGAAAGAAATAGAGAGAGAGAGATAGAGAGAGAGGGAAAGGGAGAGAGAGAAATAGAGAGGGTGGGGAGAGTGTGTGTGTCTGTGTGTGTGTGTGTGAGAGAGAGAGAGAGAGAGAGAGAGAGAAAGAGTGAGATAGAGAGAGAGAGAGAGAGAGAAAGAGAAAGGGAGAGAGAGAAAAAGAGAGAGAGAGAGAAAGAGGGGAGAGTGTGTGGGTGTGTCTGTGTGTGTGTGTGTGTGGGAGAGAGAGAGAGAGAGAGAGAGAGTGAGATAGAGAGAGAGAGAGTGAGAGATAGGGTGACTAGTTAATAATTTGTCAGCGACTGTGGTCAGTCCGGCCAGCGCGCTGACAACGGCCCCAGTGTTCTGGGTACTGATAGAGATTAGAGCGAGACTGACCCGGCAAATAAGGAAGGGAGGGAGAGGAGAAACAGCGCACAAAAAACACACATTAATGGTGCTTTACTAGAAGGCCTGAATAAGCCAGAGATTCTGCAGGAACACTGGCACTGCATTATACAGACAAAATGCCAGATTGCCAAGTAGCTGCCCAGTATTTATGATAACTAACAATATATCCAAAACACAACAGCAAACATTTGAAATCATGTGGTTAAACTCTGGCCTGCATTATTTTGAGTAAAACATCTCAAAATACACATCTAACTCTCCTAAAAAACACAAATCTGGAGCTCTGATTGGTCAAGATGGACTCATGCGTAAGAACCCACATTCAGATCAACCCTCTCATAACAATACCACTAGAATGTAATTCTTAGCAATAAGGTGAAATGAAGCCTAGGATTAAAGGGCTTCATTTCTTATGTACTTCCTCAACAGGCTCTTTCTCTTGCTATTTTTAAAAACGTATGAAAACATAATTTAACTTTTAGTTATTTTTTGTGCTACATGTCCTTTTCACTTGTCGTCTTTTTATATTTCCTTGTTTGTTTTGCTTAAAACTATGTTGTACTTGCACTCCCTGTAAAGCTGCATTCAGAGGTCTGAAAGGTAAAGTAAATCTAAATAAATAAAGATTAATGGCGTATAAGAATCTTTCAGACTCTCTGTGGCTCGATAGCCCTGCTAATGATTAAAAGTACAAATCCCTGACCTAAAACAACTACATACATCATCAGAAATGAGCATGAAGTGACCAGTGGAGGCGGCACTACATGCTTATTCACTTGAAACAAGTACATTTTGTTATTATAGATAAATATAAATATCATTTACACTTGAATTCAAATATATAATCTATTACAAAATGTAAAACTAAAAGACAAGTCAATTTAGGTGTAATCTATTTAATTTATATGGGGGTGATATGCACATTTGGATTCATTGCATTGATCTGAATCCATTGCACTGCCTGTAGGTCTTCATCATAAACCGGCCCTGGTCAAATTCAGCGAATGTTGACAGAGTAATTATCCTCTGCCAGCGCAAGCAGACGCAGGACGGCCGCAATCTCTTCCTTCCCTGAAAGCAGGTATGCTCATCTGCATTATCAGCTGTCCAAACATGCCCCGGCTACACAGTGTACCTGGTTACTGACCCTGAGGCCAGCAGCATCAACCCACGCACAAATCTGCCACTGCCAGACAACTCACATACCCTGTCTGCTTGCTGCAACACATCATTAAAGCATGCTTGCTGAGTCCTTTTCTCCAGTATGCAGCAACCGCACTAGCTCTGAAAAACCCAGCAGCCTTTCTGTGAATTTCTGAAGAGACTGAATCATTAAGTAGCCGCAGAAGCCTGTAGTTAAGTATTCTCTGTGTGAGCAACAGGCCTGTAAGGTGCATTTTCTCAAGCATCCTTCTTTTAGGGTAGGCAATAAAGCTGTTCCCAAGGCAAACATCTGCCATCTAGTGGTCTGATTCACTTGCTCAAGTCTAATGAACCGTAGGCAGCTGTTTCAGTTAAGCTGGGTTTGATCATATGAAATGTACTAATGTGGTAAGATTTCTATTCTGAAATGCAAAGGCGTTGCCAGGAAACATTGTGGACCTAGCCTGAGTGACAATTTGATTTGATGCAAAGGTTTTGTGGAGATTTACAGTAATCATCAGAATGATACAAATGTTACATTACATTACATTTATATGGCAGATGCTTTTATCAAAATGCAACTTACAGTATGAGGAAACAAAAAAGTATCAGGATGTATTGAGATTCAGGGCTATTAATTTAACATTTTGGTCTGTAGTCACGTCAGGCCTAACGATGTGCCTCCTGTCACAGGAACAGCGCCTTTTGCCTTTGTAAGAGACTATGGATATAATAGTATGTGAGGAACCAAAACATGTGAAAAAGAAAGTGCAGGTGAAAGTCTCAGGGACAGCATGGATGTACCTGAATGTGTAAGTGTGTATGTGTATCGCTTTATAAGCATCCTTTCATTGGCTGATTAGCTGCTAGCATGATGCAAATTTTTATTAGTGCTATTTGGGCAGCTCCACAGTTAGCCTCAAGTGAGGGGTATTGTAGGCCCACATTAACTCATATGTGAAGCTTATGACACGCATCCTCTCTAATCTGAATGCACATTAAGTTGGACTTGTGAATATTATTGAGCCTGTCAGCCACTTATCTTCTAACCTTGACATTCTCAACTATAGACCAATTACAAGTGTGTAACGAGCCTGTTCAGAGTAATGAGTGATGCAGTGAGATACTGTGGGACTCGAGGAACATTCAGGGCAGTTTAAACTAAACTGTGTGCAAGAAAGAAGGACTGGAAAAGGATAATGTCTGGACAGGAGTGGTCCTACAGTGGTCCTTTTTTATTGGTGATTTTCATTGCAGTTGTTCGCAATCTGGAGGCGGAAATTTTTTTCAACCCCCTTGTGGCACCCCAGGGACAGAACGTTTTAGAACTAGTATCTGTACTTATTTTTTTTGGGGGGGGGGGTTTTGTGTAGTTTGCTAAACCCATCTGATCTAATAAAGTCAGCAATAGCTATGGAAATGGCAGTTACTGATGGGTGGGGGGAAAGGAGGGTGGCAGGGTCACTTATCCACAAATGAGCCATTCAACAAAAAAACTTTGAGAAGTGCTGATATTGTGTAGTGGAGAACACTGCTGTCCTGTATGCGACAGACTGTGATTTAATTCCCTGTGCTTGACAAGACTCCTGACAAACATCACATCACATTTAGCTCTATATCTCTGTCATTTGATTTAAAAAATACATGTTGCACTAGATAAGAGCACCTCCTAAATGCCAGCTGGTCAATTGTAAAAGAGAAACATATACAATTAATGTCTGCAAACCTACGAACCTACATGCATCTGCATGGTAGGTGTTTCTAAAATGGTCAATTACTGTAGGTACAGGGCACACCGAAAAAAAGGTGGTTTCTCTTTACGTGATTCAAACGTTTCAGTTAGTTGCACTTAAAATATGTTGCATCAACCCAGTTGCTGTTTTGTAGTTTAACTCTTTTGTCAAAAACAGTGTTGATGTAATACATTCAGTTTGAACCAACTGACAACTGACAACGAATGCAGAAATAGTCTTTCACTGAAGTGATAACCTTTTAAGTGTCATTGCTCCTAGATGGAAGCGTGTGAATTTGTGTGTGTGCATTGGGGAATCCTCACTCACTTGATCTTTATCTTAAGGAAGTTTTCCACCGGTTGAGAGTTACAGTACAGCTAAGAGTTTAAAAATGCAGGCTGTCATGAATCAATCTGAGGGAGCTGATTCAGTCGCATTGATTCTGAAAGGTTTGACTTAACTGTAATGTATTGTAGTGAAGCTCGAAGTATGCACTCATTTTTGGATCAAATAAAACTCCCAAATTATTTTACTGTGTTGTCCCTTTTTAGGGTAAATTGGTTACAGTGACAGTTAACTACAATTATTAATTAACATTCAGTGGATAAAACAGAACATGCAGCAGTTTCACAGAATTCCACACTATATTCTTCCAATTAGCTCAGGTTTTAAAATGCTGCGATTTGTTCCTTTTTGCCAATTTGGGCTACTGAAGGAGACACTCAATGACTAAAATCTATCTAAATGCTGCATCTGTTGTTAGCATGCACAGTAATCTCACAGTAGTCTTTCCAGATTAAAAGCAAGGGAACCTCCATCCTGATCATGTTTAAGAAAGATGGCAAGGAGCTTCAGCTGCTTTTGGGTGGACCTGGTCATATTTATAAGCCTACAGATCCGTGACACGGCTACAGTCGACTGAAACCAGTGGCTGTATGATAGATTGGCTAAATGCAAGGACTAACTAAATCATGAAAATGATATGAAATTGTAAATTCTGTCAAAATAATGAGGTTGAAAGACTCAGTGCTATTCTAAATCATTAGATGAGAGGGGGCAGGTTTTCACGACTAACATGATCACCATTGTATTGCTTTTTGCAAAACAAAACAAGCACAGAAGGCTCTGTTTTACGCAAAACGCGCTATAATAATCCTCTAAAGATTGGTACATTTTGCGTTATGAATAGCATCATAAAACTAGCAGTATCAAGTTCAGCTCAGCTTTTTTGTTTTAGCTGATTTATTTTTTATTTTTTTTTGCTTCCGTCGCTCTGTAAAGTGGCTCACACCCCGTCTTTTTGTTTATCTGCATTTAATGGCAAGCAGGTCGTTTATTTAATGTTACAGTTAGTTGCCCACCAAAAAGTTTACTTGGGCTAACAGTACTCAAGCAGGCCTGGGAATTTGATTCAGAATCTGACCAACCTGACCAACCAGCCATGGACTGCAGTGTGAAATGCAGTCCGTTAAAAGATATCGGTGGTATTCATTTTCTCTTTGACACAGCAAAGCAGAAAATGACTAAAGTAATAAGTGAAAAAACATGATATTATTTGCTCTAGTTTTAGACCAGTGTGCCTAAATGGTTGATGCGTTGTTTTTAATTGCCTCTATTCACTACTGTGTCCCATCAACCCCATACAGCGCTAAACAGCAGTCGTATTTCCTAAAGAAGCCTAATGACACAGAATTGAGGGCAGAGATAAAGATGGCCTTAACCTTCTCCAGAAAATTAAATCAGAATCTGAGCAGAAAGCTTTCAGAAAAAAAAGTGAGCATGTGCTTGCTGAAGTCTACACCCACGCACTCATCAGCATCAGCGCACATAGACACACGTTCACACACACACACACACACTCACACAGGCAGGAGCAGTTCTACACTCTATGCTTGAATGCACCAAAGCACACACTAAAAAAACACGCACATTATTGCACATGCACTGATGCAAACACACACACGCACACAGATACCATGTGCCCCCATGCCCTCATATGTTGAGCCTAAACACAGCACTGTGTTCAAAAACAGGCCTGGTGGAACAGGAAGCTGTTGTTAAAATAAAATGCTTCAAAATACCAAACTCAACTGTTAACATTTAAGGCTTTTTCCTGGCAAGGGTGTACAAACCTCAGGAAGGCTTCAGACAGTTAGGCCAAACTTTTTGACATATTTAGTATTTTTATTTGCTTACCATGTGAAATGTCTTGCTGGAAACTATGTTTTTAGTTTAAATACTGATAAAAATGCTATTTCTTGTAAAAATATAACAAACTTTTAATGTTAGATATAAGAGCAGCTCAGATATATAATATACGCTAACGAAAAAAGGTAATATAGACAAGTACTATATTTTTCATAAAAATGGATTGTGACCCTCAAAACAGCACAAACACAAATGCTGACTTCACCTTTTTAAGAATATGCCAATTAAAATCCAGAAGTGTCTATCAGATAGGTGTTCTTGACTTCATATCACTAATATGCTAAAATTAGAGTTTGTTGGAAATGGTGAAGTCAACCCTGTTTCCTTTCTAAATGACCTGCAGGGAGAAAGACTGGGCAAATGTTGTTACTTGTAATAAAGGGCACAGCCAGATGCAAAAGACTAACCATGAAATAATGCTTATGCAAAGTCTAAGGCACATTTTTGTTTTATACTTTTCTTTTTTTTCCAAAAAATGAAACATAGGAAATACATAGAAATAGTGCGAAAAGAAGTGCCATGTTCAGGTTTGCCATGTGTTGACAATGTGTACTTCTTTGCATGTGGAAAATCAAGGAAATGTTTAAATTGTTTACATTTTTGCTTGTGACTGCATAGGAAAGATTTTAAAGGTGTTGCATAGAAAGAGAATCCGCAGCCATCTACCATTACATTACACTGTTAAACAGATATGGACAGTATTAGTGTATTTGTACTGAAGTGCACAGTTGGAATGCAGCCATTCTTTAATTCAACAGAATGCTGCAAAGGTTCCATTGAACTGAACGTCCCACCCCAGCGTTCAGAGGTCTGGTATTTCTTGACAATGACTGCTGAAAAAATTAACCTTTAAACAATTCATTTCATATCCTTCCACAGTAAGTCCATTCACTAATTGTAATAGATATTTATGGCCAGTTTTTTTTACCACCAGTTTCAATATTTATGGAGCGGACGGGACCCTTGTAGGCTGGTGGCAAGCCCAGTTTTCAGAACAGAAAGGGAAACTAGCGTGGAATGAAAATGAAAAGAGATGAGGTCTACTGGAGTTTTAAAAGACTGGTTATAGCAAAAGGGAATGTCTGTGAATATTGATATTTACATAACAGGAAGTTAAAATCAAACTTTGCAGTCATAATTCCTCAGTTCAGCCTTATTTCTTTGCAAGCTACTATGTTCTCTCCTCTCAGTGCTCTCCTGATGATAAGAGATGTATTGAAAAACCACAGGGAAAAGAAAATTCTACAGGTAGCTTAACCCGCAGCTTTGAAGTTCTCTTTCTTTTTATATCATTTAAAAAATATATAGCGCATGTGTATAAATATATATGGACACCTTATATCTTACATATGATTTGTCATGTGCTGAAATTTGTTATGAGTGTCACTTGCCATGCAACTACCAGCTTCGGGACGTCAAGCATTCAAAATACCTTTTGGTTCGTTCCAATTGACAGCTATTCAAAATGAGTGTGTGGTGAAGGAAAGGAAGCCGAAAGACTGGCCATCAAAGTCTTGGACCCCTTACATAGCTACTTGAGCAATTGTACACTTTTGTGGACCATATTTAGGACCATTTCTAACACGGTTGAAATAAAAGTATGTAGTATATAAGCAATGTCTGCACAGATAAGAGGCGGTGCGGGCCTTTACCTGTTCACGTCAAATATCTTTGGGCAAATAGACAAGAACAGGGCTGTTCCTTCTTTCATCTCTGAGAGCGCCTTGATTAACTTGATTAGCTGTAAAACTATGGAGGCCGTGTGCTCCCTGGGAACAGCCAGCAGTGCACAAATGGTGACACCCTTTCAACAGCACTCAGCACTGTGCATATTCAAAAGCATCATTAGGAAGAAGCAAAACAGAGTGACTTGCAATGCTTCCAGATTTCTGTCTGGAAAGAGGCTCAAGGAAAAAGCTGGAAAGAATTCTAAGGTCAGTTTAGCTCTGAGCTAATGCAAATCATGTGAAAATTTGTGGTAAAATAGGAACTGCCGTACAATAACAACCAAAAGTGCATGCAAAAATTGTACTTACACTTTGGGCTAATGTATCACTTAACAACAAACTCATGCAAATCCTCTAGAACCACATGGCACATTTGACTAAGTCTCGAAGAATCTTCATAAAAGTATAGATTCAAGTTTTCACCAAAAACCAGACCAAAGAGTAAAAGACTTAAGATGCTAAAGAATGCTGGGAGCCGAACCAGTTCTTAGAAAAGGCTCGAAAACGCAAACACAAAATAAAGCAGAGCTTATTGCAACATCTGGGAGCCTCTACAAATAAGGCTCCCCCTTTCTTTTATTTTATAAATAGCCATTAAGTACAGGTTCAGACACATCCACAGACCGTATTCAGGGCTCAAGGGAGAAATATGTTCAAGCAAATTAAGTTTATTGTATAGTGTGTAGTCTCACAGTGTCTTAAAGGCAAATTAGTGTTGAAAGAGACTCACTCTCTCTTTTCACAATGCTTTTCCTAATCCTCCTTGCAACAACCATTCCACACCAAACCCACTCTGAATCTGTCTGTCTATACACACTGAACCATGGGGCAATTTCGAAAACAAATCAGTGAAGCTCCTCATGTTTCATTAGTGCTCCACAGAATAGAATTGAAATTCAGTGGCTGTCAAAGACAGGAGTAATTAGCAGATGTTAAGAAATGTATATGTGAACTGGACAAATGAGTGTTTTTCACCAGGTTTACTTTAAGGGTCTCTCACAAGGCTGCGTAAAATATTAATGTTACCGATCTAAGAAAGGATTTGAAGCCAAGCTCCTGTGTACAAGGCTGTAATGCTACTCACCATATTAATCCAACACAGTGCAATGTAACAGTATTAAAAAGCTCCATAGAAAATGCCAGAAAATTGCATATTTGTTTTTTTTTCACATGGTTTAAGTTATTAGCACTCCTTAATATTAGCATTACGCTTGTTTATTATATGGTGCTTTATTAGTGAGATTTCCATTATAGTGAAACATACAGTGTAGTAATTCCAGCATGAATCCCTGACAGGTTGGAATAACTGAGATGAATACGCAGATATAGCCAACTTTTACTTAATGAAGTAAATGAAAGGTTTATCTGACTTCTGCATAGCCTTGTAAGTACACAATAACTAGTTATGATTAAAATCAGCTTTTTTAGCTCAGCATGTATTATTACTGACATTCTTTTTAATATGCCTGGAATCCAAACATACTCTGAGGTGCTTTGATTCAAACCTACAAGCAAATATCATGGAAATAGGCTAAGTGACTGCAACATGAGACCCTGCAGCTGGACTTATTTCCATTTCACACCTAAGGAATATATTCACCATGCTCATATAAATGACATCCACAAAATGTACAACAACAACCACGTGTTTCTATATTTGTTAAATTGTGACGACAAGAGGTGAATCAAATAGAAAAGTGTTCGGTGAAATGACTTCAATATGAATGCAAGCACAAGCCCTGTTTATCCATGGTCTCAAAGATTCTTCTAACCTCAAGATCTATTAGCAGACATTCAAAGATCAGGTTTCTAATAGTAAACCACTCTGTAACGAATCTCTGAACGTCTGAGCAGCAAATTGAAACACAGTAGTAGCAAATATTCATACAAATGTGTGGGCCCAATAGCAACTTTATGTAAACCACTGATTTAAATACACACCCACACCTGTATGTGGACATTGCAGAGTGAAGACCCTGCAGGGAATGCGGTTATTAGGACTCAGCGAACAAGGAAAGTCGTATACTAATCCTGAACTGTCTGGTCTTGTGTACTGCAAAATGGCTAGGCAGTGGACTCTGCTGATTCTGTGCTGCTTTCTTGAAGCTGGCCTTGGACAGAACCCACTGTGGTTCAAGAACATCTCCACAAATCTCTTCAGGTCTCCAGGTGACATTCTACTAGGTGGACTTTTCCCCATCAACCAGCTGACCAGCAACCTGAGCGAAAGAATAAAGCCGGATGATATTCAATGCAACAGGTAGATCATATATATTAGAAGCTTGTTGAGATGCATAATATAAATAATGTGAATGCTGGTACATTTGAGTATAAATATAGTATATTTCTTCTGAAATAAGTTGCAAAAATGTGTTTGCAACAGTAACAGCTTATACTTGTCTTTCTACTAGATGTTGCTGTGAACATTTGATTGCATTCAGCCATAAGAGCATTACTGAGGTCAAGCACTAAAGTTGGATGATTAGATCTCAATCACAAACTCTATTCCATTTCATCCCAAACACACTGGAGAGAGCTCCACTGTTCCACAACCCAATGCTGGGGGATTCTTTTTCCCTAATTGATTCTAAGCATTGAGCAGATGGTCTGTAAGGCTTTTTTATGGAGATTATATCAACTTTGTCTGATCAGTTGAATACTTGAATGCAACTGGTGCACCTTAAGTTTTCTGATAAAAGCTGCTACTTATCCAAATAAATTCTGGTCCAAGAATTGAATTGCATTCTGTTAAAGTGGTTCAAATAGTGTTATACAATGACCCTTTTCAGGTGAAAACAATGAGGACAGCACTACCATGACACGTAGATCATTTTAGTGGAGTTCACTTTGCTTGCTGTTATTCTTAAGACACCTCCAGCTTTGTCTTTTGCAGACCTTAGTTATTTTTTTGTTACAGTGTTGATCAGTACGGCCTTGCGATGGCATTAGTGATGAAATACACTGTTGACGAGATCAACTCTACACCTGATCTCCTCCCTGATGTCACACTGGGCTTCGAAAGCTATGACTGCTGCAGGCAGCCGGCAATCGTCATGAAGCCCACCCTGCGCTTCCTGTCTAAAGCTTCCACCGAGGAGCTGGAGGTCAAGTGCAACTACACTGAGTACCTGACCCATGTGACAGCAATCATTGGCCCATGCAACTCTGAGCTAGCCGCCATCATTGGCAAGCTGCTTGGCTTTTTCTTGATGCCACAAGTAAGAACTATCAACAACAACGTCTGGTTTCTGGGTCAAAGCTGAAAGCTACGAGACTGGTGAAAGAAAATCAGGCACCAGTAAGAGAAGAGACATTTCCAGCATTCTCAGTAAACTGGGTGGATTGTAACAAGAATAACACTAAATGTAAATGTACATAAATGTAAATGTAAATGTAAATCTAAAATTATAGATTAATGAATCCATGAGACAACAGTGCTAGCATTTAGTCCTAAAGAGATTTGTTTAAACCTAGACAATGACTCAAGGAGGATTTTTACTGCAAAATAAAAAAAAACAACTGTAAGGTATTAATAAATCAGTCCTCTTTTAATAAACGTTAGGCTCAGAATGTTCTACCTCTGACTATGAAAACACAAAGAAAGGATCCAATCCATTTACTTGGATTCTTACTTGGAAAGACAGCCCAACCATATGACGTAATATCGGTTTAGTAGCTCACATACTAATCAATAATAAAGCACCACTTTTAAACTACTTTTAAACAGGATTAGTATTTGCTTTGGTTCAGTTAACATACAGATATAGTAGTACATATTAAACTGAGCAGAAAGTCAATATAAAGTCAGTGAGAAGTTCTCTCAAATTAGCTGGTAGCATGTTGCTACAAATATTCTTATTCCTGTTTTCCCAAACGTTGGAGCTTGAATGTGTGGAAATCAAAAACTGTGCTATTCTAAGCTAGGACTCCCCTTTTTGAGTTCTGTGGTTATGTGTTTTCAGAAACTGTATGATACAGTGCTATCTGAACATGTTATCTGTATGTTTGTCCAGTTTTATAGATGTGTGATGCAGTATTACAAACCCAATAAGCAAGTCTAGCGAGATTATTTAACATTTCAATGCAGTTTGAAGTATATGATTTAGTACCTACAATGGAAACCTCATGCAAATAAATGTAATAATGTGCATACAGGCTTTCGCTACTTGTGAGCTGCATTGACCTAGTACCTCCAATTCAAACTTTTAACAGTAAATATATTGATGCCTGATGACCCTGAGCTCTTTTGATGCAATTTCCCTCCCCTTCAGGTCAGCTATAGAGCCACAAGTGATGAGTTCAGCGACAAACTGCTATATCCCTCCTTCATGCGCACGGTGCCAAGTGACCGCTGGCAGGCCGCAGCCATGGTAAAGCTGCTGAAGGCGTTTGACTGGAACTGGGTGGCACTGGTAGGAAGTGAGGATGATTATGGTAAACAGGGAAAGCAGCAGCTGTCCACCATGGCCTCTGGAGGGGGTATTTGTGTAGCATATGAGGGGCTGATTCCAGTTTATGGTAACCCAGTGCCTGCGATAAGGGATATCCTAGAACGCATAAAGGACACCAGAGTGCGAGTGGTGGTGGTGTTCTCAGTCTCTCAAGCAACCACTACTTTTTTCAAAGAGGTAAGAGAACAACTTCTCTAAAATAACTGTTCAAAGTTATCAGCATATATATGAAAGCATAGCGTCAGCTTCAGTTAATACATTTTAATGCTTGACTTACATTCGGTGACATTTGATCATGATATTGAATGGTAGGGATTACAAAAACTAGCTATCAGTAGCTACAGCCATTGCATTTGCACCGTAATGAACTGTCTAGCTAGTGGGTACACTTAGGTACCAGTTTAACAATTGCAGAAAGATGGAACTGGACATCATAGACTTAAATAAATTAGCCTGAATGCAAGACAAAACCACAGTGACGTTTCCTGATATGTAATATGTCACAGTATGTTTGGTACAGAATCACAAATAGGCTGTGTGACTCTACAATTTGGGCTAGGGGGGAATCAGCCCCGTTTTAGCCCATTCACATTTTAATGACCTGATGGGGTGATAAAGAAATCAAAAAAGAAACAATTAAAAAAAACAAAAAAGCTATGTCCAAGCTCATAAATCACCAAAGCAATTTTTATGAACCTCTTAAAAAAACAAACATCATAGGATATAACACTAATAGCAAGGAAAACTGAGCCCTACTAGCCCATAAATACCAGCCACCAAATACTGGGGAAGTTCGAATGCACTGACACATTGATTTTAAAACTGCAGTTTTTGAATGTTGTAAGCAGTTATTACAATATACAATAGTGTCCATGTCCCTTGACAGTGTCCCTTATTTTGGTTATAAAGAAATATGTCATGAATGCTAAAAATACAAGCAACAATATGCACAAAGCATGAGGAACTCTTCTTGTCCTTTGCAGGTAATCAGGATGAACATGACTGGAGTGTGGGTGGCCAGTACAGCCTGGGCTCTGAACAGTGGTGTCATTGCACTACCTGGCATTGAGACTATAGGAACAGTACTGGCCTTTGCTGATATGACCCGACCTGTAAGCCTGTTCAGCCCATATGTTCATGAGCTTTTTGCCAAGCTGGAGAAAGAGAGTCTCAAGCTAGGCTTTCCACAGACGACCCCCAACATCTCCCCTCTGGACAACCCTTGCCCAGACTGCTGGAGCCTTTCTTCTGCAAATGCCAGCATAGTGGACACAGAGCTTGTGCAGCGAACTGCTTTCAGTGTATATGCTGCCATCTACAGCGTGGCACACGCTCTCCATAACACGCTTGGCTGCAGTGCAACCAAATGCTCCAAACACCCCAAAAACAACAAAATTTATCCATGGCAGGTAGGATTTATCTCTAGCCCTTAACTAACATGTAGACTAAGCCATTTTGAGTGGTTTGATGCAAACCCACTGTTGAAGAGAAACAGCCACAGTTATTCACAGTGATAAAGGTGATAGGAACCAGATGACTGGGGATTTTAATGCCTCTCCACAAAGTGATTGAAATGATTAGGTATGCTTGATGCCTGAGGCATTGTTTCACTATAGTTTTGCAAAGAGATTTTGGTTTTTCAATCCATTCATGGTGCTACATATAGGATATTATTAGGATGAACTGTACCCAATAACTATTATTTTGGTATAAAACTTGTAAACATAACATTTGTAAGTACACATGTAAGTCCATGCAGATGGTTCTGGATAGTACATAAAACCAGATAGTCATTCCTCAATATATACATTGAGAAGGAATGTCATGAATCAGGCCCTACAGCACATTATTGTACTACATAAAGTACACATACACAACAGTGAAACAATAAACAAATATAATATACAACAAATACTATATAGCTATAGCTATATACAGCTATGGTTATGTTATAATTTTCCCTTTTTTCGGTTCACTGTTTGTACAATTTGCGGCAGTGTGTGTGTGTGTTTGTGTGTGTGTGTGTGTGTGTGTGTGTGTGTGTGTAAAATGTGTGTGTTGTTGTTGCACATGTTTTAATACCACCATGATCCCTGGTTCCTATCACCACTATTGTAAAGAAATCAAAAGAGTAAGGAGTTGGCACATTTTTCTACAATTAATACCTTCCCATTAAACCAAATTTTGGGAATTTTCGGAAATCTGTGAGACTGTCCATTCATGTCCTATGAGGATATACCAGGATTAGCAAAAAAGTGATAAAATAGTTTGAATAAAAGTGTTAGACTTACATAAACAGTGCATGTTTAATAAGCATAAACTGTGCATGTTTAGGTTATTTCCAATTAGTTTATCCTGTTAAGGAAAATTGTCAACAGACAGTCATATGAGCAAACAAAATTAGGCAAAGTGAGGTAAAGCTCTATTAAAAACTCTTTTAAAGTCAGCTTACTCTTTGTCCATAATGGTTTGTCAGTTCGTTCTGTCAGTGGTCAAATTTCTAATGTCCATGAGGGCCAACTAATGACTACACAGTAAACACTGTCAAACCTATTTTATGTCCTTCACAGGTGCTGAAGAACCTACAAAATGTATCTCTTAACCTGAATGGAGCCAAAATAAATTTTGATAATGAAGGGAACCCAAACATTGGTTATGATTTACTGGTCTGGATCTTTGAGAACAACACTGTGAGCTTCAGAAACTTCGGGACATTCGTTCGGAACATCTCCATTAATGAGGCCAATATAAAATGGCACACAACAAATTCAGCGGTAAGGCTTTTTGTTTTTTGTCTTATACATTTACTAATGGAATATCATTTTCAGTAACAATATTCTTTAACTCAGAGCCTCAATTTTGCACAGGAAAAGAAAACAGTAGTAAAACAGTAACAGTATTTTTGTATTAAAATAAATAGTAAAATAATAAAGGAGCATAGTCGACAACAGGACAGTGTTTTTGCAAGTATTTACAAAATGTCTTTAGTTCAAGAGAGTGTAGTGTGTACATGTTCGCATTTATTTACATTCCTGCATATGTGAAGATGTTAAGTGCTTGTAGCTATACTGTATATACTGTAGCTTTAAAGTGAGTCTCTATTTTATCAGAGAAAAACATATAATTTAATCCTACAAACCACAGATGAAGGGTTACTGTGTCATTTGTGACAGGTTCCCACGTCTACATGTTCATCTGACTGCCTGATGGGACAGGTACGCATAGTCAAAGGGTTTTACTCCTGCTGCTTCGACTGCATTGACTGCAAAGAGGGGACCTACCAGAACAAAACAGGTGGGATACCTTTAGCTATAAGACCTTGGTTAACCTGTGCACTGGGACAAGTATGAAAGCACTCATACAGATTTTAATAGGGGGTGGTATCCTAGGGGTTAGGAGGTGGTGATAGGAATCAAAACTAACAATCAAAATGCTGAGTATCTCCTAAAGCTCCCTCACACACAGTTCTTACACAAAATACGCTAATGAGCCAAGATATTCTTAAAGAATTGTTTTGAGATCAGTATTTTTGCATAAACAGAGTTTGTTTTGTATAAACAGAGGAACATGCATCCACTGTTATTATCCAAAATTACACTCAAAAACATGTTTTTAAAAATGATTTGTGTATTAGGGTAACAGACTTTTACTAATAGGGTCACTGGTCATTTTGGAAAGCAAAAGGCTACAACTGCAAGGGAATCTGTGTCAGTAATGTCTATAATGCACAGAAATGTGAAAAATCTGTGGAATTCTATCTCAAGAGCATTAAAAGTCCTATAAATGGTAGTGCTGATCGATAACATGTGCATATATATATTGCATTAGTTTCAATCAAATAATGCTTTATGGAACTGTGCAGGCAGTTTTTCATAATGTTAGGGCTTTTAATGGAGTCTGTTGGACTCTTTTTAAAGGTTATAGAACTCCTTCTTTTTCTTTATGCTATTTTGAATTCAGTTTCTTGCAGTAATGATCAGTTCATGAACTCGTGAAACAAATCAGCTGTATACTACGACACACTCCAAAGCACTGAAATTACATCGATATCTACTTACTTTACACATCTGACTCTCTAACTTCTATCAAAAGATGATGTCCAGTGCACAGCATGCCCTAATGGCCAGTGGTCCACCCTGCGCAGCAGCAACTGTTCCCTGCCCACCTACACGTACCTTGAATGGACTTCTATTGAGGCCATCGGACTGGCAATGGTGGGGATTCTCCTGCTGGCCTGCCAGGCTGTGGTGGGCTTCCTGTTTTTCAAGCACAGAGAGACTGCACTGGTGAACGCTACTGGGGGGGCGCTCAGTGGCCTGAGCCTGATTTGTCTGGTGGGAGGTTGTGTCAGCCTTGTGCTGTTCCTGGGTCAGCCGAGTGATAGAGTTTGCCGTCTGCAGCAACCTCTGAATGCTATATTCCCCACAGTGGCTCTGGCCACCATCCTGGCAATTTCGCTACAGGTAATCAAAAAAGTCAAAAGTCAAAGTTTATACGCTAAACATATTTAAAATATTAAAAATATTAAAAACTGTTTAGATGAGCAGTGAATCTGAGGAATTGTATCACATTAATATTGCTAAATATACAACATTTAACATCATACAGTAAATTGTGATTTTAGGTCTTCCATCAGAAACCTAGTTTGACTCAGTCAGTCCTTCTTTAAATTAAACCAGATAACGCCTGGAGGAACCTGGAACCGAACCTGTGTTCTCCTCACCAGCTCACAAAATATCAACTACTTTTTTACAAACAAAACAAATCTTGATACTTTTAACTGCTTTCTTGTTTGTTTGCATTTATTCTAATATCTAAACTTTTCTAGCAGAATGACACTTTATCACACGTCAAGAAAAATTACTTCTAATTCTAATTCAAATGTGGAATTTCGGTCTTGTATGTATGCAGAATATGGGTCCTTTAACAGCAGCTTCATTTATTGACACACTTTTATCTTTCCAGATTGTCTGTGTAACAGAGTTCCCTGAAAAAGCTCCAGTCCACCTGGAGAACCTTCGAGGACCTGGCACCTGGATGATGGTCCTGGCTTGCTGTGGACTTCAGATGGGCCTCTGTGGCTGGTTTATGCAGCAAGGGCCCTCGCTGACCAGTTACAAGGCTAATCTTGAAGTGAATTTTCTCAAACGCTTTCTGTCCTGCCCTGTGGAACCAGTACTGAACTTTGGCCTGATGTTAGGTTTCAATGGTGCCCTGTCCCTGATCTCCTTCATGTGCACCTTTATGGCCATGAAGCCAGTTAAACAGTACAACCTTGCTAGAGACATTACCATCTCCAGCCTCGCCTATTGCGTGACTTGGGTCGTTTTTATTCCTATCTATGCCGGCCTAAGTGACAAAGAAAAGTCTCTCGCTCAAGTGGTGGTGACTTTACTCAGTAATATGGCACTGGTGGGGGCTTATTATGGCCCCAAGTGTTATCTGTTGGTTAAGCACCCAGACCTTAACACACCTGACTACTTTCGTACTTACCTGGAAGGGGCCCCACCAATACCACCTGAGGAAAACCAGGATCAATAGACAGGTGGTGGTGAGTAGAGCTGCTTAAGACCACAGTTAATTAAAAGTGCTGATACTTAGGTGAAGACAATATGAAGTAAAAGTAGCTGAAAATAATGTGTAAGACCACAAGTTTTACCACATTTATTTCAATAACTGCAGATTTGTATTCTTATTAAGCATTGAAAAGCTGTTGTGTTAAATGAAACTAATTTTCTAATTAAGGTCTGTAATAGTGCATGTCTGATACTATTAACTGATTGTGTGGTGCCACGGAATCCAATTCTAGGCTGTCCTTTAACTTTAAATGCACTTGTTGACTGTTTTGTCCCATTGACTGTCACTTAATAGCTTTCTAAATATCTTTATAATTTATGGAAGAAACTATTACCATTAAAAATGTTCAGGACTCTGTTCTTTAATTTGCAGAACTGTTTTATAAAGACAATAAAACACTGCTGGTTATGTATTTTCATCAATAATACAAGTGGTAATGATTTATACTCACATATCACAGGCATGGTTTAATCCCTAGATACACACCTCCTCTAGTGATGTAGTACCAGAAGATATTTTTCATGACACAGCATACACCGTCAGCCTCCCTGCGGTAAAGTTCCTCACATTGCTGCAATACTGAAGACACTTCAGGCAAACATAACAAATAATGGTAAAAAAAATCTGCTTTCACCTTTCCACCAACCCAACACTTCTTTCTCACCACCCACTGAGGGACATACACGGAGCTTCTTTCAACACAGCACATCTAAGACCCCTGTTTTTATTAGACCCCATCAATCTTACAACTGGTTAACCAACTGTCAAATTAACACAGTAATCCCCCCTCCAGACCCCCCAGCAGTGCCCCCCCACCCCGTCCCACATTATTACTCCTGCCGCTTGTGTGTACATTGTCTTAAACTGCAGCTTCTATCATTGTTCTTGCTGAAGCATTTTTATTTTTTCCCTCTGCATACTGTTACTGTTGTGCTTGTTGTGAACAGTAACGGCTAAATAAAATAAAACGGTTAAATAAAATAAAAATAACTCGAAATACATCCCATTTTTAAATTTTTTTAAAAAATGTGTTAAATATGAACAAATAACGTAATAAATATATTACATATATACAAATGGCCAGTTAGTTTCATCTTAAATTCAGAACCATTTAAAGTACCCATGTCAACTTGACAAAAAGATCGCATCTCTGATTGTATGTATAATATTTATAAACCTAAAACTATTAGCCGTGGAAGTCTGTACACGGACTGTGAGGAGCCAGTTTGCAGCCGCATATGCCAATCTCGTATTTATATGCATATTTGCGACCACAAGGTGGCGACAAATATCAACAAAGAACGTCAAAGAAAACAGTTCTAGTCCTAGAACTTTTACATTTACACTTCTACACATTTTGCACATCAATACGTTTACACACTTCATAAAACTACCTTACAGAGCATCCATCTTCATTTCAGCCCTCACCATTCCCTCCCTCTA
>JBBJLR010000042.1:8321900-8337427 GCA_037577145.1 Brachypetersius gabonensis | reverse complement strand
CCCTCCTCTCCCTCTCACTCTCTCTCTCTCTCTCTCTCTCCCTCCTCTCCCTACCCCTCCCTCCCTCCCTCCCTCCCTCTCTTTTCACTCCTCACAGGTTGTTATTTGAGGATCTGATGACTGATAAAGACACATTTTCCCGAGGCAGCGGGTACAGAGAGGAATCGTCGACTGCTATCAAAACCCTGTCAATTAGCCTCATGCTGGCACGATAAAAGGCCCTTAATGGGTCCTTCATATCAGCACCACGACTTGGACCCGTCCCATGAACAGCAGCGAGAGCGATCCCCCTGACGCCACCATCTGATAACAGAGGTTCCACCTGTCTAATGATACAGCGCAGGACTGCCTTTGCTACATCTTATCATTCAAACACCCCCTAGTGACCCCCGGCAGCCAGCCAGCCCAACGCACACACACACACACACACACATACACACACACACACACACACATACACACACACACACACACACATACACACACACACACAAACATATGTTTCAGTATCGCATGTTGTACAATTGTTGACGCTGTCATAATAGTGCTTTACATTTCAAATTGAATGGACCAATAGAAATTGTCCAAAATGAAATAGAATAAATTACTGTCACATTTACATGTGACTGCATTAGGAACGGAATCTTTTATCTCCAGCTTCTCGACTCTTTCTGTAGAAATATAAACTGTTCTTAACTTTGAAATCCATTTCTTTTGGTCCATTTATCCTGATATATTCACACTAGCTGATGTTTTCAAAGAATACAAGAAGGTTTTCCTATATTGTTACCAATTTGCAGAGATTTCAGAGAAAGTAACAAAAGTGTATTCACCTTTGCATCTTGGAAAGAGTTTGACACTGTGTGTCCGTACTCATGTTCTGACATGAATGGAATATGTGTCTGACAAACTGGCCCAATGGGAGCTGAAATATGTAATCATACATTACATTCTCAGACTCCTGTAACATTTGTCATAAGATTTTTCTGACATACCCTTGAGCCATTTTATGAGGTGGTTGATGTCCTTCAGGGATTTCGCTGGTTTGTTCCAAATGCATTATCTGCACTTGCTAATGTATCTGCAAGAAAAAGAAACAAAACAAGAGTGCAATTTAAGGATAACAGCATAAAAGCTTCCCCGGTAACATCTGTTAACACTGCACTTGTCAAACTCACTTACTCTTTCCAATTAAGCCCCAGCACTGGTTACTTAAGAATTAACATCAACTGTTTTTTTCTCCCTCTTCTTTTTCCTACACCATAGAGACAGATAAACACCTTCCACCCACTCTTACTGTGCCCACTTTGCAGCAATTATTTGGAGCTAATAGATTTGCAATGTTGCAATATACTGATCCAATTACAGGATCTACATTAGCAATTAACTTCCAGCTAAAAATAACAATAATGCCAATTACATGCACACATAATCATATAATCAGCATATTCTGTCACTACACAGTTATTGTGATTACCCCTCAGTATACGGAATGCTTCGCCAGAGGGATATGTACACAAAGCCATTCTCATTTTCCTTCTCTCTTATAAATTACCAATTTCGTTTCCCGCAAAGAGGGCGGAAAATGAAAAAGCAGCCGGCAGAAATACCCTCTAAAATGGACATTTGTTAGCGTTAAAGTGGCGACTAATGGAATAGGATTTTTTTGCGTGGAAAAAGTCATTAGCGAGGCAGACGTCAGATTAGCCAATCAGTCAAACCCCAACAGGTGACAGTGACAATGATTGCCTCAACCTTGGCTTTTATATATACGAAGGCAATGGAAAGAAAGCTACATACACTATATAGACAAAAGTATTGGGACACACCTTTCAATTCAGGGTTTGGGTTAGACCTCTTACTTCCAGTGAAGGGCAATTTTAATGTTTAGCATACTAAGACATTTTGGTCAATGCAATGCTTCCAACTTTGCTGACATAGTTTGGGGAAGAACCTTTACTATTCCAGCATGACTGTGTCCCAGTGCACAAAGCAAGATCCATAAAGACATGGTGGATGAGTGTAGTGTGGAAGAACTTAACTGGCCGGACAGAGCCCTGACCTCAACACCATCCGGCACCTCTGGGATGAACTGGAACGGAGATTGTGATCCAGACCTTTTCATCCAACATCAAGTTTCTGACCCCATAAATGCTCTACAGAATAAATGGGCACAAATTCCTGTAGAAACTTCAAGATCCTGTGGAAAGTCTTCCAAGAGGAGTGGAAGCTGATATAGATCCAATGGGGGGTACCAACTCAACAGTTAAGTCTATGGACTTGAACGCAACGTCATTCAAGTCTCTGTTGGTGTAATGGTCAGGCACCACAATGCTTTTGTCCGTATGTATATAAACAGTCTGTCAAAAATTTGAGGACACTTTCTCATCTTTTTGGAATCCTTTCATTATTTCATTTAATTAATGAATTGATTGAATTACAAAACAATTAAATGTTCAACAATAGTAAACAACGATTTTACTGTGTTCCTTGTTGTTAAAAGCACTTATTGAAAACTTGTTGACCCAAAAGTGGTTTAAAGCAGTGAAATGTTTCAGTGCTGACATCATAAAGTGTGTGGGCTTTGGCATTATTATCAAGGCAGCACTGTCACAAATACACATTTTTTCTGCCATTTAACTTTTATAAAGATTGTTTATAATGATTTGAATTTGATAGAAAGGTACTGCTATAGTACAGTCTCTTTTTGGGGAAAGAAATGTGACCCATCATCTAATTGTGTAGGTACGTTTTAATAAAATAGAAGAATGTCATTATTAACTCAACTACAAAGAGTTAAAAACATTTAGACTGGCAGTTTGGACGGGCAGTGTATAGGTAGCCTATATTTCTGGAAATATGCAAAGATCATGAGAAAAAAAAAACAACGAAAAAACCACAGTCTTATGGCCATTTGGAGAACTCTTTTTTTCTTTTTATGCGCTCCTCAGGAGAGCAGTGTGACATTTCAGTTTACATCCAGCATGTTGGGAGGTTTTTGGAGCACAGGGCTGGCACAACGGCCCAGGCTTCTTCCACTGGCAGGGCCCAGAGAGCGGCCTGCCTTGGTGGTCTGGGGCTGGGAGCGGACGGATGGAGGGAATGAGTATTCCGTATGCTGGGCAGCTGGGTGGAATGAGGACAGGCCCGGACAGGCCTGCAGCTACAGTCTGCATGCAGTTTCATTTCATTTATTTATTGTGGGCCCTATGTTATGTCTCAAGCACATTTCACCTAAGCATATACACTATGCAGCTAGGAGTGCGGACAGTAAATGGAGTATGGCAGTGAGGTGAGGTTTCTGTCAGAGTTCCGGAACTACAAAGCAGATCGGAAACACAAACGTGAACAAGCTCCATAGAAGCCTCGGTGCGGCACAATGTTGGGCAGGTGGCTTTAATGCTGTGGCTTTTCGGTGTATATTCGCACAGTCCATTACCTATTCTTTATACCATTATGCTTCCAGTGCCATAGTTTCTAGGAAACGTTTTGTCAGGAAAACTCATGCTAAGTGATTTGTATGCCACTGAAAGTCTGGGGATATCTTTCAACCTTTTAAAAAAAGGTACTTTTGACTAGATTCCTTTGTGCGGAGGCTGATTAAATCATTGGATTTACTCATACTGAACTATTACACCTCATTATCTGGTAATATTTGAGAACAATCCAAATTCCTCTTTATTAGAGAATAATGGGCATGTGAAATAGCATGTGAAACAATCGCTACCAGGCCTGTGCTGTGCCAAACTTCTGGCCGATGCCAGGAAAAAAATGTGGTCTGTAAGTAATTGGACAGTTATACCATTACTATTGATTTGACTTTGTACTTCAGCGCACTAGCTTTGAAATAAAACAATGACTGGGGTCCCAAGCAGCCAACAGACTAAATGTTCACCCTATTATTGTCAGATTACAAGTTTGATCCCAGGATGACACACAGCCATTTGTGGTCAGGAGTCTGAGACAGCCTAATTGAACCGACTTTCTCTGGGTGAGTAGAATGGCCTTCTGTCTCTAAATGTTTGTTAGATGACAGATGTCAGTTAGTGTTCTCCTCCAAGTGTGTTAAGCTTATTATTAGTATTAGTAGCAGCTCAAAATATACAGAGGCACTTTGTAGATTTGTGCTAACCCTCACCCTTGGTATCATTATGTTTATAAGATAGCTGGTTAGTGGCTGGAATTGTCCATGATAATATAGAGGATGGAGTTTTATTTAAAAAAATCAAACAAAATTCAAATGATACGTGTTGGATCTGTCTTTGGTATTGCTGCGTCATTAGTAACAAAAGAGTTGACTTTGACATGAGGACCAAACATATACAGACTATTTGTAGGTCTCAAAAGCAGATACATAATATGGTTAAAAGTATTGGGACACACTTGCTTTTTCAGACTTTGGGCTAGGCCCCTTACCTCCAGTGAACAGCGATCTTAATGCTTCAGCATACCAATACATTTTGGACAATGCCATGCTTCCAACTTTGTGGACACAGTTTTGGGAAGAACATTTTCTATTCCAGCATGACTGTGCACAAATGCACAAAGTAAGTTTGGATGAGTGTGGAAGAACTTGACCGGCCCACACAGAACCCTGACCTCAACCCCATCCGACACCTTTGGGATGAACTGGAACAGAGATTGTGAGTCAGTGCTTCTCGTCTAACACCAGTGCCCGACCTCATAAATGCTCTACAGAATGAATGGGCACAAATTCCCACAGAAACACTCCACATTAAAGACTAATGTAATTGAATGCAACATCATTGCAACAAATCCCTGTTGGTGAAATAGTCCCAAAGCTTTGGTCTATATAGTGTAGGTCTGATTACAGTTAATAAAATTTTGGGACAAGCAGTTTAGCATCCAGTTGAGCAGCTGATTGATGGGTTAAGTGTAAGTTAGGATGTTAAGCCTGTCCCGTACATTGAAATCCTAAACCATACATTGAAAGCAGCTAGTGTAGAACAAGCTATGCACATAAATTCAACTATGCCACAAACACTTACCGCTGAGTCACAGAGCCACTGAGCCACTCTTTCCTGCGGGTTTGTTTTGCTCTAGCACCGTTGGACACATGCCTCCACATTACAATGGTCTGTGGTCGGTCACTTTGCATGTGAGTCAAATGCTCCCTTCTCATCAAGTAAGCAGTTCTTGGTTACGTTAAACAACAAAAAGAAGTAACTGGACTGGCTGGCTTGCAAGGCTACTCAAACCAGACTTCAGTTAGGAAATGATTTGTCAATGACTTGTGTAAACACTACATAAAGGAGAAAATACAAATGAATGATGATTCACTATCATTTCAAAATGTGTGGCAACAAGGGGAATGATGGTAAATGTGTGCCACCAGTGCATACGGTGGCAGTTCTTACTGTTCAAGATCTTGGATCAATATATTGCACTTTGTGGTGGTTATTAAATAGTTGCTTAGTGGTCTTGTCTGTTGAAAAAAAAAACATTCACAAAGGGATCTGTTTGAATGAGTGTTCAAAGAATGAGGAAATAGTTTCTTCAAACGAGCCAGACATTGTTTGAACGTTCATTGTGGCCATTAGACAGAAATCACCTTATCCGCTGCACAACCAATTACAAAGCACTTACCAATTGTCAATTTCTACTGTAAACACGCCACAATAAAGTAGTGCCGCTCTGTGGTGGTCTGGCGCCCTGCCCAGGGTGAATCCTTCCTTCGTGCCTGTTGGCCCTGGGTTAGGCTCTGGGTTCCCACGACCCTAGTGAGGATTAAGTGGTTACAGAAAATAAATGAATAAATAAAGTAGTGCAATAAAAGTATTGTATTTTCTGTGTCTGGATTAATTATATAGTTGTTTTTTATTTTTTTTTTCCATCTCTCAAATTGAACAACCATATGAACCCTTTTTATGATGTACTTTAAACCTGCTAATGGGTTAGTGTTAAATGTAAAGTGAAATTCTATTACTTATTTAATCAAATTGCAATTGTTTAAATGTTAATAGCCTGTAATAGCTTGCTGATAAGTAAGCACCACGAGGGTTGGTATCCATGATCTAAAGATGTCATCAGGTCACAGATCTCAGGTAAATCTCTTCTAAACTTGGCAGTTTTATCTTAAATGATAATAATTGGTCCCCTGACATTAGGATACTAATTTGTGTTCTCACCCCAAAATGTCTTTATTCGGACATTCTGCATTACCGTTAACATCAAACTCATTGTTTCATTTCCAACCCAATGCGCTGGAAAGCAGAGGCAGAATGTCACATCACTGTCAAGACAGCCCTGTATTTAGAATTTGTGATGTTTTCCAAAACGAATGGTCGTTTTTCCTTTTTCAAGTCAATGAAGCATTTCAAACAATAGTATCAAGATTTGTTCCACACAGTCTCATTTCTCATTTATCTTTGGCGCTTTTTTTTCTTTTTAGTTTTAATATGCTCAGACAACTTGTGTGACAATTGCTGTCTTGTGAAAAAAGTCTTATAGGGCAAAAAAAAGACAGAGCAGCTGCAATTCCTGCCAGCGCAGAAACGCAGCCTAAAATACCTAGCTAACAACAGGCTTACAGAACTCATATTCCTCAGCCCAGTTCACACTAATTTCCCTGTGAACTGGGCTCTTGTGAGGCTGCTTGGCTGGGGAATTTGTTTTGGTCTGGTCAGAGTGGCCAATATGGCAAAAAAATATATATATCACAAAACATATCACATTTTTTATTTGTTGTTGGAGCATACATGGTATGCCAATAGTGTCATGAGTGCCAAATTTATGAAGTGCTATTAAAAATGCCATTTGAAAAAATACAATCATTTTTTAAGGCAGCGTTTCTCATTCTGCTTACACTATTTCACTACATCCAGGCAAGCAGTCTGAGACTCCCTGCACTATTGGGATTCAAGCTTGAGATCTCCTGAAAAGGTCAGACCACTTGGGAGTCACTGCTTCGTTTAAATTGGAAGAATTATGCATGCACTTGTTTACTCCCAGTATGCCCAGACAAGCACATTGAGACATAATGTACGGTAATAATGATATCACACTGTCATATTTCACACCATTAGTCCGGTTTCAGCAGGCTGAAGCTGAACTGTTCCTTGAGTGTGTTCGTCTTAAGACAGGGATATGCCATCTCCTGTGGTGTGCTGTGGAGTTAGGTCAGTGGTCTGAACCACTGGGCAGTGTATAGGGAAAGCTTCTGGGAAGACTTAACGTAAAATGACCGAAGATTGGATGCCTTGCTTCTGTAGAGAATATTAAAGCTAAAAAAGTGGCCTCTTTTGGCCAAGTCAGCTCCTGCTCTTCACTGACATGTGCCATCTGCTCAGAACACTCTGTCATTCAAAAGGGGGAAGGTTATAAATAGGCAGTGAGCAAACATTCAAGGCCTAAAAGTTTCCTATGGCTGCGGGCCGGGCTCAGATTACATAATGGGATAATAACATGCATAGATTATAACGGATCCTCTTTATTTATCCGTAATAATATTAGCCTGGCTAAAGTCAAACGAGTCGCCACCGTCAGTCAAAGTGAGTGGCAACAAGGGGAATGATGTTAAAAGCGCATATGGTCGCAGTTCTTGCTGTTTGAGTTGATTTTTTGGTGGTCTCTCGTACCAGATAGTGTTTCTCACTTAAATGTAGTTCGAGAACTTGAATCAATATGTTACACTTGATCTTTGTGGTGATTTTGTTATTAAATAGTTGCTTGTGGGATCTTGTCTCCTTAAAAAAAAACATACAAAAAGGGATCTGTTCAAAGAATGAGGAAAAACAATTAAGAGTTTCTTCAAACCATCCAGACAATGTTGGAACGTGCATTGTGGCCATTAGACCGAATTCACCTTATCCTCTGCACAACCAATTACAAAGCAGTAGTTGTGCTCGACCGCCACTGGTTCTTTTTATAAAAGCTCAACCTTCAAGCGTTTCCACAAGAATTAAAGGAATTTACCATCCGCACAAAAGTTGCGGATTTGTTGCAGTTCATATAATTTTGGTTTTGGCATCGCAGTAATTTGCGAGCGTGCACTTCAAATGAAATGGTTTCGTGCAAAGGAGCTGCATGTTGTGTGTGGTGGACGCTTGTCTGGAGTAATTGAGGCCATTTGATATGCGCCATTTGAGGGTCCAGCCCTTTCACATAATGTAGTAGCAACCCACGCCATGCCTCCTACTTTGCCCTTAAATGTACTTCAGACTGTGAGCAATGACTCTGGAGGTGAATAAAGCTGTGATGTTTTTGCTAAGTAATTGCCCTATCACAATAACTCTCAGTTTATTTGACTCAACATGGCTTTCTGGCCATCAGGAACAGCAGTGGTCGTGCATTTTGGTCAATTTACAGGATTCTGTGGTCTATTGAACATATGCTGTAGCAGACTTATTGTGCTAGAGTGATCAAATGCTCTTTGGTCCAAAATGGGACATGGTGGGGTCATATAACTTTAATTAGCCTCTTCTAGCCTTGGTATTTCTTTGTCATTCTCTTACTGTCTTTCTTGTCAATGGAAGACGATATACACATTCTTTAAAAAGTGGTTACAGATTGACTGCAGCTCCAGGCTAATATTCTGGTATGTCAGTAGAAGTAGAAGGTCTGTAACGATGTATGGTGACAATACATTTTTGGCAGACCCAGAAACATTAATAAAAACTGGGCTACAATTTTTACTGCATTGCTTTGCAAATATCAAGTTTAGCAGCCTAGAAAGAAGTAGGACACCTAATAACATTACATTCAAATACATAGACTTTCATACGGACCCCCTTTGTACCTACAACAGCTTCCACTCTTCTTCCACACAATTTTGAGTTTCTGGAATTCGTACCCGTTCATTCTGTAGAGCATTTATGAGGTCAGGCTCTGTCGTTGGACGAGAAGGTCTGGCTCGCAATGTCCGTTCCAGTTCACACCAAAGGTGTTGGTTGGGGTTGAGGTCAGGGCTCTGTGTGAGCCAGTCAAGTTCTTTCACACCAAACTCACCCAACCATGTCTTTATGGACCTGTTTTTGTGCACTGGGGCACAGTCATGCTGGAATAGAAAAGGTTCTTCCCTAAACTGTGCCCACAAAGCTGGAAGCATGGCATTGTCCATTGTCTTGGCATGCTGAAGCATTAAATTTGCCCTTCACTGGATGTATGGGGCCTAGCCCAAACCCTGACCAATACATTTGTCCATATAGTCTATGATTGGCTTGAATTTTTATTATTTTTTTGTGTTTATTTTCTCTGAATGTAAGAAATTACAATACATATTCTACATAATATTCTATAATCAACAAAAACTATTTGAAAATAAGCCAGGACATGATGCTGAAATGCAAGATTGTCCCAGAAGATACAGGATACCTACTCACCCTGTTCTGTAGGGTGTTTAGCCAAGCAAATGGTTTCATATATTCAGAAGTCTTGATAACATGCATTCACAAAATGAATACCACAGACCTGGTTACCATTTAAACAATAGCTAAGCAGCATCTATTGTCCCTATCTATGTATACCGAAAGCAAAAAAGTGCCTTCTTAACCACAAGCCTGCATCCACCCATCAGACAAGCCTCAAACCTCCAGGGCTCCATTGCCAGACCAAGAGACCAGCCCGAGAAACCCAAGAGAAATGAACTGCCCCCAGGCATGGGTCCATCCCAACGGATCAAGGCCTCCTGAAGTTCCTAGCTTGTCCTTTGCGGAGGTGGTGGCAGAAGGCCAATCTCTGGCTCAAGTCCCAGAATCGGAACATTGTGGACGTGCCCTGGCACAAGGTTGTGGTGGACACAGAATGTTCTTCAGGCTATTTACTCTTCAGCCTCACAAGTCTTAACCCTATATGCCATTGTGCTCTGGCCTTGGAGGATGGATTTCAAAAAGCTAAAACTAGATCTAAGAAACCAATGCAAGCCTGGGGCCTGTCAACAACTGATGCATTTAACAAAAATGAATACATTTAAATTTTGTTTTAAAGACTCAAAGGCTAATGTAACACCATCTGATCTCTTGCCCTCAAACATGTTATTCACCAAAGCAATTTAACCTTAGCAGCACTAACTCATTCACATTGTGTCTTTGCAAGACAAATGACATAGTAAGCCCCTAGTTTGTGGAACAGTGAGGTTTGAGGACTGTGGTAAAGGGTAAGGACCTTGGCTGAAGCTCATCTGGTGCAGAAGCCACACTGTTCCTGTTTTACTATGCTTGGCAATGTCTACCTTGAATTTGAATGAATCACAGGGAACTTGAGGGTTCACCAGAAGCCTTTCGCAAGTAAATCAATTGAAATCAAAGAAGCATTTCAGTCTATATGTGTCTGTAACGGGTCAGTACTGGAATGTATAGTCACGTCTGTGCAAAACTGGCAAAATCAAATGGAAACAATGAGTAAAGGAAGGATACAGAATATTTTTGTGACAGGTGCTGCCCTTTGTTGCATTTTAATGCTTTTAAAGGAGCAAAAATTTATTGCAGTCTTAGCTTGCATATGTCAAAAAAAGCAAATTGTGAAATCAGTTTCTATCCGAGGTTTCATAAAAGCTATAGGCCAAGCAAGCAAAGACTGATATAGTCTTTTGGCCTTAGAGAGTAACACACATAACCATAGATTTGTGGTTTTTTGTCTCTCAGATGAGAAGAGTTGTACAGTTAAAAGTTCTTTTTGTCAGCTCTTCTACTAACAAGATTGTTATCTGTTAATCGCCTAAGCAACCCAGTGTTAACTTCGGTGGCACTTTCCCTTCTTTCGAATATTCCTTTCATTTCCTTAGCATTTAATGTTTTTGTTCCTTACAATTTCCTTTCTTTCACGCATTCTTTTTCATTTACACTACCCCTATGAACAACCACAGATATAAATCTGGCACTAGGGCATGCCCACATTAATGGAATGTTTGAGCGACAATGAAAGCTGCTTTCTAAAGTTTGAGGAGTTTATTGTCAACAGGAACAGTGTTGTAGACACCAAGCATCTGAAACCTAGAGGGAATTAGCACATGCAACAGGACTGCTGATGTCTGGCCACAATTATACCCCGTTCTAGACACCTCTCATGTGGCTGCAGCCGCAACCACCCGCATTCCGGAGTGTCCAAACATGTTGACCAGTCGAGCTGTGCCTGGCACCCACAGCTTAAACGTTTTAATGGTTTCACTTGTGCTGTCACCTGTTCACTGACCAGCATATGTTTTCCATTAAGCTACTGAGAATGGATCAACATGTTTTTCCTTTTTTCTATCCTAATGTATATTCACCATTTGTTGATTGGTGGCAACTATAAAGATCAAACCAGAAGTATCAATGAGTTTCTACCATAATTTGGATCAGGTCACCATGATGCATAGAACCATAATTTGCAAAACTGTTGAGATGCTCAGTTTTGCCTTAGAGAATCATTTTTTTTACAATTTTCCCCTCCTCCTGCCTTTAATTTGATTGATAATCAATGACGACCACAGTTGGGTCTTGCTGAGCACAGAAGAAGGATCTTAATTGAATCTGACAATAATTTTCACATCGTTCTTATGCCCTGTCTCCAATGCCATTAGTGACATTCTTGTGCTAATGGTTGCCATGACAGCATGAGCAATGCTCATTAATGACCTCAGCGGTTGTAACATTCAGAACAATCTTTTCTCCCATTTCCTTTCTGTCTGTTCCTACATTTGCCTTTCATCTCTGAATTCCAAATGAATTCTAGTGAGCATTTAGAGCTAGAGGTAGGATCTAGAGCTAGTACAAGACGTGCCAAGACGTACCAAGAACAAAGTGAAGCTATCAGTCATAGATCACTGTGCTATACAACTGCATTCATAAAACCAAATAAGAACTTGCCTAAATGATTGTTTTCCCTCAAGTCTTTCCTGGGATTGCTGTCCCCTTTTCTCGGCTCCCTCACTTTCTTAATTGCTTTCTTTCTTGTTGCTCACGACTATTGTCTTTTTTCAGTCCCCTTCCTCTCTTCCCGTTTTTCATCCTTGACTACTATATTTGAGATCTAGCAAACATTTAGAGGGACTGATTTACTCCCAGTACCAAGCCTAGACAGATCATTCAAGGTAAAAGAAAACGCAGTCTCTGTTTCCTGCTCCATGCAAAAAATTGGTCTACAGTTGCACTGAGACAACGAAATAAGTGCCTGCCAGAATGGATCTCTCTCCTAGTGCTTGGCCCCCTTTTAGTTGCCTCCCTCGCTTTCTTGATTGCTTTCCTTCTCGTCGTGTCAGACTATTGTTCTTAACAGCCTCACCACCCTCCCCACAGCAAAGGTTCTCATATGGACTCAGTGGCTCTTATGAGAAGTCTATTCTTACCAGATCAGCATAGCTGTGTGAAAACAGACGGCACAAACAAGCATCTGTTGTGGACAGGGCAGTGTTTTCATTGTGGTCAGGCTTTATTTAACGAGCAGCGCTGCTCGTGTCCCGTGAGGTTCTTTCAGTGGGGGGAAAAGAGCGCCGCTCTCCTCTTCTGGGGGCAGAGTGCTGGTGGAAGTGTGGCAGACCCTTTTTCGAAGGCCTGAAAACAACAAGGACAGTCTGGCCCGGCAGTCACATGTCACTTGCCAAAGACTTCCGGCCTTGGTGGCCAAGAGAATGGGCTGGGGTGGTGGCTTTTGGTCAGAGAAGCAGCTGGACCAGAGCGTAAATTTTTCACACACCCCCACAAACACAGTCCCTCCTCACTGCGGCCACCAGTTAAATACACACTGCTCCACCCATGCAGCTTGGACGCATTAAAGAGTCTCTGGGCCATAGACCGAGACAAGCGAGGAAAAAGAAGTTGATGACAGATGCAGTTTTCTCGTTGTAGTTGACGCCGATTAGCCTCTTTGTGTTTGATAAGCTGGTTTTGCGCGACTACATAATCAACCACTCCTCCAAATCACTTAACCACTGAAACATACAAAATATACCCTTTCTATTGTTTCACACTCATCAGAGAGACTACTCTGTTATTAAAGTAGTGTTGCAGCTCTGATTTGCTGTTTTTCACAGCTGTGTACCTCAAATGAAGAACCATTTTTAAGAAACAAGGCCTTGCTTATGGGTCAATGAAACCATGTCAGCAAGCTAGTGTCCTATGCAAAAGAATTATAACATTTTTATTGAGTTGCCAGACATTTACCTTATTTTAAACTAATAGCAACGATAAGGCTACATTTCAGTGGTTCTAGAAGTAGTGACAAATCATGCAAGTCAATAGTGGGAGGCGTGGGACGTCACAGAACACATTAAAGGGACCATTACAGAGATACATTAGAAAGTTCAGTGGTAGGTTCCTCAGCAACCCTGGATCATACGATTAACCCTTTTGAGCCTAAAAGGGGCTGACTGCACATATTCTAACATTTGGGATCAGATATAGCGGGGTTGCCCCATCCAGAGTGAGTCCCTGCTTCACGTCCTTTGACCCTGGAATTGACTCCAGGTTCCCACAACCCTAGTAAGCGTACAAAAAATGAATGAATGAATGAATGACCTTGGTAACTTTATTAGACAGATGATTATCAGATGATCCTACATGCTCTCATTCAACACAGTTTCAGCTGTAATCAGATAAAACATTAAAAAAAAACTCCTGCAAGATTTAAAAAACATTTGTAATGAACAACCCCCACCAACACCAAACAATTTGAATGATTCATATAATTTTTGATAGACCACTTTATGGACTTTGAAAAGTCATACTGTAATGCTCTACACATGCTGTATACAGCCACTTTATACTATGGAGATTTCTCAAGTGACTCTGGTCTATATTATTTAAAATTTGTAATATTCCAGCACTCCTCTTCAAAAGAACTTTGTTTTCATAAAGTCTGGCATCAAATGGAATTTGGAATGTCCTAGTCATGTTTGAACCTGTGACCATGTCTGCAGTCAAGGTTTCAAAATGAAAGCACAGTGATGCGACACTATATGAAACTAAATCCCTTCTTTGGATACAGACGGAATCTGCTGTACTGAGTCCCCTGAAGTGCTGATGACAATAACAAAAAACTGGCAAGAAAAAAAATGCCAATAAATAAGATCTTCCTCCTGTACTGTACTATCATAGATAGTGGGAATACAGTGATGGAAGTCTTCTTGTACATGAATTTACTGGACACACTCATTAGACAGGCTCTAAAGGGCAGAGACCCTGACCCAGCAAAGACTAGCATTCTAATGTTAGCAGTTGTTTTAGAACAGGCGTGTCAAACTGGGTTCCAGACCACAGCCCTGCAGAGATTAGCATTTCACACTCTCAGTCCATGACAGTCTCACTAATTAGCTGATGAGCTGAATTAGGTGTATTTAACCCTTTCAGGAGCCGGTTCTTTAATAGGGAGAGTGAATTATTCCCCTTGTTTGTCAAGTTGTTGATGGTAACTGTTATATCACAGTACAGAACTCTCTAGTCTCTAACATTCTAATAATATATTTAAACTCCCCACAGACCAGCCAGAGCTCATCATATATTTGAGATCTTTCTCTTCAAAGGGTATCCAGAAAAAAAAAATGTATTTAAAATGGCGGAGGATATTTGCAGTTTCCTCATTATGGTGGGGATTTCCACATAAAACTATGAGTTCGGTTGATGTAATTATGATGTAACTGAATCCGCAACTCCTGATCCATATAAAACTGGGGGATTACTGTAGTGTGAATGGGGAATACATTCTAGAACACTGTGAACAGGAAGAACATTCGAGAAAAGCCTGAAAGGAGAAAACACTGGTGTGAGAACACTCTAGAACAGGGAGACTGTGGAAAACATTCTAGAACAATATGAAAGGGAAGAACATTCTAGAAACTGTGAATAGGAAGAGCATTTTAGAACAGTGTGAATAGAGAACACAGTCTAGCACAGTGTGAACAGGAAGAACATTCTCGGAGGGAGAAAACATTCTAAAACAGTGTAAATGGGGAGAACTTTCCAGAACGTGGTGAGTAGAGAAAACATTGTAGAACAATGTGAACTGGGAGAACATTTTAGTTTCCTAAAATAGCACACCAGCCGAATGTTTAGGTCTGTGTTTAGGTTGGGTTGGTGTTCTCTGACTTTTAGGGAGGAACTCAACAAACTGTTTCTTTGGAAATAAACCCTCAGTTTATCTGTTTGGTTTCTGTCTTTGGCTCGTAATGTTGATTGGCTTTTTGACAATTCTCTGTTTTCTGATAGATACGTGTTATCATGTGTCCACCAACAAGCTATTTGCTAAGAGAACATTTACAGACCATCTACAGAGCTGGCAGCTTAGTGGTTTCTGCGATCAGAAGGTTGTTGGTTCGAATACCAGAGCTGCTTGTGGCACCACTAAGGTACCCTTAAGCAAGGTTTCATCCCCACACACTGCTCCCCGGGTGCTATGTTCCTGGCTGCCCGCTTTTTCACTTGGTGAAGGGGTTAAATGCAGAACATTTCACTACGCTTTACAAGCTGCGTGTAAGTCTTTGCTGTTTGTAACAGTGTGTGATACTATGTGCCCACAGCCAACAAGACTATGAATTGAAATGAAAAATAATAAGTCTAGCTATCATTATTGAATTAAAATGATGTACTGGCTGTTGA
>JBBJLR010000042.1:8303151-8313151 GCA_037577145.1 Brachypetersius gabonensis | reverse complement strand
TATTGTAATACTTAGTTTATATATATATTTTTTACATAATAAAATTTAGAACTTGCCTGGAGTTACTTGATATAATGAGTATGTGTATGAAGACAATAGATGTAAAGAAGGTTCTCAGCAATGCCAGAGTCATTTTGCAAAAGTTTGTTTTTTTTTAAATGTGTTAAGCTTAGCTTAAAACTAAGCTTGGCTGGAACATCAAAGCTAGCACGTACGCAGCATAGCATCCTCTCTCCATGATAGAACACAACATGCAGGAAAGCAGGAGGCTGCCTGTTTCCTTTTATCCACAAGTTCATTATATGTTTTTTTTCTGTAAGTAGAAAAGTATCTTGGAATATGCATCCTGGCATGTTTGTATATAGTGTATATATAGGGTGTTGATCAGGAAAGCAATTACATCCCCTGCTGTATTTGTATATAACGTTGCTAGAAATAAAATAAATAAATAAATAAATAATTCCTGCTCATCTACCTGTACACCTAACAATCAATTCAAAATCTTTGCAGCCAGTCAATGTGGGCACACGGTGTGCGGGTCAGATTATTTCTGTTTCATTAAAGTCAGCAAATTAAATATCAGGGCCAGAACAGGAGCTACGTACTCTCTTAATTATGTCTAATAAATCTGGCTCCTAATTGCCCCGGGGGAGAGGAGGGACCGCTAGGTAATAGAGGGACTGAAGTAGCACTTTAGTATTTGTTATGCTACTTTCATAGATTAAGCAGGCAGACTAAATGTGGGCGATTGTCAAGGCGTTCGCTGTGTTTGTTTATGTCCTCGTTGCTGGAGGGGACTGGCGTTCTAATGAAGAGCTGGCGAATGCATGCTAATTGGACATGTTTGCTTAGTGCGGGAGCGCGATGCCGCCGCCATCTACCTTTGCTCCGGCATGAGTTTGTGGGTATTTTTGACTTCGGATGGCAATGAAGTTCAGACGCTGCCTCGTTAAAGGATTGCCCACCTCAAGTCAGCTGCATGGATGATAATAGTGGCAGCGGACGGAGACATTCAGACAGGCTAATTAGGCCAACTTAAAGACTGCTGTGACTCTATCTGCATCACCGCATGTCATGTCCATGGAGTCTTTCGATATTAATAAATGTTTAATGCTCTTATTTCGCTTTTCTACCCTTCTACTCAGACTGTCATGTTAAATGAAATAACCAACTAGCCAGCTATTTTAAGTTTAAATGGCCAACTAGTCTCCAGAAGAAGTTTCTCCATTCTTTGCTGTGCTGTAATGCAGTGTAGATAGATACCGTATAGCACCTGCTAACAGGTAACAGTGCATTTCACCTTTGTGTTGCATGTTATTTACTCTAACAACTGTGTAAACGTACAGTTTAAAGTGTCGATATGTCACACATGAACACCTGAACACACCACAGCACAGTACATAGTGTGAACAGCACAAAATTGTTCTCTGCATTTAACCCATTCACCAAATGAAGCAATGGGCAGTCATCAGTGCAGTGCCCAGGGTGCAGTGTGTAGGGATGGTACCTTGCTAAAGGGTACCACAGTGGTGCCACTGGCAGTCCTGGGATTCAAAGCCACAACTTTGTGATCACAGGGACAACTGCCTAACTACCAGCCCACCATCTGCAATATTATCTAAATATTTATGTAATTTCCACATTGATCAATAAGGTTATTTTCGATGGTTTAATGGGAAATTAATTGTTGACTTAGATATGATCAATTCACATGAAGCTTGGTACACCTGTAGCCCTACATGACTTATACAGAATAAGAGGTTTGTGTCCCTAGGTTGGTGTGTCCTTTTGCAACACCATACCCTGAAGTCGGGTAGACACAAAGCCTTATTAGGGAAATAGCTTTACAACTTTTGTAAAAATGACAAAATTGGTCTGGTTAGTTGGCTTCTAGGAGGCACATGACCCTAACTCATTACAACTCATTTTTGGAGTAGAGCCACCTAGAGCATACTCAAAAGGAAAAATCCAGATGGCATGTATAATGGTATACAAATAGCAATTTTCCCATTTTCAAACAAAGAAATATCAAGGGATGTCACTACAACCAGCTACAACATTTGGAATTTTAAGACATTTTACACTTTACAGTATGCTATAAGTATACAAGAATGTTGAAGAAATCTGTGGAATTAAATGCTTGATAGTCAAAGAGTTAAATGCATATAATATATATGATCTTGTATGAGAATTGTTTCTGTATGAAATTGTATTGAACACACCGTGTACAGCAAATTAGGTGAACAAATGAAGTCTCTAGATGTGCAGCATTTTTCTGTTGGAGTTTCCATTGACAGGTTTGTTGATGCTTACTATTGTTCCGCAAAAACAATCTCTCTTCCTGTGACCACAAGTGAGTCAACTCTTTAGTTCCTCATCTCGGCCGCCATCGGAAAGGATTCAGTCTACACTCTGCATTTTGACTCATCAAGCTGTGGATTCTGGATAGTCGTGCAGAGTGAATCCAGTTTTCTAAGGTTGTATGATAAAATGGGAGGTATTAGTAGTGAGTAGTTACTCATGGGTGTCTGCCAAATGAATCAGAACAATGGTAGACATCAAAAGAGAAGGCCAGTTTTGCAGATGTGCCGCTATTGGCCAAGAGCTGATCTTCAATGTAGCTTTTCTGACCATGTAGGTCACACACTTGTAAGTTATGCATGCTTAAAATGATAATTTCAAATTGAATTTTGTGAAGATTTCAATATTTTAATCATCAGTGACTTTGATTTGTATTGTTCGTCACTGAAACAGCTTCTTAAGGCCTTTGTATAAAGCATCCCAGCATAAGGAAGATGCTTTTAGCCACTTGCAATCACAATAATGTTATGAAAGTTTTCAAGGCTAGCATTCCATCTTGAATTCAGAGAAGCAATACGGTTGATTAGAGACTTTCTAATTCTAAGAAAGTTTCAAATCAGGACACAGAAGAGTACTAAGAGTTTCTTTTGTGCCATTAATTTAAGTTTTTCATTTCCTGCAAAAAAAAAATCATGGGTCTTTGGGGCCTATTTACCCATTCTGTAGAGTCCAATGAGCAAAAAAGCTTTTTATGAGTTCAGCCAGCTCCATCAGGCCTAACTGCCCCTCATCTGAGGCTGTGAAACAGCAGGATGGGAAAGGGAGAGGGATTTTTTGGGAGAAATCCATAGAGTCAGCTTTCAAAAACCACTAGGCTGTTGTACTGTGCCATAAAATGCTTTTTCATTTTGTAGTTGCCCAAGGACCACTTAAGAAACTCCTTTTTAATATTTTTGAACTTTTTTTTTTCTTTGCTACACACCTGAATGGCTTTATTTGGTGTATCATGCAAGAGCCTAAAATAACGCAAAGTATACACAATAATAGCATATTCATGTATGAATTGGTAAATCTACTTAAAATCTTTTGGATTTGGTTTAAATGATTTTTTCAAATGAATATTTGATGGTTCAGCCTATATATTGTACTGTGTAACTGGGCTGCTCATTCATACAGTACTTTCATCCTGTTCTAAAATGCCTGCATTTAATTCGTTTTTCTGCATAGAAACACTGTTACTCCATAGAAACAAATGTTTACACGTACTTGACCTCCCACTCCCTCTTTATGTATTGATATCAGCACTGGCAGGTGTGTACAGGTGACATCAGATGTAGGTACTGATGCACATTTCTCATGTTGGTGCATCCCTAAATTATACAAGTGTTCATAAGGAAATTGCTAGTCATTTAATGGCAGCTCAGTAACTTTATTGCTCCAAGGATCTGTTCTGTGTGTTTTAATTTGCATCACAAAAATCATCTTAAATAAGTTAAGGAATCAATAAATAAATCAATCTTGCCTTCACAACATAAAGAATGAAATGCGTATTTTATAACTGAGCAGTGAGAAATGACATCCTTCATATAATCTAAAGACAAGAGCCACTTCATTTTCACTGATGTGGTAAGTGGTCTCAAGAATTACAATAATGTCTTCGAACGTAATGTTCCCTCAGCCTCATAAGTAAACCACTTTTCTCCTAAGCCACTCTTATTGGTCTTTGACTTGGAAATGACAGCAAGTTGTACCGTGTTGATTATGAGAATATAACTAGTCACAAGTACCCCACAAGAATCACCGTAGCCACTTACTAAGGGAGACTGTGCACCAGGGCTGCCCCCATACAAGTGCTCTTCCTGATGCTTATTCGAGCTCTTCACACAGAGTACACTCTCAGTCAAATGTTTAGAGACATAGACTTTCAGTGTCATTTTAATGTTCATTAGCATACTTGGAGTTTGACATTTGTGACAGTGCATCATGGAAATTGTGCCAAATTATGCACACATTTTCTCCCATTGTTGTAATATCAGAACCACCGGAATCCTTCAGCTGTTTAAACCTCTTTTGGGTGTATATAGAAGCACCCAAAGTGTACGAAAATGCCTGTTTTATGCTGTTGTAGAAATCCAACTCAATCTGAAAATCAAAAGATGTCAACATTTGAATGGTGGTGTATGTTCAGCTTAATCTGAGATTCATGGGACCTGGCTTTGACCCTACAATTCAGTGGGATCCCAATCCCTACTGGGCAGACTCGGGCCAGGTTCAGGCTCCCCCAGTACCTGTGAAAATAAACGAGGCTCCCACTCATCTGGCCCTCTCAGCATCCCAAGCCTTGTTAACACTCTAAACATTCAGAGTCATCCACCATGGCCTCAGCCACACTCTTTAAACACTTGTTAAACTTGCACTTTCCCCCAGCAATGTCAACAGCTCCCAATCACCCCATGGGGAGTGGCCCCGCAGCTCCGACTCGGTGGAGCAGTGAAAGGAATCGAACAGAAAGGGTAAAAGATGACTGGTGGGAATGGAAGCATAACCCTGCACCACCTCACCCCCCTTCCCAATTCGTTTGCATGAAGGGTCTGATTGAGAGAAGTGCGAAAAAGCCGTGCAACCACTGCAACCTCCTGTGCCACTGACCCTAGAGGCGAAAAGCCCCAAACTAGACTTCAGAGACCAGGGATCACTGTTACTTGCCCATTACCTGCGATACCTTGGCAACGTTGCACAATCCGAGTGGAAAGAGTGGGCAATGAAACGAGCCAAACCTGTCTGCACTCTCTTCTCACAAATGCATGGTGAAAAGCAACCAAAGACGGACCATGGCCTCCCCAAAGACTGCTGACCTTCTCTGGAAACTGAAGTCGGCTGGGTTTTCCATTGTTGGAAAGCTAGAGAGGAATAGGGTAGACCACCGTCAGAGGTGTCTGCACAGATTATCACGAGGGCTCAGGGTGTCGCCCCATCCAAGTGCCCTGTAACGCTGAGACAGGCTCTTAGGCATGGAATAACTCAAACTCCTGCTTAAAGAGCATGTGAAGAGAGCCAAGGTACTTCTAGACTCCACAGGCTACTGCGTGTTGCTGTTCCATTGCATCATTGCTAGCCCGCCTTCTATTGTGTTTTCTCATGACCATCACCAGAGAAACCAGCTACCTAATTGGCCATATGTTCCCTAAATGACCTATAAATTCTTATTTATTTATTTCTAATAGCAAGGAATTCAAAGCCCCCAATCCAACTTATTACAAAAAGTCATCAGGACCTAAGCAAGTCACAGTAAAAAAAAAACAGACGAAAGTCACAGAACCTAAATCTTGCATAACAGGCATGGCACGTTACAATGCGACGACGAGGCCGTTCATCTTGATGGGAGCCGGACGAAGACGTTGCGATTGCCAGAGGAGCGAGAGAAAGAGAGGGAGAGAGCGCAGGGCCTCCACTTACATAAACAACCAGCAAATTGACTTTGCCTCTGTTTTTCCAGCCTTTAATGATGTTTTTTCGCCTTCTCCAACATTACCAGAGAGAAGAGTAATTCATTCCAGGATCTGCAATAATAAGGCGCTCCCAGCCTCCCCTCCGCCTCCCCGGAAACAAGCGAAATCATTCTAGAAGGACAGGAGAGGTGAAGTTAATGGAGGAAATCATTTAGACATTACAGTCATTTTAATGTACTTATGTCTGCTTAAAATCACCCCTGGAGCAGCTCGTTGTTACAAGTCAGGCAGTATTAAAGCAGTCGGGCAGAAGCTTTTAGAAGCGGTGACGGCACAGGTGACTGTGAAAGATGGAGTTGTCACTTTTCTCCACCACTAAACGCTGGGGAATGTTCCTGACTCCGGCTCAGCAGTGGCTTATTCTTGGGCTTTTTTTCCTCCGTGCTTTGGCGAAATTTGAGAACTGTCAAGTTGACTGTTAGATGTGAATTATGGTATCTCTTTCGTTACTTTCCTGACTCGAGGAGCAGGCCTTTATATGCCTTTGTATGACCATTCATTTTACGCATAGCCTTATTGAACTACTGTACAACTGTTTTATTTGCACCCAAGGATGTGCTGTGAATTTTAGATGCAACAGTGTCACAAAACTAGCAGCGATGACAAATGGCGGGGCAGTTTTCAGCCAGTTCTTTGAGTCATCACAAACCTTATTTCTCGTGCCGAGCGCGCCACGCTAGTCATCCCACTTCTCATCTCAGCCATTCTATAATGCTTATTCAGCACCATATATTCATTTTATTTGGCAATTATGGGTTCAGGGACGGTAAAATAAAGCACTCAGGCAGCTATATTAGCTTACTCACTGCCCAATTTGAGCATTGTTTCAACACAACCTTTGCCAATAATAAAGTGGGAGCCAATCAAAGCAAATAGCCCAGCGGATCTTTACCGTATAATTGGGATTCATGTAATCATTAACCTTGGCGCAGAGCAGGGAAGTTAATGAATCAAATCAATACTTCTCTCCTCTGATCCGTAATTATTTGAAAAGAGATGAAAAATTAAACAGGCCCGGCCTATGAGGTTATCATGCCATGCAATTAGCTCGCCGGAGGGAGATTATGTTACCTAGATACCATCAGGGAAGTGTAATTTCTCTTTCAGACTAGAGTTTTTTAATGAAGAGCGCAATTACCTAAATAGGTCAGCAGAAGACATGCAGGCAGTTTTCATCCTTACCTGTGAGGAAGAGATTTACAGAGAAGGAAGACGGGGAAAAAAAGATGATAGAGGCAGGAGGAGGAAGAAAAAAAAAAAAGGTTTCCTTGGTATAGCCTAGGTGTTGTTACATGCACACCTTACCTCCACCCTTTGGATATTGTGCATATGTGAGATTCTCATTAGCTTTTGAAGACGAGAGAGCATGCAAGACATCAAAAAAGAATAAAATTCATTATGCAGTGTGGATGTTTGTGAAATAAACAGAGGTTTTATATTTATTGTGTGGGGACCGCATGGAACAAATAAGCAGAGACAGTAGCTCTCCGTATGAAATGCGTCTGTTTATCTTACCTTTATTTTTCTGACATTTTTTGACACTATTTTTGACATTTCATATACTTTGGTGAACAGAATCTCATTTTGCACTGTGCTCCAGTGTGCTCCAGTGTGCGCCCACTTTGAACTATTTTTTCAAATGTGGGTCAATAAAATGTTTCTGTAACAGATTATATGTATCCCGTATTTCATTATAAATGTATACATAACACTTACTTGGTATACTTGGTAGCCTTTATAACTGCTCTTACATGCATAACACTTTTCGAATCAATAGTATAAGACTTGAACTATAATATTGTAGGAAATAATATTGCATTGCACTATAACCATGTATAATATTTTATAAAGCATTAAAAGAAGTAACAATCACATCTAACTTGTGACTCACAAATGGGTCTGTCTAAGCAATGAGCATCAGATATGAAGCACTGTTCCACCTGTCCACCTGCAAGAACACTTTAGGGCCTGCATCTCCAAGGCGTTGCTGAAAGTTGTGTTAAAAGTTATTCTTTTTTTTTTTTTTTTTTTTAAAGACAACGATATAAAGAACAGATCCAAAGAACAGCTGTCAGTGCAAACAAATCACCCACCAACTCAAAGGCACAGCTAGAGTCTCGCAGCCCAATTCATCTAAATGAGTTAATAATGCAGATTGCTTAATCAAATTCATCATTAGGTATTCTTGATTCACTGCCAACTTGACTACTTAAACAGAAAATGCCTAATGTCACTAAGCCCAGCTTGTTATAATAAATCTCAGTCCTCAAATCATTTAACAAGTACGCATGAGGCAGATCAACTGTATTCTTATCTAAAAATTATACGTCCACAAAGTTTTTCAGTCTGGATTCAGACCACACAGCGTAAAGTATCCATTTGTCTTATGCAAACAGCTCCCAGTGTTAGCACACAATTCTCTGCATTTAACCCATTCACCCAAATGAAACAGCGGGCAGCCAGGAACTCAGTGCCCAGAAAGCAGTGTGCGGGGACAGAACCTTGCTCAAGGGTACCTCAGTGGTGCCACTAGCATTCCTGGGATTGGAACCCATGTCCCTCTGATCACAGGGGTAGCTCCCTAACCCCCAGCACCAGCTGCCCCTAGCACAGAAACAACGTTGACTAGAGTCATGAAGGATTAACTCTTGTCCTTCAGTCTCCCTATTCTTGTTCTCACTATTGTCACTATTCAGTCTTCACTATACTGGAGACTGTAGACCCCAACCTTTTGTGTGCCATGGACCTGTTTCATGTAAAACAATATTTGCCCACGATATAGATACAAATAAAAACAAAGTGGGTAAAATTATGAAGAAGCTCCCCAAATTTGTTTGTTTTTTATTCATTTTTGCTAGCTTGTGGGCTAAATTTGTGACGTACCGTATCACGTGACTGAGACAAGTGCTTTTTTAAAAATGGCTCGGTGCTTGGGGCCACGACACCTACTATAGACCACAAACCTTGACAGGCTTTAAATTCTTTGCCCTTTGCTTACCAGAATAATGTATGGTTTCAACTATTCTGTTTCTACATGCTGCTGCTAAGTAATGTATGATATTACTGTTATACTAATGACAGTATATTCTTGATAAAGTAATCGATGATGATGAACTTTCTGCTACCACAACTGAGATTCTATTTCTTAGAACTGTGGCAGAGAAACGAAAACTCTCTGAATTCACCCTTATCCTAGATGGTTGCTCACTTATGCCCAGCACAACTGTCAGCAACCAAAGTGTGAACTAAAATCTGTCTTTTGATGCTACTGAGAAACTGGTCCATGCCTTTATAACTTTAAGGCATGAGGGATGATGGAATGTTCCTGCAAGTCAATTTGCAAATTTCTCTCATCCATTCACTGGCCACTAATCATTGTTTATTGATTACTTCTTTTGACATATGAAGCTGTAAGTTACTCGACCTAATGAACTTAGAGTGTTATAACCAGTCACATATGCTTCATTCACAAGGTACTGGCTTGCTGTTTGTTCCCTGAATTAGGAAATCCACAGCAGAGGTCTGAGCTATCCCCCAAATGGCCCCTAAACTTTGGAATAATAGTCCTGTTTCAGTTTGACCGATCCAGACTGAATTATATTGATTCAGTTATTTCCATTTTTTGTTATTCACACACGTTTCAAATTGGCTCCTGGGAGAAGTCGTGTCCTTGCAATATTATTGTCCTGCTTTGCCTGTGTTACTATGTATCTCGGTCACTCCTTAGCTCATGATACTAATTGCTTCTTATGTTATTGTTGTACTGTCCGGTGTCAGAAGAGATATATTTCCTCTCTCTTTCTTCCTCTTTTTCAGTTCCTCTCTCATCTCCCTATATGAACTATTGTTACTTTTTAACATGCTTATATCTGTCTAATACTTTTAATTACAGATGTCAGATGTGACTAGCAATGATCTCATAGATTCATTAGGACTCAGAATTATAGCTAACATTAAATATGCCACACATTGTCTCGTTTCTCTCCCTCTCTTAATTATAGCATGCTGTACACTCATGAGACTTGACTTTATCATAAAGTCTCAATATAATAAATATAAGTACTCTAGCTATAACTACTTAAAAGCGACTATAAATACTTATAGTATATATATAAATAATTATTTGACCCCTCGTGGATTTTGTAAGTTTGTCCAATGACAAAGAAATGAAAAGTCTCAGAACAGTATCA
>JBBJLR010000042.1:8274030-8294123 GCA_037577145.1 Brachypetersius gabonensis | reverse complement strand
TCTCTCTCTCTCTCTCTCTCTCTCTCTCTCTCTCTCTCTCTCTCTCTCTCTCTCTTTCTCTCTCTCACACACACACTCTCATTCTTTCTCCCTCCCTCTCTCTCCATTTCTTTCTCTCTCTCTCTCCCCCCTTCAGTCTGTGTAGGAGTTCTGCTCTGAAGATGGCGAGGTGGCTTGTCTCATTTTGAAGTTTCGTCAGGCAGCCTACTCCTTTGGCACCCAGACACATTGCTCTCACTTCCCTTCTTCGCAAACATTTGCCGTGGGTGGGTTTGCTTGTTTTTTTTTTTTTTTTGCGCCTGCAATGATCTATCATTATAAGGTGTGTGCGCTCGGGTGGCAAGGGTAAACTCTGGGCCCTGTTAGCTCAGCGATTTCGGAGTGGTCAGGTCGTCTTGCCACAATCACACGTTGGCGCCACAAACGCACGGCCCGACTGCAACCCTTTGACTGGGTAATGAATACGTACCGAAAATACACTTGGTACGCCTCGCTCGTCCCCCTCCCCGCTGCCTGCCGGTGACCAGAGAACTGGACCGTTCTGGCCGGCCGGACCGCAAGCCTGGTCACCTGGACCCAGGGGCTGGAGCGTGTGGTCATCGGGCTAACACTGCTACCACTGACGGAGCGGGTAGACTGACCGCTGACCCGCCAGGCAGCCCAGAGGGTGGAACTTGGGAAGTACACTGAGACAGTCGAAGAATGGACACGAGTGTTGACGGCGGGCGTCCATGTGTGTACACATGTGCAAAGCTCCCAGCCCACAAGTCATAAATACATTTGGTCAGAAACCTGTTGGTCACTGCTCCAACTGGGATGCAGCAGGTATCACCAGGCCAGTAATTTTCCATCATATCTACCTCTCGCCCTCTTTTTCTCTTCACTGATACTTTTTGCTTATTTTCACCTCAGAGGTGCAAATGTCTAGACAACAGTATATTACAACAAGTAATTACTGAGTGAAACTCTCAAATAACGCTTTTTAACTAACCTTGCTTGTGTTTATTTATTAATTGGCATGAAACAGAGTGCTATACAATCAAGTGCAGCTAATTTCTATTCTAGTACACACATCCCCTGTGATTAGCCAGGTGTATCCATGATATTTCCTGCTATAACATATTTATGGTTTATCATTGTTTTATTGTGATGGTCTTGTTTATCTTTCATTTATGTGAAATGCTCCTTCTATCTGATGGCTGATATTTGACATATTGCATGTATTGTAAACATACTGTGTGCATCAAATATACATAGGATTAAGTCACAGAGCGGTGAATTTTTTTTCCAGATGGTTTAATCTGTGAACCAGACAAATCGTCATAAATGATCACTTTGATTCCATCCCGAGTTGACATTGGCTCTACCCCAGATTTCGCAGTGTGTAACAGATATAATTGAACACCTCCGTCTCCAGTGGCAGGAGCTGCACCGGGCGCGCTGCAGAGGAAAAACAATTTATGTCTCTGCAAAGAAACAAGACCCAAACTGTATATGTACAGCAGTTTGATTTATTTTTTTTTGAAGTGAAAAGGGAGAGAGAAGAGCTGGGGGGAGTTTGGGGGGGAGGGGGTGGGCTGTGCTATGCAAAAAGTTGACCAAATAAACACACCAACAACCCGATCGGCCGGCTGGGGATATTTATAGCCTGCATTTGGCTGCACTTGAAGGCAGGCCGAAGATTTTAATTGAATGTTACTATTGTAGGAACAGCAGTCATTGCATCCAGACAGACATTTTAGCTCTCTCTGTTCTATTCTCTCTGTCTGTCTGTCTGCCTCTTTTTCTCTCTCTCTCTCTCTCCCCCTCTCTCTCTCTCCCTCTCTCCCTCTCTATCTCCATCTCTTTCTGTCTCTCTCTCTCTCTCTGTCTCTCTCTCTCTCTCTCCCTCTCTCTCTCTATCTCCATCTCTTTCTGTCTCTCTCTCTCTCTCTCTCTCTCTCTCTGTCTCTCTCTCTCTCTCTCTCTCTCTCTCTGTCTCTCTCTCTCTCTATCTCCATCTTTTTCTGTCTCTCTCTGTCTGTCTCTCTCTCTCTCACTCTCACTCTCTCTGAAAATGTGCTTTTATGCTTCGGACTATGCTGAAAAGAAGGAGACCATGTCAGTTTTCCAAGTAATGATTGAGATGCCTGTTAAACTGTATAATAGCATCAGGACCAAGCAGCTGCCTTCGTTTGCTTTCTCAATTAGTTGAAATGTGTGACGAGAGGTAAAGAGACGAGTTCGATAAGCAGGTGCGCTGCTTGCTGGCAAAACTCAAAATGGCGCTCTTCAAAATTGGGGGGAACGTGTTTCGACATCAAAGCGACAAGTCCTCAGCCTAAGAAACCATTCCTGACATGATTAGATGCACTGCTGAGCTTTGGGGTGATACAGAAGGACGACTTACGTTGGGTTATTTTTGTCTCATTTTTATCTTGAGCCAAATACCGAGAAACCTGTTGAGTGTCTTATTCATTAGCATGAAAGCTCATCAGTCTAATAAGGTCAACATTGCTAGTGCTCAGAGTGCCGGAGTTGCACAGGAGTGTAGCAGCACTACTAATATTATAGTGAGAATAGCAGACAATTACTTTTTCTGTTTTCAGTTTGCTCCCCATTTTAAGTCATGTCCAATTCCACCCGTTTTCAGAGCTGTCCCAGACTTAACAAACACTTGGATGGTGAAGAAATAAAGGCCTAATCCAAGCCATGTGAACCGCCCCCTTATCTTTTCAAACTGTCACCGGTGCAACAGCACTGAACAACTCAATGTTTGGTGGAAAGCCAATTCTGTTACTTCAGACACCTGCACTAGGTAGCATCAAGATAAGTGATGAATGCAGGGAGGTGGGCGTCCAGCCTTGAGACAGTGAGGACAATTCTGCGTCCCTAGGAATCGTGACCACCATTGTCCGTGTCATCACCATGGATCAAACCTGCTAACTTCTGATGGTATGTCCAGCACATTGAATCTTTTCTGTAAATGAGATATGTAAGTGTGAAGAACCTTTTAAATTTACACCTAAAGAAACAGTTTAGGTGTGGAAAGAAACCTTACATTAAGCAAAGGCTCTTTATACCTCTACACAGAGAATTCAACATAAAACGAAATTATTGCAATGGATGAAACACATGAATAATATAAAGCAGGTTTCATTTCAGCAAAATAAGTACATTTTTTAATCAGGCTTTATCAAATCATAATAAATATCTCACGCATTATTTACTGACAACTGAAAGTTTGGAATTTGCACTTTTTACAGTTCATGTTCTAGCTTGTTCCATTGAGCAATAAATGATAAATAATTCATATAGAATAACATGTTTCTGTTATCTCTGGCACTAGCTGTCTTCTGCTAAAATCAGCCGAGATTGATGTAACAGGGTCACAGCCTCGGCGTGGAAGTCGTCCACAGAAAACAGTTCAGCTGAAAATGACTCGGCTCAAATGGAAAGTTGACTTTCCTTATTGCTTTTCGGTCTCTCTGGTCTTGTTCTTGCTCTCCGACGTGTTCAGCAGGTTGATGGTGAAAACCAACAAGTCACAAATGAGATGCAACATGTCTTGCATCAGTGAAACAATTGCAAAGCAGGTTCTAGTTGTTTAAACATCTGTGTGGCCTGGAGAGCACATAACCCTTCAGATGTGTGGATGATCTGAACGAATGCTAGACAACTCCGTAGCAGAGAAATGGAATGGAACTCAGAGAAGAGAAGGGCGTCACACTGTGAGAGGTTTTCTTGACTTTGTCTCATTAATAGGCTCAAGCCTGTAGTGGAAATGGCTTTTGCTACACAAAGAGGAGGGGGAACAGTTTGCTTGGTCTCTGTCGCTCGCTCGCTCGCTTGCTCTCTTGCTCTCTCTGAACTGTGCTTGCCGTCTCGCCGGGGGACTCGTCAATTATTTTCCCCAGACGTGGCAAGTCCTCAGGGGAATGGCCTTCTTGTTTGCATGGGAACCAGAAGCTGGCGCCTCGCACTCGATCCAGTGATAATACGTTCACGCTCTAATTCTGCCGTAGCTAGCGCACGGCTCTCTTATCCATAGCCTTCTTACTGCTTCTGGAGCTCCAGAAGACAGCCGTTTGTGTGTGTGTGTGTGTGTGTGTGTGTGTGTGTGTGTGTGTGTGTGTATTTGTATTTGTGTATGTGTACTTGGTTATGTTTGCATATTAGGTTTGAAGGTGTGTGGTTTGGGTTTGATCTCATTTTCTCTCCCCTGTTTTCCACTCAGTGCAGTACTCCCAAAAGGGGAAATTTTATTTATTTTTTTCTCTCTCTCTTATTTTATGAAAAAGAACATTCGCATAAAAAAGAAATATTAAAAAAAAAAAAAAGAAAAACAAACAAAACAGAAGAAAGGAGCATTCTTGTGCTTGTGTAGTTAATTACGCGTTGATTAAAATTCAGCGCTTTTGAACACCCCGTGCTCGGTAACTTTAGTGTGCGTGCGTTACCAGCACACACTTGCTATTGTTAATTACAATTACTTGACCAAAATTAGCAGCCAGTCTACCAGAAGAAAACCCAGCGTGCCAAACATGAAGGCAGTGCCAGAGAGGGATGATGAGGAAGCAGCTGGAGGATTGTAGTCATCATAGTCATATCTTAAAAATCATATCTAATATATATATTAGATAGAACCGGATCAGATCTGGGGTAGAGCCAATATCAGACCAGATAATAATAAAAAAGACATTAATTAATTCTTTTGTTGTCAATATTTGGGCCATACCTTTTCACTAACTCACTACAGTCTTATGCAACTGTTCCCCAGTCTTATTACATGTTATTAATGTAATGCTGTTCCCCAGTCTTATTACATGTTAAATATTGCATTGTTCTAATCATTTTCTAATCATTTCTAACTCAGCCAAAGGTATAACAAATAATACTTTTTTGCTGGAAAGTATATACAACAAAAATATACCTGCATTGAGTATATGAAACATGCTATCACATTTCTATTAGTGAAGTGTAAACAGCAGCAGATTTTATTTAAAAAAAAGAAAAAAGAATTGTTGTCATTGTTCTGACAGCTAACTTCTTCTCTACATTTACATATACTGCACTGGGCAGAAGTCTTTGACATCTGAGATAATATGGAAAATCATTTATCTGTGCAGCATTTCTTCATTACAATGTGAAAAACAACAAATGCAAAGATACACATAATGCCCTGGGATTCTGTGTGGATGTTTGCACAGTATGTAGCACCAACGGTAATGATAATAATAATTGCATTCAGTTTGATTTACTATTGCTCATAATTGTACAACAAACTACAGTCATGTGCAAAAGCACCCTTAGTCACTGTACAGAGAACACATCTCATCTGGTTTCTACTGTCACACTGACATTATCTGCTCTGTGCAAACATTTATTTCAAACATGGCATATTTTCCATATGTTAAACTATATAAAAATATATAATATTTAAGTTTGTTCGCCTTTTGTTAAACATTTGTTGATTCGCCAGGGTGTTCAAAGTTTTGAATTCAATTTTAGATTGCCACTATCAGACCAGAAACTGGTGACTTTGTTGGTCTTTCTTTTAGCAAACGTTAACATACATACAAATGTCAATGAGTAACACATGTAATGACTGCATTTCATGGTATTTATTGTGTACAAAATCTACAAGACTGTCTATAATACACCAAAAATAAATAGTACATGCAAATAGTAAATTAAAAATCCAATTGAGGTTTGCATGTAATATTGTTTACAGCCCCCTCTATAAGTGCACAAAATATGAATATATGCGTAGTCTATACAACACAACTAAAGTAATAATTGAACTGAGTAGCATTTACTGTCTCCCCTCTCTGCGCACAACATGTAAATGACATGAATAATGGGTGCAGTGTGTGACACCTCTGTGGCTAGCGGTAATGAACGGCAGCCCTCACAGGTCGCTGCTCCAGCCTCAGCACTGACTCACTCAGCCCACTAATAAAGATGACACTTGACAGCTAACAAGGCTTGTCGAAAATCCCCGCGATTGCTACAGAAGACACAGAGCTGAGCGGCTCCCTCCCTCGTCGCATCTGTCCGCCAGGCCTGTTTTTCTCTCTCGCTCTCTTTCTTTCTCTCTCTTACCCTTCTGTCGCTTTCCTTTGTCTCTGAGAAAGAAAAACAAACAACACAAGAAGGAAGGGCTCCTTTTGGCCTTTGACCAGCCCCTGCGCTCAACATGCTGTCAGAAGTCCTGCTTTGCTGCTTTTCTCTCTTCCACAGCTCAGTGACTGACAGCTGTCACACTTGTTTGAGCCCGGGGAGCACTTGTAGGATCAGTGATGGCAGGAGGGGGGGTCTCTTACACATCCGCCACGGGGCAACCTGTTCACAGGCATGTCACTGTACACAGCTCCCCATATGGAGAAACAATAAACACTGAGTAATAAACAAAAAAAAAAAACCCAAGGGGCAGCTGTCCTTTCAGTGTTCTGTTTTTGCCCCACTGCTACCCACTCACACCCCCGCTCCAGCCCCCAGAAACCCCTGCTGCGGTCAGCCACAAGGCCCTACCCAGGCTCGCCCGCCCTGAAACCACATGAGGGTGTGGATCTGGGCCGGGACAGGGAGGCCATTTATTTTGGGTGCATCTTTAGTGAGTGACTCATGTGTTGACTGGAAAATTGGCCCTGCGCTTCTGCAGAGCACAGCTCGCCAGCGTTCAATGGCCTATCAGCCCACGACCTGTATCGCCCCTACACACCTCATCTTCATTGGTCGGCTGAGTCGAAACCACCCACTGCAATCCTAATTCAGGGTGGTTTTCATTTCATTTTTCATCTTAAGTGATAGTTCGGTGAAAATCTTGTTACCATGTCATGGACGTGCTTAAAATAAAGCATACTCTACTTACAAGAAGCTTCCAGTCTCAACAACACAGTTAGTTTAGTGAAAATTCTCCTCTCCCTAAATATAGTTGATTAGATAAGCCATGTTTGATATCAGAAGTTGGACAAAAGACATTTAACTTTGATGCATTTGACACTCAACCTTGATCAAATTAACAGTTTATTTTAAAGTGTGGATATGGAGTATTTAAAGGGGTGGGAAATATGTTCCAGCCAATCAGATTTTAGAATACCCAATCGTGCGGCTTCTAATACTGATGGCAGACTGATATCTAGAGGGTGTTTCACTGTGTGTATTATTATGACAGTGAATCATAGAACACAGTGTGCATTTACAGCTTGGACTAGATGTAAATCAGTCCAATCTTTACAAGTTATTTTTTTCCTTTCAATTGTAGTGCCATTCAACAGAAGTCCAAAATAACTTTTAGATATGTTTTTACCTACATCAAGAAAAACAATGTGAATTCCAAGGTTGCCTCATTCTGATAGCTTTTTTCTTTGAAAGTGAAGGAAGGTTTATCCCAACCAGCCCATTTATACTAGCTGCCACTGTTCAATAGTCATACAGAACCTACATGTACTAATTAGCTACATTAGCCTCGTAGCTCCAGTGCAGAGCAAAAGAAATAAAGCTGATGGCTGATGCGTTTAGTATAAGGAGTAGTTCTTTTTTTTCCTCAATCTCTTATTTTAACTTCATCAAAGCAGATGATCAGGATGAGTGGTGTGCCTGGAATAGAGCATTTTTTTAGGACAGCCTCCTGTATGTACAGTACATGTGATTTACAATTGATTTTGAGCATGCCCGTGATGTGTAAACAAGAGGAAATGACTAGATTGAAGTAAGCAATTTAATGTGCATGTCCTCAAGGGAATGAGAAAGTTAAAAAGAAGAGAGAGAGAGAGATAGAGAGAGAGAGAGAAGGAGGTAGAGCGGAGGGCAATGAGAAATGTGCAAGAGCGGTGTGAGTGTGAGTAAGTGCTGTGGGTATCATCAGATGCTCTAGCAGATGCTGAAGGCTGTGTGCTATCTCACAGCTTTGACAGGCCTGCTGCTCCAACCATGAAAGCGCATTCCTCAAATAAAGCGAAACCGAGACAAACCAAATGCAACTGAGTTGCATTTGCTGGCTGCGTAGGTTTTTCAATGGACTTAGCTAATGAATCAAAGGCTGTGGATGAAGAACTGGGCCACATCACGGATGATGCATCAGCACTGATGACAAGATGTCAATTTGTCTTTGGGATGCATTATTTTAACTATGTGAATGGTGTTTATTGCATTATCAGTAGAAAAAAACAAAGAGACACGCCCACGTACAGTAGCCTTAAGCAGAAGAATCCATGTCAGCAGATTAGCCGGGAGCCATGTGGGATGCTGGAGCTTTGTTTTTTTCTCTTGTCTCTGTGTACAAAACCGTTTGTTCTGCATTCGCCTCTGTGCAACGCCTGAACGTTTGTTCGACGTTTCGTGCACCATGGGCACCAGTCTGGAGAGCATTAGCTCTTGAGAGGCACTGACAAAAGGCCTTAAATGAGACATAAAGCTTCACAGCTGGAATGTTCCAGATGGCAGGAGCAGTCAATAAAGAGAGGGGCGAGAGGCCCATAAAAAACACTTCAGACATAAAACTCACCACCATAAAAATAGAGCAAAAACTCTAACAAGGCAGTTATTTATCTGCCTGGTGAGCCGCCGCACGGGTGTCTTGTTCAAAACCATTGGCCTTAAATTTATTCTTCCTCAATATAAAGTTATTAGGGGATGGAGACTTTTAAAAAATAAAAAATTGCCTAACTGCACTTCCATTTTTTGTAGCAACTCTATTGTTATGGTGACCTTGGTAATAAAGTAATATTATTATTATTATTATTATTATTATTATTATTATTATTATTATTATTATTATTATTATTATTCAAAAAAAAGAAGCTTCTGGAGAATAGAAAGAGGAAAATTGCACAATGTGCCGAGTAGGACATAAATAGACTCTAAATTAGCTCCTGTAATTCAGGTAAAATTAAAACTAAAGAGTAATGTGTTTGCTTTGATGCTTTGATGTAAGGGACCAAAGGTGGAGGAGAGGAATGGAGGAGGTCATGGCTTCCCCTTTCTTTTGGGATAGCTCCTTTAAATCTGTCTGGTAGTCTCGCAGTTTCAGATGTGATCTCGTAATGAGAAGGTTTGGGGATAAATACGAGAAATTTTTCGCTAAATATGAGTGGCAAAATAGACTTGTTAGCATGGGCTAGAAGAATATGGGGGATGGGTGTAGAAGTGACACGCCATTATTAGTGACAGTTATCGCCTGTTTTTATGATCAGTATTGTCACTTATGTCAAATAATCATTGCAACGAAAGCAACATCATACAAAAGCAAATGGCTTCACTTCTTCTTATGATAACATGGGATCAGTAGGCTCTCTACATGCATTAGCATTCCATGGTCTCATCAGTGGTAGGATGATCCCGCATCTCTCATGACTTGGGGGCCTGAGGCTGCTCTCAGCCGTCCTAGACAGGCTCTCCCCTAACAAAAGGCAGACGCTCTCTGCTTCCCTGTCCCCACGGCTGGGACATGTGGCACGCTGACATTCCAGGCACCCGCACTGGCAGGGGAACGCGCCAATTAGTGGCCGTCTAAGAGGGGGGATGCGGGGATGCTGGCTGGGGGCGGTGGCTGGTAGCTCGGGTGCAGGGGGAGGGGGGGGGTAGCTGAGGGAGGTTGGGTGGAGATGGATAGATGGGTGGATGGATGGAGGTAGAGAGGGGTGGAGTGGTGGTGCGAGTTCCAGACCTCAGGAATGCCTCTCACTGGAGCACAGGGTGTAATTAGCTGGGCGTCCTTCGGTGTTCAGGCCACATCAACGGAAGTCCCAGCCCACGGTGTAGGTGGATGAGATCATGACCTGCAGCAACTCCATCCAGCACAGCTGACACACAGCAAAAGCGTTACTATGGTCCAGTAAGTGACTTTTGTGTTAGACTGTGGGAAGAAGTTTACCCAAATCAAAAAACTATTTCTTGCAATCTCATTCATACACTTGTACAGAGCAAAATGAAATAAGGTGCCTTTACTTTTATGGACCACAGGGAACATTACAAAGATATAGATTACATATAATCCAGCGCAGTACAATACTAAATTAGAATACAAAACGTATAAATACTCACTAAAATTCTCATAGGGCTACTACTTATTATTCAAATGAGATTTATTGCTTACAAATGACTTGTTAATTATAAATGAATTTCAATTACATATTGTATCAACAGGTCTGAGTCATGAATGTGGCTAAAAAAAAAACATTTTCATACCAAACACAGCTATATGCCGAACAATGACTTCAACAATGACATTGAATTCGAATGACAAAAAAATTCATCATAAAATATTTCTGCTCACAAATGCAAATGTTGTCAGTTGAATCTTCACTTTCATCAGAACATCTGTGTTTGTTTTTGTGAGGCCATGAACAAGAAATTGTGAAACAATATGAATGAGGAGGCGATTAGGTTGTATAGCACGGATAAATAAAACATTATGAGACAGAAACTGAAATGTATATGAACACAAGTGATTTAAAAGGGTCCTGATGTACCGAGTAGATTAGCTGCAAATTACATGGAAACCAAAACATTCATATAGCATCAGAAGTAATGGAGAGCCCATTAGAGATCACAGTATAATAACACAGTATCTTGGAGTGGGGAATATGGACAGTCCAGAGAAAGAGCCTGTCATATACTAAAGTGGCTAATGCGAGGGGGAGAGTACATGCGATCTTTCACTGTCAGCATTCCAACACCCACGGATTTCATATACTCCCTCGTTTATGCTAAAACGAGTGGTAAATGCATGGAGAACGACACACCACTCTCCAACACCATTCCACCCTACACCCCCAACCCACCATCCCTGTCCACTGAGTCTCCCTCGACAGCTGGTAGACGATCCTCGAGGAGAAGAGCAACCGGGGTGGGGGAAGCTTGGGCGAGCAAAGACTGAATGCTTCGCTTCCTGGGCCAAATACAGAGAGAATCATAATGATGTCCCCTATTGCAGGAGAAGCAGTTTTTGGGGTAAGATGGGTACCGCTTGTGGGCGGGACAGGGATCCCCTCCAATTACACAGAACACAGTCACTCTTCTGTGTTCTCCAAGCCCATAACCTACAACTGTCATGTAGATGCTGAAGAGGACAAGGAGATATCAGGGGAGAGAGGGAAAGCACAAGCAGAATGCACATGTACTCTTAAAAAAGGGTTCAGAAGTGGTTTTAGGAAAAACCTTGGTCTCTCTTTATTTGGATGCCACACTATAGCCTCCTTTAGATTATCCACATGTCTTCAAATCTGGTATGTAATCAAGGATTAGAGAAAAGTAAGGTGTGTTCAATATATGTATCAGTAAATGTAAGCTATAGTTACTGGTTGATAGATGAAGAATTTAAAATGTGCTACCCAAAAATAAACGATAATTGGTATAAACCATTTACATTATGTGGATTATGTAAAAATTTTCTTATTCTCATCTCATTAAAAGAAACTGTCCTTTCCCAAATTAGTCATCAGGAACCTCCAGATGATCCATATTTTTGCTATTTGCTGTCATTTTATTTTGACTGTGCATTATTCCCCTCATACAGTTGAAACAATTTCAATCCAAAGATATTCAAATAGTTTCATTAATGCAATGAAACTCAACTGCTTCTCTATAGTGTTAGGATTAGGGTTTAGGTTTAAAGCCTTGCATTGAGGTTAAGCTTCAGGGAAAATGATGTGTTACCAAAGGTTATTTCTTAAAAGAGTCCTTTACGGATATACAGGTGGAGGTAAATGTCAGAAATAGTTGATCAACATGATCAAAATTGAAAAACAGATATGACAAATACACAACATACAAAAAAATATTAAGAAACATCGAAAGTAAAAACAAACGAAATATCTGAGGCAGTTTGTGGAAAATGTTTGTTTCTTGGAGTACTCAGTGGAAAACAGGTAATTATCTCAGTAATTACACTGCATACTGAAATTGCAGCTTAATTATAATATAATTGTAGTATAATTCCATGCCAATGTGTATTTCTCCCCACCCTGGCAGCCTGAACAGAGTTTCAAAGTTTCCACAGAAGGCTACTCTAAGTCCCCAGTCCCCTGCTGGCCTGCTCTGAACTGCCTCTGCAGCATCCAGTCATCAGTGACCTAATTGAGCAGCTGCTGGCTCGGCGGTCACTAAGGACACAGGCCGACTGGGACAGACAGATGTGAGCTGTGTGCCCAGTGCTCAGTGCCCAGAACTCCCCACCAGCTCCTCACCTGCCCCTAAAACGTCAAACACCAGAGGAAAGGCCAATAACGATGCCAAGAACTTGGTACCTGAGGGCCAACTACAGTATCTTTGATGGTCCACTCTTTAGGTTGACTTGGCTGACTTGGCAAAAACAGCACTGCATAGCAGAAGGGAGTGTGTTTATAATGGCATAGTCACCTGGATTCTGATGCTTCAGAATAAAGGGCTTCAATTCAACCAGAATGATTTGGAACGCTGATCTAGCACCCACTGCTTAGTGTGAAAGATCAAAAAAGATAGATCACGTTTTCTGGATCACGATAGATAATGGTTTTTTTCTGATCAAAATCATTAACCAAATTCCCGATGTAAAGAACAATGAAAACGAAACATGTTTCCCAGAAAAAATGAAGTGCTCCTCATGTTTGAGCTTTGATGAAGTGGAGTCTGTGGATGTTGAGAAAGATTTGAAGAATACAGAAAAGCTGAAGGTTTCACCAGCCTGCGCAAGCAAAGGTTCGTTTGTCAGAAGGCTACTTCCACCTTTCACCTTCACTTCATTATTAAGTTTTGATTGAATACAATGGGGTTAAATTATTAAAAAAACCAACAGAAAACAATCCAGTCAAATCTCTGTGGTTTCTAGGTAGAAGTAACTGGGTGAGCTCTTCCATTGGTTAGGCCTTCAAGTGCTCAATTTAAGTCATACTGTGTCGGGTTATTTCATTTTGATTTACCATAAGTAGGTTCAATTTTGTGAGAGAAATCATCACTCTAGGCCTTCTGGAAGTCCTAGATATGTCACTGGCTGTGAACACAAGCAACAGCCTAACTAGTGGCTTTCTGTCAGACAGTAAACAGCAGCATCTCAATGTCAGGACTCTCAAGAAAGGCAACACTCAAGAAAGGCTAATATGTGCTTTTTACAAGCCTCAAACAAAACATGGATTATTTTTATGTTTCAGAAGTGTGTTTGTATGAGTTCAGACCTACTACCAGAAACTCATCAAGGCTTATTATTTTTTCTTTGTTATTTGGTTTTTATTAGCAGGCCTGGCTCTAATAACCACAGGCTGAGACAGACTTCAGTAAATAACTTTAGCAAACATAAGAATTCCACTACCTTTCAAATTCCAGTTTAAACCCTGCCTTCCTCATCTTTGACCCAAGAATGCTTGGAGACAGCATCCTATGAGTTTCCAGATCCTTAAGGTGCAGCGGAGTGGAGGATGCAGCAAATGGCTCGGAGCGAGAGAAGACTGTTGGTGTTGACCACCATCTCTCTCATTAGATTCTATTAAGCTATTTACCCTTCACCAGTGGCTGACACAAAGCTCCTTAGCCCTCGCTCCCCTCCGAAGTTGAAGTGACACAGAGACTGCGGGCTACGTTAAGAGGCCGTGAGGTCATACCGATGATGATAGTGTTGGCTAAGGGTTGCAAAAGGGATGGGCAGCGCCTCGGGGGCTGGAGAGAAGAAGGGAAAGAAGAGGAGAGACGAGCGAGCCAAAGGGAGTGAGAGATTCATTAGCAGAGTTAAGCTGACACACACACACCCTTCCAGCTTCTTCCAAGGAGCCTGATCTGGACCTGTTATTGTCTGGGACCAGCAATGTCTCTGTGTGTAAATACCAGTAGGTAGACATCTACCCATTACTAAATTTACATAGACACAAATTGCCCAACTAAATTCTCAGTTAGTACAAGACATTGGCCTGAACCAGGACAAAGTAAATGAGTGTTCTATTTATAATTACATACACATATACATCAGCATAGCGTGAAATGTCCCTTTCATGACTACCGGTTTCTGAACTGATTTGGGACCCTGTAACAGCAGGAAACTCATACATGCGTTAAATCGTCCATAACTGTTCCAGTACAGGAATGTTTTGGTTAATAATGTTTATTAAAATAAATGTGTTTTTGTGTAGCTTTTGGATCACAAATCACATATTATTCAGTGTATTATTTTACAAAATGTGTGGTCTAAATATAGTATTGGCTATGAATTCACCCAATAGTCACAACCTGTAAGTAGACAAACACTTTGAATGGCCTTTTTTGTTCTCCCATGACTTTGTTTCGATCATATCATGATACATGAAACCTTTTAAAAACATAGAATTCATGAATGAGATATTTTGGCCATAGCGGATATTATTGGCTATTTCATAACCTACTTTGGAGAAATTTCCTGATTCGCAATAAGTGCAGTTCTATAACCGGTGACCTGTCCTCTGTAATGCAAGGTAATGCTTTTGCTTGACAACACAAATACCTAATCAGCCAATCACATGACATCTAGACATCTAGACAAGTTCAAACCACACAAAATGGGGAACAACAGGGATTTAAGTGACTTTGAATGTGACATGGTTGTTGGTGCCAGACATGGCTGTTCTGCTGATCTACTGAGATTTTCACACACAACCATATCTGGGGTTTACAGAGAATGGTCTGAAAAAGAGAAAATATCCAGTGAGTGCGGCCTGTGTAGACAAAAATGCCTTGTTGATGTCAGAGGTCAGAGGAGAACAAGCAGAGTGGTTTTAGATGATAGAAAAGCAACAGTGGCTCAAATATCCACTCGTTACAACCAAGGTTTGCAGAATACCATCTCTGAACACGTCAAACCTTGAAGCAGAAGGATCACAACAGCAGAAGACCACACCGGGTGCCACTCCTGTCAGCTAAGAACAGGAAACTGAGGCTACAATTTGCACAGACTCACCAAAAATGTAACCATACAAGATCTGAAAAACGTTGCCTGGTCCGATGAGTCTTGATTTCAGCAGATGGTTGGGTCAGAATTTGATGTAAACATGAAAGCATGGATCCATCCTGCCTTGTATCAATAATTCAGGCTGCTGGTGGGGGTGTAATGGTGTGGGGGATATTTTCTTGGCACACTTTGGGCCCTTTAGTACCAATTTAGCATTGTTGAAACACCACAGCCTACCTGAGTATTGATGCTAACCATGTCCATTCCTTTATGACCACAGCGCACTACATCTACTGATGGCCTATTCGAGCAGGATAATGCACCATGTCACAGATCTCAGATCATCTCAATTTGGTTTCTTGAACAGGATTATAAGCTCACTGTACTCCAGTGGCCTCCACAGTCATCAGATCTCACCTTTGGGACGTGGTGGAATGCGAGATTCGTGTCATGGATGTGCAGCTGACAAATCTGCAGCAACTGTGTGATGCTATCATGTCAATATGGACAGTCTCTGAGGAATGTTTCCCACACCTTGTTGAATCTTGGCCAGGAAGAATTGAGGTAGTTCTGAAAAGGTGGTCCAATCCGGCACTAGCTAATATAACTAATATAGTGGCCAGTGAGTGTAGAATGTACTGCAAACTGTCACAAAACTGTAAGAAACAGTAGTACAAGTCCAAATCTGGTATAAAGAATTTGACCAATATTGGTCACATTCAGCTTAGAGCAACCCCAACAATCAAACTGTGTCTTAGTTAGGCTGGCTGTCTTAATTAAACTGACATTCAACTGCTGGTGTTCCTGTAAGCAGAATTAGCGATTTCCATTCATACAACATGCCAAAGTACAAACTGAAACAGATAAACACACGTATTTGTACAACAGGCCAGGATTTGTACTCCTGCAGCCAGTGCAGCAGGAGCTTGTCACGAGCACAAGTGATGACGAATGCACCAGGCCGTGCCCCTTTGTGTGCTGCCCAGCCGCTGCTCTGTTATGAAACCACAGCTCTTTTCATTAAGACCTTTACACAATGAGAGAGGCTACAAAGTCAATTGTCGTCTGATTATCCTCTAGCAGCGCGTCTGGCCGCCTGTTAACAAGTCCTAATGGAAAATGAAAATTGCCAGTCCACTAACAGTGGAAATACAGGGTTATACTTTCATTATGAAGTTTCCATATTGTGTTGGTAAAACTACTCATGATTTCAATAAGCATTCTGACAGGCTTTTTCGTGGCAGCAATCTTTTATGCTGCTTCTGAATGGCACAGTGCTAAGAGAGTCAGGTTTGTCTCAATTCTATGAGTGAGGAACATACTAAAGTGGAGTTTAATATGTGCCATCAGGGACAGGCAGTATTTCTACATATATTTTACATTTTTAAATACATAATAGAACTTAGTAATTTCTATTGAATTTAGCTGTAATTAAATGGCTTCATGTTTTCTAACAAAACCCTTTGTTTTGTGATTTTATAGACTAAAAATACTGTAGAGCAAGTACTTTCCATGAGATGTGTGTGATAAAAATGCAAAATGATGCCTGCAGCCTCGGAATAGTAATTTGCCTAGGATTGATGAGATCAGAATTAAAACTGGTCCTGCACAAGATGGGATGCACATTATTATTTTTATTATGATCAAACAAAGTGAAACTTCACATGAAACATCAAGCTATGTACCCCTCACACATATCCATTCTATCAGCCAAGCCCTGCACTCGTGTTGTCCTTTGTTTTCATGCATCCCTTTTGCTCAATACACTTCCATTACATTTTTGGTCACATTTAAATGAATGAAGTTCTGTTTATTAATACTGAACCACACATCCACAAAGCTTCAAATGGCACAGAATGGCCACTTTATTGGGAACACCGGCTCATCTAGGGCAAGCGCAGCAGGCCCATCTCAAAATTTTTTTTATTAATGTTATCACCAAAAAAGACTTCCTTAAATGTCTACAGTCAAGCCCGGAATTATTCATACCCCTGGAAAATTTTGACTTAGTTACTTTTATTTAACCTGCAAGAGTCCTCTTGATTGGAAACGACACAGGAGTTTCCCAGAAGATAACAAGACGATGAACAAGAGGCTTCATTGTGGAGAAAACAATATTTCTCAGCTTTTATTTACATTTGAACAAAAATTGGCATGTACAAAATTATTCATACCTTTTGCAAACTGTTATGTCAGCAATTATAGGAAGCATTTAGCTGCTGTATGTAATGGCCACCACGCTCTCCTCCCATAGATTTCGTTCCCCTTTCCCTGAGTATTGTCCATAGACACAGGTTGTCCTAACTAATACACCCTTTTACACACTTGCATGAAATTATATTCACTTTAACTGTATAAGAAATCATCTAGACAAATCTACTCCAACAGTTTTACACGAAAATACAACATTTCATATTAAATATTCTCTTATTTATTGAACGTCAGTGTACGTATAATATTTGTACTTCATAAACTGCAGTTACTTCTTAGATTTAACATTTTACACAAAAGAAGAAGGGAAAGTTGTAGAATAAAAGAGTTTGAATTTATTTTACTTTGTCAGCATGTCTCTTCATAGTTTCTTCATAGTTATTTTCTTTTCATAATGTGCAGCTGAAATACAGAGTGCAGCTGAAATTCACCCACAACTGGCAAGAAGCAAATGTTTCAACTGTGTCTCTCAGCAATTGCAGCTCCCTCAGAGACACTTCAGAGGTATTTACTTCCAGTAATTACTTGTCACAGTAGCCAGCAGTTCATGTGGTTTTGATCAGTAATGAGTCGTTACTATAAAAATAGCAAATAGCTTGAAAGCAGTTCTCTAGGAGCGCTGGGAGACTCAATAACTATGGTTTAGTTAATAGTGAACTACTCTAATCATTAGTTTACCGTAACCTATGGAATAACTAATCAGAACTTTCTGAGAGTTAATAGTTGTGATTTAGGTGTTAATGCAGCACTACTTATTTTTCCCCATTTTAGTCTCTGCCTAGTTCAAGTAAAGTCAAGTAGGTTTAATTGTCATTGCTATCATATATACACAGTACACCGTAAACGAAATAATGTGCCTCCAGGACTATGGGGCAACACAACAGAACGCAACACTGCAGACAGGACAAAGAACAAGAGCAACAATACAACAAGACGAGACAAGACAAGACAATGTTCAGTGCAACTGACTGGTATTAGTTAACTACATTATATGGACAATGCCTGACCATTACACCAACGCCATGCTTCTGACTTTGTGGACACAGTTTTGGGAAGAATCTATTCTATTCTCGTGCACAAAGCAAGCACCATGAAGACATGGTTGAATGAGTTCTTGTGGAAGACCTTGACTGGCCCTCACAGAGCCCTGACATCAATCCCATCCAACACCTTTGGGATGAACTGGAACGGAGATTGTGATCCAGACCTTCTCGTCCAACATCAGTGTCTGACCTCAACAGGAATTTGTTGCCCATTATTTCTGCTCAACAGAAATAATGGGCAACAAATCCCACAGAAACTCCTAAATATCACGGAAAGTCTTCCACGAAGAGTGGAGACTGATATAGATGCAAAGAGGGACCAACTCCATATTAAAGTCCATGTAGTATTTGATTGCAATATCATCAAACTCCACGTTGGTGTAATGATCAGGCATCCCAATACACTTATCTATCTAGTGTACTTGACTTTCTAGCTGTAACATTTTGTTCAGTTTTGTATCCTCTAGAAAAATAGCCATCAAAACTGTCTTCTCCCCTAAAATGGTTGTAGTTCCTCCCACTTTCAAGATTCATAATCTGTAGGGTGCTTTCCAACTCTATAAAAAGAACATTTCAGTTTAAAGATTACTGTAGCACCACTGTAGGAGGCGAGTGAGCATATTTGCAACAGATGTAACAGCATTAATATTTTTCTTCTTTGGCTGGAGTGTCTCTTTTACATATTGTTTCATGTAATTTCTAAAGACCAGACACTGATGCGACGTCTCCCTGCCAGGAACAAACAAGTTGGTGACTTTCCAAGCATAGCAAGCTAAGATGTACCTTCAGTAATTAAGCAAATATGAGGCCGTTTGTTTTCATATGTTGTTTGCTCAATTATTACATGCTACATTTGAGGAGAAAGAAAGATTTCAGAAGATCTTCCACAATAACCGACAATGAATGTGCTTCCAAAATAGGAACCCAAGTCACATGGCTATATCCATGCAGCTTAAAAATACTAATTAGATTGTTTCAGCATTTTCATCATTCAACTCCGTTGATGTACAGCTGACCTCAGGCATATTTGGTGTGTGTGTTTTTTTTCTTTCTTTTTTTTCTTCCACCTGAATGCTTAATTACCTAAATGAACTCATTATGTGCTTCATTGGACTAATTTAACTCTTTTGTCCAAGGTCAGGCCTGACAAAGATTTAATATGACCCTGGGAGCCTAGGAGACAAAGGCATGTATGGACCACGTGTCTCACACCTGACCGTGAAAGACTAACCCGATGAGCCTAAAGCAGCCAAGAACTGGAATTTCTCAGACAGTCCATAGACACTGTTGCTTTAGTTAACTAGTATAAAACGTCTTTAACACAGTATAGTAATTATCTGTATCCTTAGGTGTCTAAAGTGAGAGTCAGAAGTTCTAAAAGGACACTGAAGGAGTCAAAGGCTACAGTAACTATGTCGCTTTCAAAAGCGAAGACGTAGAACAAGTTATTTAGCAATAATTAAGTTAATTATGACTTTTTCTTTTTAGAGGTTGGGGGGCACGAGAGCTCTTTGAACTGTTTGATCTGAAAAGGTATACTGAAAAGTCATTACAGCAAGAATTTCCATAAGAGGATCGTATTGATTGAACAGTTTTTTGACTTAAAAAAAGACTAACTCTGAAATCTTTGTTTATTTGTAGATATCAATGACAAATGGTCATTCCAAATTCAAAATGTCTTATTATGATGCTCTGTTATTAAAAGAAGCTATTTTGGAGGTGTCAAGGGTCAGTAAACTCCAACAATTTTGATATTTTTTAATCATGTGTAAATGTGTACAATTCAACCAAGTAAAATATTCAGTGTGTGTGTGTGGGGGAGGGGGGGAGGGGGGGGGGGGGGGGGGGGGGGGGGAGGGGGGGGGGGGGGGGGGGGGGGGGGGAGGGGGGGGGGGGGGGGGGGGGAGGGGGGGGGGGTGAGGGAGAGAGGGAGGGAGGGAGGGAGAGAGAGAGAGGGAGAGAGAGAGAGG
>JBBJLR010000042.1:8256528-8272830 GCA_037577145.1 Brachypetersius gabonensis | reverse complement strand
TGTGTGTGTGTGTGTGTGTGTGTGTGTGTGTGTGTGTGTGTGTGTGTGTGTGTGTGTGTGTGTGTGTGTGTGGTTGGGGCTGAAACTTGAGGTGATCAGCTTCCAGTGGAATAAACATGGCTTAGTTGTCTAGTGATGCTGTACTTGCCCATATAAAGATTAACAGTGGTCATAGTCTCTGTTATAAGAAATTATGAAACCAAACATAAGGAACATAGCAAAACAGAACAGCACATGCTAACGGTTAAGAAAGAAACCAATTTTAACTGAAACTAAAACTGCTCTCCATTAAAGAACTGAATACCGCTGAAATGGATGCCTAGAGCGACAAAGCTGATACTGTAAACAAATAGTTGAAGTATATGTTCACTCAAATCTATTCCGTAAATACATATCACAAGCTTCATTTCATTTAGGCAGTGCAGACTTGTATAATGTTAGTGTGAAAACAAATCTTTTTAACTATCTACTGATCTGCAGCAATGTTTGTGCATTTGCTGGTGGATGCTAACTTCATAGATTTGCGGCGTTAGCCTAAATATTCCCATATTACAGTACATAAGGCAGAGCGACTGAGGGCCCTTAGACTGCTGTAGATGCACGTTTAAACACATTTTAAAATACAGTAAAATACTGTCATTTTATAATGCAGCATGCTGAAGTTGCTGATGGTTATTGCTGAAGTTTGTGTAACTTCATGCGGATTTTTTGTAAGTTAAAATACTTCCATTTAATACTGCAGTTCTCTATGGGAGCAGGAAGCAAACAGAACAAGAGATAGGAAAACATTAATTTCATTCTAACCTGTGGAACTCCGTTTTAATCAAGACTGTGGGCATCAGTGCTTTACTAGACAGTGATTGCTCTCCCTCCCTCAGGGGCGTGCGAGCCTCAGAATGTGGCACTGCAATAGGGTTTGAAACAGGTGCCCAGACTGAAGGTTAGGACACCAGAATCCCACAATATTTTATTAAATTATCTTGAATTCTTCTTGGGTCCTCTGGAGAGATGTCTTCTAAGACCTTCTAACTTTTTAGTTCTTTAAAAACAGAAAAGCTCTCAAGGGAACCAAAGGTGGTTCCCTTAAAAGGGATGTCTGCATTTTGCACCTTCAAACACAAGTGACCGCATTTTGCACCTTAACAGGAAGAGTGGCTGCATTTTGCACCTTCAAACACAACGTACGCATCATACCAGTTTTGTAAACGTATTACTTGATCACGGTAGCAACAGGAAATGACTCATACCTCCCACATCACATAAATAGCCTTATACACATGAAATGATAAGACTAGGACAATGACCAAATGACCAAACCCATCCCAAAAACATTACTGTACACAGATCATAATCAGATAGCAAAGCAACTACAGTACTAAGCAACTGTCAAAGACTATATATTTGTTTACTTTTAGACAAGAAAGCATTTAAATACAAGATATTCATTTTTGCATTCAGAAAAAAACAAAATACACATATTTGTCAAAAAAGGACACAGAATACTTAAAACACTAAGTGTACAGTCAATATTTATCTTGTACGAATGTGTAGACATAAAGAAAGTTGTTACTGAGAAAAGATATAGATGAAAAAGAAAAACATTTGTGCAAGAACGCCAAAACTGGATATCTGGATATCAGAAGGTTTGATGGGCGTATAAGTGTGTAATTGAGATCATGAGAAGCAGAAACTTCAGCACAGAATGCAGAAACTTTTAAGACTGAACTTACATTTACAGCATTTAGCAGACGCTCTTATCCAGAGCGACGTACATCAGTGCTTAAAGTAGTCCACAACTGTTCTTAAAACCTATAAAGACTGAAAAGACTCTTGATGCACGCCTTCCTCTTCTTTTGAGCAACGCAGGTTCAAGACGAGCTGTGCTTGATGCCCTGAGAGGACGAGAAGTAAGTCAAGTAGGTGAATGTGGTTCCTGTGTGTACTGTCTTGTTTTGGGAAAAGAAAGGTGGTCATTGCACTTTTGCCCAGTTTTGTTCTTGATTAATATTGAAACATTCAAAAAGTGTTGAATGTGAATGCAAAGGCAATTCATAGGTTAATTATGCATTTGCTATGTATCTACAAAATTGCATTTCAATAGCATAAGAAAACAGATATTTACAGGTTAAGATGATGTTAATACTGACACCTTTGGGAAACCAGGGCTTTTTGAGATGTGCTGGACTCCATTTAAATGACCTCAAACACTTTATATCATGCTGTTCTCTTCAAGCAGACATCAACTTCCCATTCAGCTGATGTCTATTGAGTACACTCTTGCATTTTCCTATGGTGCCTCCTAGGCTTATTTAGCCATGGTCTCGCCTCTTTCTATGGTGTTTCCTTGGTTCCCTCTGTGATCTTTCGTTTTACCCATTTTCAATAGCATCAATGTCGCAATCACTCGTCTGGAGGCCGCAGGAAGAGATCAATCCAACTGCGGGAGAGCAGTAACCCAATCACTTCGACCCTTTCCTCCCTTCACTTCATCTTATTGGCCCCACGGCTCACACAGGATGCCTCAGGAGAAAACAGGGGGAAACATCTCCCAAGAATATTTTGGATCAATGGCTTTATCAGCAGGGGTGTTTTGTGGACCTTGGAAGTGTGATCTTTTATTAACCTCTTAAACTCGAGGTTGATCATTATTTATTAGTCTTAAGACTTATTATAGACCATCTGTTGCACTATATGGACAAAGGTATTTGGACACCTGATCATTACACCAACAGGGACATTATGAACATTGCATTCAAATACACAGACTTTAATATGGAGTTGGTCCCCCCTTTGCAGCTCTAACAGCTTCCACTCTTCTTGGAAAGCTTTCACAAGATGTTGGAGTTCCTGTGAGAATTTGTGCCTATTAAATCTGTAGAGCATTTATCAGAATCAGAATCAGAATCGCATTTATTGGCCAAGTATGTGAGTGAACACATACAAGGAATTTGATTCCGGTTGATGGTGTCTCTCAAGTACAACAGTATAAAAACAACAACAATATTAAAAGATGCAATGAACAATACACTGAGCAAAACATAATATACATAATATACAATCTACAATATGAATACGTAATATGGATTTATATTTATAAATATAAGATAAATCTTAACAAATGTGTATAAGTATTTTTGTACATGTATGTTTGTACTATTGTATGTACTACTATTTCTAAATATAAATATATATATAAAAATAAATCTAAATCTTATATACAGAAAATACAATTACGGAAGAATATACCAGAGTGTACATGGAGTGCATTTGCAATGCCGCAGGTGTTTAACAGTGAGATAGTTTAGCTGTTTAGGGAGATGGCAAGGGGAAAGAAACTGTTCCTGTGATGCTGGTCCTGGACTGCAGGCTTCTATATCATCAGGTCAAAGAGTCTGTGTCCAGGGTGGGAGGGGTCTGTAATGATTTTCCCTGCCCTTTTCCTGGTTCTTGAGTGGTACAGGTCCTGGATGGAGGTCAGGGACCTCAGAGCTGGGCTCCATTCCAGTTCAATCCAAAGTTGTTGGATGGGGTTGAGGTCAGGGCTCTGTGTGGGCCAGTCAAGTTCTTCCACATCAAACTCATCCCAACATGGTCTTGGTATACTGGAACTTCCCTGGAATTAAGGGGCCTAGCCCAAACCCTGAAAAACAAGTGTGTCCCAATACCTTTGTCCATATTGTGTATGTAAAATTCATTTCGGTTGCTAATTGATTACTAGCTGCATATGTAGTAATCTAATCTCTAATTTCTATCTAGTCTATCTGTATTGTACCGTCGAATACTGGTATTTTTATGGGTTGCCATGTACACAAAATTTTTTGGCAGAAATCATTACCAAAATAATGACAGAGTTTTTAAAAAAGCACTGGGATTGTTTGAAAGTTCAGTAAAACGTGAGGACAGCATGGCGAAACCTTTTGTCATGTTTATTTAAACTTAAAACCCATATTGTTGTTGTATGTCCCTGCTGTAGATCTGAATTTGAGTTACAAAATAAGTTAGTCGCTTTGGATAAAAGCATCTGCTAAATGTAGAAGCTTACACTCTTAATAAAGTACATAGAGGTGCCAAAAAGAAGTAAGGTTGTGGAAAATCATTTTTGTTCCCCAAAGAACCTTTCAAGAGTTCAAAGACCCCTTTTAAAGTTCAAAGAACCTCAACATAATACTGAGAAAGAACCTTGCTTGACATTTCACATCTCATCTGCACAATCACATCTCATCTACAAAAACATTGTTTATGAAACTACAATTATTCTTCTATGACCTCTCTTTTATTTTTTTTAAACCTTTGTGTACTTTATTAAGAGTACAAGCTTTTAGAGTTATTATAGAACTCAAACTCAGAGCTACAGCAGGCACAAATTGTTACTTCCATTGTCACTGGTAGTTCAGTAGAGGTTAGATAAATAGAGATTAAACAGAAAGAGATATGGTTGAAAATAGCTGGAAACGAGTAGGTGCAAGTAGGCACTGGGAAACGTCATCCGACTCAACACTTCCCGAAGTCATGTGGTCTGAGTTTTGGGAATAGCGAGTCAACTGGGAGGTGGAAAGAGTGTGTTTGGGTGGATGGGGTGGCGGATGAAGGTAGGTGGAAACATTAAACTCCTCCCCCCTCTGCAGAGCTGGGCCTGGTGTGGGGAATCCTTTGGGCTTGGATGGGCTAATTAGGGTGAGTGGTTGGGAGAGAAGCACAGGTGTTAGCCAGAGCTGCTCGCCATATAGAGTAATGGCTGCTCTGTTACCCCACACACCCCCAGTAATTTGTCGCCACACTGTGTAACCATGCATCTCGCTGCTCCACTTCTGCACACGTTTCATTAATTCTTTTTATGTGCCTATTCATTCTTGTTATTTATTGCCCACACAATGTTAACACCATTAGCGGGGAGACACAACAATGACTTTGCCTCTGTAGTCCTTACCCGAGCCGTGGGGAGCCCGCAGGATGTGGTTTATTGGGTCAAGGTGCTGTGTGAGGCAAAGACTTGGGACAAGGGTGTGTGTGTGTGTTTGTGTGTGTTTCTATGTATGAGAGATGAGCGCAACTAAACTGCACTTATGTAGCAGGACCTGCGCTGATCAGTTACCAGAAAGTCAATTCTGGTAACTGATTCTGTTCACAAATGCATTTCTTCGGCTGTTGATGGAGAAGCTTTGCAGAACATTAGCAAAATACCCATTCAACCCAAATAACAGACTCTAGCATGTTAACTTAAAATGTTAAGTTGTCAATAATAAACGCTAAACCAGCAGAACTATATTGTTATAGCTAATGAAACATTAGACATGAAATTTGCAGTCTTAACTGAAAATCATAATGCACTCAAACTTCCATATTTTGCGCAAAAACGTTTTTGCTGACGTTCTTTAAAGCTTGTTACACCTACACTACAAACAACAGTTCTATCTAACATTCTATATAGTCTTATATCGTTTTTGTTAGTGATATATAGAGCAATTTTAAAGATTATTTAAAGAACAACAGGTTTTCCATTTAAGAGACAAACCATTTAACCAAAAAAAACCCCAAAAGCATTGAACTGGTTCTTTGAGCGAAAAGTCATCCATGCATTCGAATGGTTATTTAAGTGTTTGTGGTTCTACGAAGAACCATTGCCTTTACGAAAGAACCCTGTTTTCAGAGCATAGCTGAATCGTGATTGACGCAGAATGAATCAATAGTTACAGTGGTGTCATAGCAACACTTACAAGTACTAACAATCGCATCCACAGTGATGACGGCTTAAAGAGTGAGCTTAATGCGTAATGCCTAGCTCTTTTCAACACAGGATTTGAAAAGATAGTCCCTTTGCACTGTGCTTTTGCCAGTTCAATAATGAATAGCGACTCTCATGCCATATTTATGCACACAAATCGACAGAGAGTTGAGAAAGAAGGGGATAGAAAGGAAAAAGAGAGGGAAAGAAGCCTTGGCAGGCTCATTCGAGAGCAAAGATGGGGTAAACTCGAGAGAGGAATGGGGAGCTAGAGGAGAAGACAGGGAGTGCGAGAGATATAGGTAAAGTGAGTCAGAGAGGAGAATAAATGGTGAATACTGCCATTAGGAGCCTAAGTGCCAGTGTGCAGGCAAGGGGATGGAGCAGAAGCATATCAAAGAACACTCTCCTAGATTAGGCCCAGCTCCAAACACTCATCCAGTGCTCATCCAAACAGAAATGTCAGAAACGCCTTGCTTGAGTCAGCAACTATGTGCATGAATGCATTAATGTGATCTAGTCCTGTACTGGTCTGTTCAGAAGCAGCACTGTACAAAAATCAGTGCATCTATTTATTTATTAAATGATTTGTCGGTTTATTTAACAGCAGAACTCTTATCAAGTTTCCCCCGCGAAGTCACGGCTCAGAATTCGCGGCCGCAGTCATTTGCATAGTTTTTCTTAAAACCTAATAATTATAATTGTTCTTCGAAACCCCTGCAAATTCACAGAAACTACACTTTTTTTTTGTTTTTTAAGGCAATATATATGTTTTGTAAAATAAATATCGTAATGTAAATTCAGCAAAATTTCCATATAAAATATAACTGTATTAAAATTTTTAGTACTGTCGAGAGAACACAAAGTAACTGTATACAAAAAAATCTTGGTATGATGAAATACCATGTAGCCAATCCGAGAGCTTTATTCATTTCACTTGCTGCTGATTGGCTGCTGCCCTGTGACACATCTCTGGCAGCTGCATAACAGTTTCCTGTGTGGAGCTATCTCAAGTTTATCTAGCCTTTGTTCGCTCAAAACTTGGACCAATGAACTGACATAAACATAAACAACAGAAGCCAGATGGTTATAAGAGGGAAATGTTTAACCTGCAAACTTACCCGGTTACTCGCACTCCTCTTCTGCATCAACTCCTCTGTTGCTAAACTTTACTTGCAAGGAGATAATTTTGAAATATAATGTCTAACTTCTAGCTACGAACTTCTAGCTAGTTACATTTGGTTAATTTACCAGGTGAAAATAAACACACATCCTCTACAGAAAATGCACTTTAGCTCATGTCATGCCTATTTTCTGTTAAATTGCTGAATTTGACATGAATGATGCACAAAACTAAATGAATAAAATCAAGGAAAAATCATGGCACATTTGATATTTTATGCTTTATTTTGTTTGTGTGTTTGAACAAAAAGAATTTGTGGAGAAAAATACCATATTTTCAGCTTGTGCTCTGTAGAACGTGTAAATGCTTAACTTTTTCCCTGTAGAGGACGTGTTCAATTTTCACTTAGAAACCCAACAGCATGTGTAATTCGACCGAGGGTGTTCTAACGTCTGAATACAACAATAGGCAGAAATCGCTGCAAGCTTGATTCAAGCGTGATGGTGTTTCCACATGAATAAAATATCAACAACAGTCTTTCAGTTTACTTACTTTTGGTGATAATTGTGTTGTGTAAGGTGGAAATGATCCACACATTTGAATGAAGTCGATTCAGTGTGTTACTTTTTCTTCGTTTTTTTTTCCTGAGCACAGATCAGTCTAGAACAAGTACTGTACAGAAATCACCGCAGGCTCTCATCACACCAAGCAAACAACAAACCATCATCAGAGCCAATCAATGCTAATCATTAAAACTGTGGGAGCCATTTCTGGATCTATTTCCATAATAAACTTTCCATCTATTTGATTGTTGGCTTTGTTTTGGGGCCTTGCACGCTTTGCGAAGCCGAGGTAGGAGAGGCATCTTGAGAAAGAAAACACGTCAGGCGCTCGCCGGCTGCACCTTGACTACAGTAACACATTTAATTGACATGCAGTAATGGTGTCAAAAGCGCTGGCAGGCTCGGTACTTACACTGACGACAGGGCTCAGCGTTCCTCCAGTCACACGAGCTGCGACATCTTGACATCGTCGCAGCCGTGACGCACTGCTGATCTGTATCGGTATTTCATACATCCCCAGTGAACACTGTTCATTTGCACCCCACAAGCCCACGGTAGGCTGGGGAGGGGAACAGCAAGCTGCTACCAAACTTTACTTTTGTTCGTCAGCTTCTGTGGCACCATCTGTGGTTTGCTGCAACTCAGTTTAGCTTCAAAAACAACATTTCTGGATGCTCCAGTCAATCAGAATACTGTAGACCGTAGGCTCATGGTTTAGTACTATTAATAGTTCTGTGAGTACATTGAAACCAATAGGCCTTATGTAATGTAGAACAAGGAACAGTGCATTCAAAATTAAATGCTTGTTGGGCCCTGAAAAGCCATGTGTTATGACTTTCAACCCTTTCTTCCGATGTCACAAACACCACATTTACATATGTCTGACTATTCAGTCAACAGACGTATAGCCCCACCCATTTACAGTAAAGTAATGTGGAGTGTTCCAGTCTAGACTTACCGAATGAGGCACAATGCCAATCAAAACAGAGGTCATTTAAATGTATCAGACTTAATAGGCACAGAAAGAAAAGTACTCTGTTTAATTATAGGGGGTTAAAGGGCTGAATGTTCTGGTGAAAATTAGTAAAAAAAAAAAAGTAAAAATTAATTTTGGCACATAAAACCACACATAGATAGATAGATAGATAGATAGATAGATAGATAGATAGATAGATAGATAGATAGATAGATTTTTTTTCACATTGCAGTCATATTATAAATACATAATATAACTTCAGTCATAATATAACTGTACACTCAACGAATTTTGTTGTCATTGACAAAAACTGCCATTTCTAATGGTTAATTATATACAATAATTTACAGCTAGGCCTTTCTTTTATATTTTGGTCCACTCTCAGATCCTCAACCTGCCGCATACTTAAGATATTCCACAAGCTCATTTGAATTATAACACACACTTATGCTCATTCTCCATTGTTTGAAAGCTGCGATACCTGTGATAATGAAGTGTCATGTGCCTGATTCTTACATCACTGTTGTCAACCAGGACATTTGGTAAACTGTAGTCGTGGAGGTGGCAAGCTGTCACCTTCCCATGCCATCACGACAGGGGCTCTGGAGCTTTGTAGGTGAGAGAATTGATGGTAATCAAAGCCCAGGTGTCACCTTTTATTATCCATGCACACAGCTCATTCAGTGCGAGAGGTGTCTAACCTGATAATGAAGGCCTCGAGGTGCATCCAGGGAACGACGCACGCGGGACTAAGAACAATGAAGAAAAGCTTTTGTTGTAAGATAGTGCTCCAAACTCAAGCAACTTTTGGCATCAGTGCTCTCAGCATGGGGTTATTTGGTGGTGTTAACCATTGTGTGTTAACCAGTGTACTGTTCTTTTATACATTCAGTGAAAGAAACAATTCCAAAATGAGATGCATATGTGGCTGTCATAAGAAATCTCCTCACTACAGGACAATCAGACACATTCCAAGGCTGATTTATTTCTCCTGACGATGTTCCGAATATCAAGCGGATCCAAAACGGTTATCCTCCCAGATTAAGGCTCTGTGCTGTGCTGCGCATATAATAAAATCTTTACCCGCAGTCTGGTCATTCCAACCCCATTTCAAAAATATTATCCTCCTCTTGACTGTCTAATATAAAATGCAGTGGTGAGGTTATGCGTCTTGAAAGCAATGTGAGGCCAAATGAACAGACAGAACATAAGGATAGAAATTAAATTCAGGGAAATACCGACGCTACTGCCCTTATGGGATTTGCAGTGTTATATTACTACCATGCAGGCTGTACTGTACATGAGTACATTCTGATTTCATAACTTCAGCCATCATATCTCTACCGTCCCATAACCAATATTAAATCGTAAAGCTGCTCCATCAAGCTGGAAACCAAAGCAAAGCTAGTGATACAATAAAGGGTTTGTGGCAAGAAATGATTTCAAATTGCAGTGAAATGCCAGAAGAAAAAGTCTTGTGTCCTTAACAATGGCTGTGAAGGGCCATATTTTCACCAGAAACTTGGATGAGAACTTTTTTGTCTGTTTTAGAACTTATTTTGTCTAGTTCTTCTTTAAATGTGAGGTATTAAGATTATTTAAAATTAGTTTAAAAAATGATTACGTCTATGTTGTGTTTTTAAGAATTTGTATAAAGACTTGCTAATATTGGACTTAAAAACACAACTTTGATATAATATTAAGGACAAAAAAATATCTTCAGGTTACATACAGTATATTATGTATCAATCACATTATGTGGTTGTTTCTGTGTCAGCAAAAAAATTGAACATTTTGGTCTGGCAGACAAGAGGTTAACACTGTTTAGTGTAAACTGTGTTTTAACCTTATCGACATCATAAAAATCTTGTTCTCATCTGCCGTGTTTGTTTTAATCAAAAGACAAAAAGTCCTGTTTTGGCCAGACCATGGCCTCACAGCAAAAAGGTCTTGTATTGAGTTCCTGTCTGGGATGCTCAGGGCCCTTTCTATGTGGAGTTCAAATTTTCTCCATTTTTCTGTGGGCCACTCTGGTTTCCTCCCACAGTCCAAAGACATGCACGTCAGACGGACTGGACATGTTAAGATGTGTGTGTGCATCTGTGTGTTTGCTCTGTAATGAACTGGGAGCCTGTCTAGGATGCTCATCTGCCTTTCGCCCTATGACCAACGGGATAGGCCCCAGCACCCACCTCCCCCCAACTCTGGCTAAGGTTTAGCATTGGATAGTCTTATATTACGGACCAGGCATACGTTTATGAAAGAAAACAAAAACTTTACAGTTTTAACTTTATAGTTCAAACAGCAGTTGATATTTTCAAATAATTATAATGATAATTAAATACATAGTTTGTTTTATATAAGGTTTGCAATAAACATAGTTTTCCAAAGGCTGGAAATGTTACAAACTTAACTGCACAAGACCTAAAAGCTGGTCTAGCAAAATGAAGTGGAAAGCTAAATGCAGTAAACTTCATCTGTCTGGTTCCACTGTGGTCACTCAGCTATTTTTCATTAAATGCAGAAAGCCGCTTGCACTGGTGTAATGTGACACATATATATTTCAGAGGTTTGACTAGGAACTCGCTAATGCCACTCAGACCATAATCCCACCCATTTGGTGTCAATCATGTACCCTACTTAGCATCGGGGACATTTTAGAAATGGCAGCAGCCATATTGTCCCATTTGGCCAAGAGTTTGATATCCCACCTACAACAGGTCAGAGGAAAATAGGCCCCCTTGAACAGGCCTTCCAGCCACTTCATGATAAAAGGACCTCATCTCATGGTGAAGTACAGCATTATAACAGACAGAGTCCAGTCCACAGACTGTACAAAACAAGAGCAACAAGTCATTTTAAAAGCAGTGTAGCCATACAGTAAGTGTTTGTTCTTAACACAGATATTAATCACAATTAGACATATTACAATACACAATAAACACAATAACACCATCACAATAAATATATGGATTTCAGCGAGTTCACTATACAGTCCTTGTGGATGCCCAGTGTCATGTACTGTTACCATCAGATATCTGGATACTTAATTAAATCTAAGTACATTTATTAAATCAGGTGTCCTGGAGAATTAAAAAAATCCAAGCAAACAATGTCATGTTAAAAAACATATTACATTTGACAGCTTGACATTTTTAACTGCTTTCTTGTTTGCTTGCATGTATTTTTTTTTTATTAACTTTGCCGGCAGAAAGACATTCACGGCTGAGATAAATGGCTTTAAACAATGTGCATAGGTTCCTATGACTTTTGCACAGTACTGTAGTTTTGGAACACTTCTAGCAGTCTATTCATCAAGAAATGTAGGCAGAGCACAGCTGGTGTTTTTAAATGATATAAGCAAAAAACAAACAAAAAAGATATCAGATGAAACAAATATCAGTCACAATATATATTAATTGTTTGGAAAGTTTATAGAAAATTTAATGAATTGACCAATTGAAAAGATCCAAAATTAAACTAATTTAACGCCTTATTTTGTTGGTTTCATGCAAAATTAAAAGGTGAAACTGACTGTCACACAATAGACATTTAGGTATATTAAACCATTTCATCTTCTGTTCAAAAGTTACTGAAGAGAGGGATCCAAATGTGAATGTGAAATTCAAAACGGTCATTTTCCATAAGCATTGAGTTTATTTGTTTTCCTTGTCAGAATAGGTTCTGTCAGTCTATCCACACTTCTCTACTGTGGAACTATCAAACAGTTTTCATTTCAACATGTGAGCATAAATCAAAGCGGCCTGGCTAAGGCCTCCGAAAGAACATCCACAAAATGTCCATTTAGAACCATATAGCCCATGTTTGTCTGGTTTAGACACATGCCTGGAGGCTAGCTGCCTTCCTTAACAGTGGTGTTGTCTTGAAAGGCTAGAAGAACCCTCTGTATCCACAATTCATTTCCCTCTGAGTCATGCCCACCCTGTTGGCGGCCTGGCAGGTTTGGCATTGAGACGAGCAGTTGCCCTGGGCTTTCGCTCAGTGTGAAAGGACATCTATTTCAGCCTCTCAGTGGACCTGCCAGTTCACCTGGGCCTTGGATCTCCTTTTTCCACAGCGCTGTCTTCAAAGAGACTGGACTCCATCCCTTAAACACACCGGCTTCTGTCATTTCGCTGACAAAATACTTAACCAAAGAGACAGTTATATATGTTTCTTTATGTCCACAGATGTTACCGACACCTCAGCAGATGTTTTGATGGGCTTTCCTCCATTGGTTTGATCCGCAGCCACCAACTAGGGATCCACTACTTAACTTTTAGTCTACGTTATACAGAATGCCAGTTTAAACACAAACGCCTCATCATCTAGAACCACTTATTCTCAAGGTTGGTTGACTTTTTATTCTAGCCACACATCAAGCACAGTTAGAAACAAGTCGTTTCTAGCTAGCTATCGTGAAACTTGGCTAAGGTAGTATTTAAACTGCCCACACTTCAGTTCCCCTCTCTACACAATGTAAATATTAGTTTCATGTTCAGACTTTCTTTTTTTTAATGTATGAAAATAATGGCTATAACACAAAGATGCCAGAACACATAGTTTGCTACGGATGGGACTGCACAGCTGCAGACCAGTCAGAGTACCCATGCCGACCACTGTCTGCAGCCAAAAGCACCTGCAGAACTGGACCATGGAGCAATGGAAGGAGGTGGTCTGGTCTAATAGAAGACACTTTGAGAAGAAGACAAGCCAGTAGAAGCCATGTGATGCTCTGAGCAATGTTCCACTTAGAAACCTTGTGCCCTGGAATTCATGTGTTGTTGCTTTGACATGTACTACCAACCAAAACCAAAAGACCAGTTCATCCCTTCATGGCAACAATATCCTCAAATGGCAGTGTTGTCTTTCAGCAGTACTAAACATCCTGAGTGTCATTATTTTGCTAGCCCCTGGCATTCACTTCTCTACCCTGGATTCAATACTACTTAGGGCTGGGCTACATAAAAAGAGTTTTTTTATTCTGCTCACAAATGCAACTGATGTCTTCAGAAAATGTTTCTTTTTTCAAGCTTAACTCTGAAAGTGACTGAAGAAGCTTGTTATAGGGGCTCCCTGCTGAACAGGTCAGAGAGGGATAGTTAAAGTGAGCTGTAGGGGAGGCTTAGCTGTTGGTGGTGAACTTCTGATAATTTTAATAGTTAATAGTTATACTGTGTCCCAAATAGGGCTGGGCACACAGTGTTTTCACATTAATGCATTATTTAACTAATGCCGACAATTATTTTACCGTATGTTAACGCAGGGTTTTTTTTAAATCTTTTTATTTTGAAAGATCGTTGCTTTTTGTGCTAGTCGGTAGCGCATGGCACTATACATGTCAGCTGGTTTTCCCGAGGGTCTGGTGTCCCATTACTTTTGTCCATATAAAATGTAATATAATATATTCTGCAATATGGACAAAAGTAAAGAGGACGCCTGACCAGTACACTAAAAGGGACTTTAATGACATTGCATTCAGATACATACTTTTTGCAGCTGCAATAATGGTTTTGCCCCACCCGTCCCCCGCTCTGGACTGAGGGTAACTTGTTTTCTATAACAAACTAGATCAAATGTGGATGCCTTGCAGTGGCAAATAGCTTTGTAACTGTGTGAAAGGAGAAACTACTGTTAAGAAGTTACTTATTTATTTAAACCATATGGTACTGCGCATTTGTTCAAACAGCAGTACTTTTAACAAAACACTACTTTTGAAGTAATTATATAATTTTAAGCATCGCTAAAAATTTTAATCGTTGCCCAGCATTAGTCCTAAACCACATCCACAAGTCTGCTTCAAATGAATAAAGAGCAAAATGAGTTTTAGGCAGAATGGGAGATATTTTACTGATGATTTACAGAGATGACTTGGGTGTTTAAGTGACTTGTGACTTCCTGTGTTTGAAGGCAATGTTAGCTTCACAGCTGCAGTTCTACACTGATGAATTAGCAAATACGTCACAAAAATGTCATTTTCTCACTCTGGTAAGTGGTAATTGGAATACTATGTGAATCTGATATTTTGGTGAACAACTTTGGGATGAAGCGGTTTAACCCAAACTACCCATGATTCACAACATGACAGCAATTTATTGTAGTTACTGAACAGCACATCTCAAGATCAGTAGCTGATACCACACAGTTTAAGAGGTTTAATGTTTGATTAGCATGTGAAGAACAATTCTTTGACACATATTTCATCATTTTGAGATTATTATGCTGATAATACGGTGAACATGTTTGCAAAAGGAAATACAGTGTGTATCTTCTTCACCTGTACTGCTAAAATCTCCCTTCTGACAATGGGTGACGGTCCCTGAAAAACTGGATAGAAGGTCTAAGTGAGTGTTCTTTACATCTGTGTTCATTTCATTTACTGCAGATTAAGCCTTGCTTTTCATTTCTCAAATAAAAGTCATCAAGCCCTGTTCTTCAGCGCTAAACTAATTTACATTTTCAGTTAATTCCTCCAAAAGAATCTCATGATTTTGAGAGCGAAGCTTTACAAATAGAGAAAGTGTGATATGCGTAATTCTATGAAGAGCATGGGACAATGTGACCCGCAGCTTCTTGACCTCATAATTTTCTATTATATGAAAGCATCAGAGCAACTTTTTGGTCTCATTTCAAGACCCGAGGGGCAGATGAGAGGTTTCTTTGTTTCTTCAGCTCTAACGCTACTTAATTTGTTAAAAACTTGGAGATGTTCAGGGATGGACGGATAAATAACTTAACTTAGCCACCTGGCTTTGCAGTTGAGAAGGACAGGAAAAGGTTGTTCTCAATGTCACCGTGTTACATCTTCTTTAATGTGATTGCTTTGGGGTGAAACTTACGAAAACGACATATCAGACAAACAACCAGGTCCTATTCTCATAAGAACTCACTTTATGTGAAGAGCTAAGAGAGACAAACATCTTGCAAGAGCACATGAGGTCATGCTTGGTCCGATAGCACAAACAGAGCCCATGAACTACAAGTGGCCTTCTGTACACGACTGCAATTATTTTTCAGAGTCAGGTTGCCCCACTCAGGAGACTAGAATTTTTTGTCTTGATCTGAAATTACTTGCTTAATTTAGTCTGACCTGGAGGCCCTTTCAGTTTGGGGGATTTCCAAGCTCTGCTCCAATAGCTGACAGGAGTTGTGGAAAGATGGTAGCCAGGAGGTTAATAAGTGGATGACCACTCGTGTTTACCATACTCATATCCTTGGGGACCTTCTGACGAAGAACCATTCCATGGTCTCACAAAAGTCTCACTGAGCTCCACTCCTACACAGCATAATGACTTCCCCACAGAATGAGATTTAAAGCCATGAACATTATATCTTACTCCCCTGGTCTTAAAAAAATATAGAAGATTTGAGCCCAGATAAACACTGATGCAGCTCCTATTTTCAATACCTTTTTGGATGCACGTGTGAAAAAAAACTACAAGTTTGCCACGGGTTTACTTTGAAAAGAGAAAGCACAGAATTATCCTAAAGTGCATTCGAATTAGTTTGAAGTCAAATTGCGAGGCCACACTGGTTCTTCTGGTTTTCTGTCAAGAAGAAATGAGTCTCCTTTGCCATTTAACTGGAGAATGATTCCACAATAGTGATGTATGATTTGTTCTTAAAATTAAACCTTAATTTGCAGTGAAATCCATAGACTGGCTAAAAGAAATAGTGGATTTAGAAAAGTTATACCTGCCATTAACAAGTCATTAACAAGTCCAACATTTGTGTTGGTTCTTGAAGGTAAAACAGTTAACAGTAGAGCTAGTAAGGCTTGCTGTGGTTCTCCTTATATGGACCTGATAAAGAAGTGCACTATGAGTGTGTAGACACTGTGAATTTTTCATATCCACTACACACATATACACTTGTATTCATACAATATCAGAACCTGTGTTCATATTTGTGTGTGTGA
>JBBJLR010000042.1:8236589-8256428 GCA_037577145.1 Brachypetersius gabonensis | reverse complement strand
ATAGCCCTGTATATCTATACATATATATATATATATATATATATATATATATATGTGTGTGAGTGTGTGTGTGTGTGTGTGTGTGTGTGTGTTTATTGTATACCAAATAACCAAGATTTCTAACTTTTAAACATTGTGTATGTATAGTTTATATGAATCTATAATCACTAGTAATAGGAGGTCTCATAAAATAGGCCTGCTTTTCTGTGCTTTATTGTTTTTTTAAAGTCAGGACATTCTTGTCCTGAAATGCATTAAACAGGCACACACACACGCACACAGTGTCCAGTTCTCATTCTAATCAGCTTCTGCATAGTGTTCTCCTGGCATCTCTCAAAATCCAGCATAAACTTGTTGATAAATAGTTGGCAATTTGTCACAATGTGGCGTGGGGCTGATATGCAGAAAGTCCCTGCTGTGGCCTCCCACCGTGCCCCACTGCAGCACTCAGGGTTCATGGGAATGACCAATGGGAAGCAGTCCTGAACCACTTCCCACAGCCAAGAGACAGCTGTAATCTTTAACCCCTAAACACACACACACACACACACACACACACACACACACACACACACACACACAATCACACTAACCTAATAACAACCATTCATATGTACATGCGCTCACTTATAGAATTTCTCAGGAACGTTCAGTGTGAATGTGTCACCCAAGAACATTCATAGATTCCATTTACATAAAGAACAGCATCACTGTTCCACGAAATTATTTTACACAGAAAAAAGGATAAATGGAATTAATTTGAATGTACATCAAGAGAACACATAATTTTCGCATGAATTGTGTTTTATAATGAATATGAATGTTGAAATTCAGTGTAATTCTGTGTTTGTATATTTGTATATATCCTTTTTGGATTTATTTTGTTGTATATCAAATAACGTTTTATTTGAACATTGTGCATGTACAGTTAATCTCTCTCTCTCTCTCTCTTTCTCTCTCTCACTATCTCTCTCTCCCTCTCTCTCTCTCTCTCTCTCTCTCTCCCTCTTTCTCTCTCCCTCTCTCTCTCTCTCTCTCTCTCTCTCTCTCTCTCTTTCTCTCTCTCTCACTCTCTCTCTCTCTCTCACACACACACACAAATTCACTGATTATAATTAATTACATGATTCATCAAATCATTGATTAATTTTATTTACATTAAATTATTGTAAAGCCATGCTCAGCAGTGCTTTGGACATGTGTTTTCTTTTTAACAATTTACACATCCCAAGTCATTCTTTTCATCATGACTGAAATTTTAAATTGTATGAATTCATAGACTATAAAATAGCTAGCCTCTATTTTAAGCCCCTCAGCTACACTGACCAAACAAGTGAGTGAGAGCATGCTCCGCTTCCTCATACCTAAGTGTCTTTCAGCGGTAAAAATAAGATCCGAATAAATAAAGGTTTTAAATCTGATATTTCGAGAATTCTTATTATGTGTTATGAACATTGTAATATCAATTACAATTTCACTGCTAATTTTGTCTTTTGTCCTGGTCTCTGTGATGACTTGTTGATTTTGTTTTCATATTAAAAATGTTTGTCATTTTTCCTGGATTTACTAATAATATACTGTGAAGAAGAGAACTTCTGAACTACTGTTGGTGACAGCCTTAATTCATACATTTGTTAATGCTTGTTAATGTTATCTAATGTAAAAAGTAGTAGATTATTCCAGCACAGCACTGATGCATTTCCAGTTCTGTTCAAAAACGATTGAATACACATATAAAAAACTTGCTTGCAGGCTAAACTGAATTTACCGCAATGGTTCATTTAAAAAGGCGAATTCGTTTGAAATGAACATATGCCACGTTGCTTACAAATACAATTTGTGAGTACATTCACTGTGTAGCTGAGTAATGCTAAAACAAGATTTACAGTTAACCTCACCAACCATTCCTGTCATTTTTATAAAAAAAAACTTCCGTTTTGATGAACAGGGCAGTTATTTCTGGTGAGAGTGAGCCTCTCAGTCATCACATGTTCAAAATTGTCATGTTTTTTGACCACCATCGATATGTGGTCCCCTCAAAGAACTAAAAACAAATGCAAAGTGCAATACCATGCAAGGGTTGCAAAATTTATGGTGCTTCCGTTGCAGTGTCCTAGATCGGCCCGATGCATTCATCACCTGAGCTTTCCAGTGGAAGCGCTGAGGCCAGTCTAGTTCTGTTCCCACTGCACCACCATGGCAAAACAAACACAACTGGACTGGCAATGCTGGCTCAGGGGCCCTCCCTCTCTTCATCTCTCTTCATTTCCCTCACTCTCTTCCCCACTGCCGCTGCTCTCTCAGAGGGGGTGTAATCCAGAGAATTGGGTTGCTGGCTTTAAAGGAAAGAGGGTCGAGGGTTGTGTGAGTGCTCGTGTCTCAGAGGACTGAAGCCCAAGCCAAAAGTGTTGAGAGGAAGTGGCTCCAACATTAATCTCATTAACTTCAGCACCGTCATCGCTTTGTTCCGTGCTTACTGTCTGCTCCCGCTCATAGCATTCCACAGAAATAGCATGCGTGCAGTAAGGATTTTGGCTTATGAAGTTCTTTACTATCGATAAATTTGAACATCTAACCAATTGATTTACTTATTTCCCTAGTATTTATTTATTTGTTTCATCTGGTACCATATGTGGTCTTTAAGGCATTTTATACCAATTATGTTCTCATCTTCCAGGCAAAGAGATTTTTAGATATTATAGAATTTATTGTTCTATGTTACATCAAATTTTCAATGTTTGTAGTGGTCTAACACTGAATGTACGTTTTTATGACCCTGCATTGGAAATTGTACCACCATTCGCTATCAACTACAGTGTTCTTATATTTTCTTTAATATCCACTCTGTATATATATATATATACATATACTCATTGTGTACATACATACAACTAAGTCACTTAGTTTACATAAAGTTTACACATACATATATGTATATATTTTACAATACAGACGTCCATATTCACATTTCTAGATGGTATAGTATACATTTTATACTGTACTGTTGGTATAGTATGTTATTCTATTGTACTTTTCTTAATTTTTGCTGCTCTTAACTTTGTACTGTCCACTTTCTGCCATGACAAGCAAATTTCACACTTGTGGGACTAATAAAGGTTTATGTTATCTTAACTGTCATTTAAGACTAATGTGACTAACTGGTCCTTGGAGACTGTTTGCTAGCTATGGTTTCTCTCAAGGAAAAAGCTGTTAGGGGTGTAAATGAAACTTGAGCTGTAGTTTTGACACGCCTATTCCAGTTACTTGAAAACACTTTTCAACTTTGTTTCTTCAACTTTGGATGTCAATTTTTTTCCAAGTCAGCATCTGAGTCACATGTCTTTTTTTGGATTTGGAGGTGAGTCATTGAGTTTGGGACTTACATCCAGGACAATGGGACTTGGCAGTAATAATTGAATAGTAAACAGAGAGTTAAGAGGTTAATGGTGAATGAATCACCATGGCACCTTCCAGAATAAAAACTTTTAAAATAGCCACTTCCAAGGTGAGCTAAACTTTTTCATCAGCTGAAGTGAAGATAATCGGTTGTGCTCATCTGTCCACACAATAATGAAAGAGCTCGTCTGCTCGGCTCCTTCACACCTCCGACTTCAGCCTCTCAAAAGAATGAACCACGTTGGTCTAAGTGGTGCTGTTTAGACCGGTGAGGAGCGAGAGGAGTCGTGATGCAGCCCAGTGTGAGTCAGTCACGCCTCAGAGATCCAGAGGTGAGGCCTCCCTGCTGAGAGGCAGGCATGCCTAATTAGAGGTGAGCAGAGAGGGCTCCAGACCTGAGCGCCACCAGCACAGCCCGGCCTCAGCTAATTGAGTGAGCTCCATCAGAGACGGAGAGTGACACTATAACACGAAACCCTGGGAGGTGGAGATCAAATGTCAGCAGGAAGTCATTTGGTGGTTGGAGCTGTAAGACAAGGGAGGGTGGGAAGGCCACGGCGTGATCGTGTTGAGCTTGTTTTATTATGACGTATGTTGACTGGCTCATTCAGAGGATGATGCAGCTCATGCATTATTTTAAAATGGCAAATATACTGCATTTCATAATCAAAATCTGAATCAAAAAAGAGGAAATTGCTTATATTATGACTGCACAGACACACAGAAACAAGAACAATGTAAAATCTATAATCTAAATGAATCAAATAAAAAGTTGTTGAAAAAACTCAATACACTATGATATATACACAAATGCCGGGTATAATTAATTATTAAAAAGTAACACAGTTAAGTGAATTACTGTCACAAATAGTGGTTGGAACTATGCTGCACATAGTAGAGATCAGTAGTATAAAGATAACATTGACATAAGGTGTAATATTCACATGGTAAGACTGTGTGGTGTCATCAAAACTTACTTTTTCAGTTTTGGAAGTTGTATGTTATTAAAGTCACTTTACTTGGAGCTTGACCATTTCCTGTTCCTCCCATTGTAGCAAATACCTGAGGACAAAATTCCAGAGGGCCTCCGCAACTGAATCTTTAGTGAATGGTGGAGAACGAAGTTAAAAAGCAAGAAGGGAGAGATGTATTCAGCTGTTCATGCAGAAATGTCCTTTAATTTATTAAATCGGTTAATAAAACTTAAAAGTACCCTTCCAGCAAAGGAAGATGGGTGCCAGCATGTTTTGAAGTCTTATAACTTTACTCATGTGTATATTATATTAATAGTTTGTTATATGTATACATGTAAATACGTTGTTATTCTATATTAAGAAAACGAACATATACTTTTTGTTTGGTGACGCCAGCAGCGTCCTTTCACTTTTGAAACTTTTCGTTTGCTTTCCCAAACTACAAACCATCCCCTTCTGGATGCCAGATTTGGTCATTTTGTAATTATTCAAAATTTTATATAAAAAAGTGTCACAAAAAAGCATCTTTTCCAACTATAACAGAATCTTTTTTCAAAAAATGATGTTTTTTTATAGACTGTAGAATGTCACAAGTATAAATGGCCATCCCTAATTCTTTAACAAGATCTAAATGCTTCAGTCAAGCGGCGCTTTGTCTGCTCTGAGGTCAGCTCCACCCCCCTCTGGCATGACCTCAATCTCGCAAACTGTTTTGGACACGTTTGCCGCTGGTAGCGTTTAATTTGCCGGGGAGGAGGCGATGGAGCAAACATTCCAGGACTTGATAATCTCTTCTTTTTGGGTCTTTTAACACCCAAGGAGGAGTGCAAGTTCTGGGCCTTTTCCTGCCATATTGTTCGGTTGAAAGGATCTATAAGGTTGCACCACCTACACAATCACCCGGTACATGCGCACGAACACAGGCAGAATACACACACTTGAATGTCTTCTCCAGCAGCGATGTGGCATCAGACGTGGAAAGCTGTGAAGCTAGGTGAGTCAGACTCTGTGGTGGGTGGCATGAGGCTCCAGTGGGTGGATGAATACACTGCCATCCCCGAGAAACATTGTGTCAGGCCGTAAGCTCCATAAGCAGATCAGAACACCTCAGCCCTGATTGCTAACGTCTTTGCAACAGGTTTTTTTCCCCTCACGAATTAAAGCTATTAAATGCCTCTGTATTAGTCTTAATTATAGCAAATGAGGAGGCATCATCTGTGTAAAACTGTGGGAGCAGTTTGCAAAAATTGTCCTCGCAACACATCTCGCATGAGGGAGGAAAACACCAAAGCAAAGCTTTTAATCCATAGAAGTTGCAATTATTGCGAGCAATAACAAACAAATAGAGTCATTTAAAAGGAACTATTTACTTCTTTTGAAATTTTGTTGGAAGTGCAGAATCTGCTACTAGACTAACTGATCAGTCATGAGTTTTATCTCTAGAGATGTACAGGCTTTAAATATATATGCCCTCACATTCTCTGGAGGAGTGGGAAGATGAACACCCACCCCATCTCACTACCAACCCCACCACACCCCCATCAGTCGCAGGCAACAGTTGGCAGATGTGACAGATTGGGAGTTAGTATCCTCTTTCAAGTGTGATGAGCTTCAAGATGGTGCTGCTCATGGGAAAGCATGGGCTAGCTTTTACTCTCCCAGGTTTGTAGGGGAAAACTTAACCAGAGGATGGAATATGCCATGATTAAATTAATTATTAACCCTTAAAGTCACTTGTGAACACACCACAGCACAATGTGAAATTCTTTTCTCTGCATTTAACCCATTCACCAAGTGAGGCAGTGGGCTGCCGCCAACAAAGGGCACGGGGGGAGCAGTGTGAGGGAAAGGAAACCTCAATGGTGACACTAGCAGTTGGGATTCGAACCCACAACCTTCTGATTGTAGGGCCAATTGTGGAATACCCTGAAATTCGAATACTGATGACAAAAACCAATGTGTGTCTTGTATGTGCTAATACATGTATTAGCTTTGCAGCACATGCAGTACACTGAATAAAATGCAGACATTTTAACATTGTAACCCATCGAGTGCAATAAAAACATAAAATATCAGTTTCAAATATCACTCATCTGTCCAATGCTGGTAATTTCATTTTACACATTTATCCAGATATGCAGAAATGATATTACATCCCTAAAATGTGAAAGAAAGTATATATATTTTACAAATTATAATATTAGATTAATTTTACATATAATAGTTTATTATATATTTAAACTAAAGAGTCTTATGCAGTCTTGTTTCGTAGAAAGAAAAAGCATCTTTCATATTTTGATGTTTTTGTCACAGTGCAATTATGAGGCAAACAGGAAAAAGTGGTTAGAGCGTACTAAACTGTAATTGAAATGTAATTTCACTTAAATACAGTTATTATGTAATGTGTAATTGTGTAATTCTCGTAAAGTAGAGTACAGGACTGTTATATAATCGGAATCTGAAGCCTACAACAAAATATTTTGACAAGTACAAGGGGTGTGTACACACACACACACACACACACACACACACACTCTCACACACACACAGACAATCGCTACTAGCACTGAATAAACAAATTAAGCAGAGTAGTAAATAGGCGGCCTGTATTTCAGGTACAGAACTGGATGGTCTGCTCTGACAAGCGCGAGTACAAATCCCATTTTATATCTGTTAGAGTCAAAGGGATGACAGCAAGAGTCGCAATTAAATCAACTTGACATTGCATTTGCTAACCTTTAGAGGTAAGTAGGCCCCATTTCCAGCAGTGAAATGATGATGGATGGCCAGGCCTTTTTGTAAGTGAAGAGGCTTGAAAATGTGCCTATAGTGGTGGATTAACAGGGGTCCGGTTGTTACGAAGAGAAATTTGCTCTGACAGGCTACAGTGACTAAGTAACGTTGCGTGCACAAAGGAGGGAAAATGCATCAAGGCTAATCTTTGAACACGTTTAGCACATCATTTGGCTGTCCTGAAGAGAAAAAAAAAAAAAAGAGTGATTCACCATTTTGAGGCAAAATGTCTTGAGGCCATACGGTTTCACTTATTTATTTATTTTTCCTCATTCTCAGCTCAGATGACAAGGTCTTTGAGAACGTGCCCTCTTGACATTTTTCATATGAAAAGAATAAAGGTCAAAAATAGTGTGCATACAGTGATACCTTGTAAAAAAAAAGTGTCTTACTCCATTCATCACATGTATATCGTATGCGCTTAAAATATGGGTAGAATGCATATTTACATACAGTCATGTGCAAAAGTTTGAAATATGTGTAATTATGCCATTTTCCTTCCAATTGTCTCTGTTTATTGGCTAAGTTTAACATATTGGAAGGGGGGAAAAAGTCTTTTTCAATATGTTATATTCAGCAAATATGCAGTATTGCAATACAATACAATACATACAAAATGTGTCAAGGCTGCCCAAAACAAACAGTTTATCATTTTACAAATATGTTTAGTCCTTTTAACAGAGTCTTACAAATTTTTCAACACAAAAATGTATCATTCAATACAAAAAATACATTCAGCAAGAAAATATGCATAGACAAATGGTGTAGAGGCTCACTATGTACTGCCTTGAGTTTCTTTATAGTATTGGAGACAAGGTCCCCATGTGGGCTACAGTACAAAAATATTCTATTTACTTACTAAAAGTACCAGTGAACATATACATCCCTTCCTATTTTTATGTGAAATGCTGATGATGTAAAACAGCAGTAAATCTGTAGGAATTTGTTTTCTTTAGGGATGATTTTACCAGACGTGTGAAGTAGTAGTAGTTCAACTAGGCCATAGGCTTCATAAGCAAGTCAGAACACAGACCTGATTGCTGTTGTCTTTGCAACAGGGTTTTAATGAATTAAAGCCACTAACTGGCTTTGTATTATTCTTAATCATAACAATTTAGGAGGCTTCCTCTGTGTAAAACAGTGCAAGCAGCACAAGAAACATGATGGAGGATAAACACCCAGCTCCTAAGAAATGTAGTTGGGCCATTAACAAAGACATCATGCAAATGGAATTTTATCTGCATCCTATTGATATTTAAGAAGCATCTGTTTAGAATGTAAAATTCTACCCACAATCACGACTTCGCAACTGTTGCAATCTGTCGTTAAATCAGGTTTTTAGCAAGCTGCCTACATTTCCCATGAACACGTGTTTATTTGTTTGTCATCTTTGCGCATTACCTTTCTGTGAGGAAGCTTTTAGAGACATTAAACGCTTTAGACATCTGGTTGCAATCACCACCCTGTCAACAATTCTGACTCTTTAAGTTTCTCAGGAAACCCCCCTGTTTACATCTCAATTATTTAATTATTTGAGAAATATTTGGATTACCATTTAAATTGTATAAATGAGAAAGATTTAGAGAAATGAGGTTCACTGTTGCATCAACACAGCATTGTTACAGTGTAAACAATGTCAAAGTAAATAAAAGTGAAATAAAATATATTGTCAATAATGGTGGAGCTTTAACACTACAAGTTCTATAAAGTTGTTTGCATATACATCATTTAGCTTCTACTACTCCCCTATTGTTGTGTGGGTTTCCTCTTATGCTACCAAAACAGATCTGGCCAGTCGACACTTTTGGACTCCAAAAGATGCCTGGAGGTGTGGTGTGCTATTTGGCAACAAGATCTTTTATGTCTTATAAGTTGAGAAGGTTGACTTCCATGCTTTTAACCGGTTTGTCCAGGACCTCTCTTGGATCAATTATGAAATTTGGGGTATTTAAAGGCCTTGTTGCTATTAAGGAGTGTATCTGGTTTGCAACAATGTGTAGGTAGGTGGTATGCCAAGAATGCCATGACCCAAGGTTTCCCAGCATAACCTTGCCCAGAGCATCAAACTGCCTCCTATGGCTTACCTTCTTCCCCTTAGTGCATCCTGGTGCAATCTCTTCCCCATGTTAGCTACACACTTGCACTTGGCCACCCACATGATGTAAAAGAAAATGTGATTCTTCAGATCAGACCACCTTTTTCCATCACTCCAGTATTCAGTCCTGATGCATACATGCACAAGGTGCTTTGTGGGTGGACAAGTGTCTGCAGCCCCATACACAGCAAGCTGTAATGAATTGTGTGTTCTGACACCTTGTTACGATATCCAGGATTAACCCTTTTCAGCAATTAGTGCTACGGTAGCTCTCCTGTATCAGAACTGATGGACTAGTCTTCGCTCCCCATGCAGATGAATGACACTGTCGCTGGTGGACGGGCATCCTTCTGTGGACCCCTTTTGAGGGGTACTAACCACACCCCACCAGACCTGCTTTGAAGATCTAGTCCTCTATCACAGTTTGGCCATTGTGGCAGTATTGCTCAGATTCTTATGCTTGATTTTTCTTGACTTCAATTCATCTTCAAAAACTGGCTATTGTCTAATATACATCCCACTGCTTGATAACTTCACCTCAGAATCAGAATGGCATTTAATTGCCAAAAGATGGACTGGTGCAACAATGGGGTGGAGGTAGCTCACTGGGGAGGATACTTACCCCTGGACCAAGAGGTCATGGGTTTGAATCCTACCTTCAGCATACCATCATAGTGTCCTTGAGCAAGCCCCTTAACTCCAAGTTGCTCCAGGTAGACTGCCCCCTGTAGTTAGGGTATCGAAGTCACTTTGGATAAAAAAGTGTCTTCTAAATGTGCAACAACAATCAGATAATTTGATTTGATAAACAAGCTGTAAATTTAAATAAACAATCTGTAACCATGATTTATGCAAAGTACACAGCTGAGAGTGCTACAGTGCAAAGTTCTTTGTTTGCAAACATCTTGTTGAGAACATCAATACCTGATGGTATCAGATGAGAGGTTTTGGTTCTTTGGGCCTGATCATTTTGGTCCTGGTCCCTGGGGGTAGTGTTGTGGTGTACACATGTATGAAATGTTCACATTATGTAAGAGTAAGCTGGCACTTTCCAATTATAGCAAAGAAAATAGCTGACAAAAAGTGTGTAAAAATGGTGTTGAATGTAGAAAAATATGGCACTGTTTATGTCGGTGCATCGATTCAGATATTTGTTTATGTTTGTTGTGGGGAATATTATTACGATCCTTTTTTCGATCTTTTCTCCATGAATTGCTTAGATGGCATTTTTTTTTAGCCGTGTCTATAAAGCTCTGCTGTGACCTTTTCAACTTTCGAGCACTTACATGGGAAAATGCCATTCCTCTGAGCACACGATGAAAGCATTACCTCGGAGAATGACCCTCTGCCCCTCACTGCTACAGGAAAAAAAAGGAAGAAAAGGAAAACATTTTAGGTCGCAGGGAAAATGGCCACTCTGCTGTGAGAATATGTGCAAAAGTAAACAGTGGAATGTTTTGGCCGCCTCTGCCGGGATTTCACCGTGCAGGTCCACAGACAAAACATCAAACCAGCCAGAGCTACTTTGTTCACAGAATTGTGTATGAATGTGTTTATGAATTTATGACAAAAAATGATCAAGATTCATTTTGTCAACTATCGTTTGACACTAACTCAAAATCAGCTTCATACATTAGATCCAAAACAGACTTGAATAAATAGTGGGTCATGTCAGTAGGCATGAAGAAATGATGAGCCCCCCTCCCCCAATATCTGACTTGTCTTAATTGATGAAATATTCATGGGGTTGAATATTGATGGGAAAATGCTGGGGTTTATTACATTTCCTCATTATTTTCTAGTGACTTCAATCAGTCAGTGTGACTGGGATAAATGAGCTGTTACTGTGTTTAACAAGACTTAATGTTAGTTTGATGTTTTAATATTTAGATATTGGATCCTATCCAGAGTTCCTACGGGAATGATGCTATTTTGAGAATTGCAACATGATTGCAATTGTCTCTCCTCTACTGTTAAAGTCATTAAGTGGCAACCGTGACAAAAAATAAATGTATGGATTTAAATTCATGTAAGTCATGTTTGGTGTCAGAACTGCTGCAACTTCAAGGCCAGGGTGGCTAAAATGTAATCAAGGGTTATGCCAATTGTCATCATGCAAAATGTCTGCTGGAGAAAAGACAAATTTCAAGACAAATGCACTCATAAACGATAACAGAATGCCATACAGTGTCACACTAGCAAGGCTAACGCTTTTATAAATGAGACACCCTTTGGAGAAAAGTATTGGGACACACTTGTTTTTCAGGGTTTGGGCTAGGTTCCTTACTTCCAATGAAGGGCCAATTTTGTGGACACAGTTTGGGGAAGAACCTTTTCTATCCCAGCTTGACCGTGTCCCAGTGCAAAAAGCAAGCTCCATAAAGACATGGATGGATGAGTTCAGTGTGTCTCACACAGAGCCCTGACCTTAACGCCATCCAACACCTTTGGAATGAACTGGAGATTGTAAGCCAGAGTTTCTCATCCAACATCATTGTCTCACCTCAATGTTCCACAGAATGAATGGAGACCAATTCCCACAGAAACTTCCAAGATAGAAACAGAAAACCTTCCAAGAACAGTGGAAGTTGTTATAGCACCAGTGGGGAGACCGTCTACATATTAAAGTCTATGTATTTGAATGCAAAGTCATTAAAGTCACTGTTGGTCAGACATCCCTGTGCTTTTGTCCATATACTGTTGCTACAATCGCTCCAGAGATTTTGCTAAAGAAGCAAAATTCAGACACCAAATATGGCTTGGCTGATCAGCCACATGTGGTGTGTAAAGTTGCCAACCTTTACCTTTAACCTCTAGGGATGCCTAAGCCTAAACACTGTCTGAACCCAATGATAACTGCATGACCAATTAATAATAAGGATTCAGCTTCTATTACAGTTGCATACCCAAACTGTACTTTGCATGGCCAAATTTCATCAAGGCTTGGTGCTTCTCTCCCCAAAGTTCGCAAGTGACTGTGTGTTATTAGCAAAGAGTAAATTGAGATGTAGGTATTATCTGCTGTGCATCTGTCCCTGGGGGACCTGGGGTCTCAAAGAGGTGCATGTCAGACCCTACAGGCAAACAATGAAGAGCCTGTCCTGAACCTGCAGGGGACGGCAAGAGGGAGAATCACCCATGTCATTTCAGTGTCCGCCCCAGAGGGGCTCCATCAAGCCCCACCTGACAGCAGCAGCAGGGGAGAAAGTGTGGAATAGCAAGCTCTCTCGTCCGCTAACACATGGGACTGGTATCCCAAGGAGCTCTGGAACCGTAATCATCATCATCATCCTGCTGAAAATGTGTAATCAACGACTCAGGATGACAAACGTACTCCCTTCACATGGTTTATTTGGCTGTGGTTGTGGTACTGGAAGAAGAGTCTTTGTGGGAGAGTTAGCGATTGAGCTGAGCAGCACAAAGGGAAGCTCATGAAAAGTCATTCATTTAGGTCAGTCGGCCTTTTGTGGCCTTTGAATGTCATCTAGAGCTTTAACCCCTAGAGCTCCACGGGTTCACCAGCATCCTTGACAAAAAGGGTTTTATTTAAATGATCATAAAGTTGATCATTAAAGTTTCTGTGATCGAAGCAAAATTCTATCCATTGAGACTAAAAACTAAAATTACTGGTTCACAAGTTTTGACATTTACTTGGGTGAAATCTTGCATTTTGCTATATCTGGGTCATTAAATTAGATCCAGAAGCCTCTGGGAATGACATGTCAGAATATCCTAGTTATTTACAAACTGCATAAACTTGCAAAATGTCCTACAAGCCCCTAATACCTGCCTTCGAGGACCATGATAATGTAAAAACAACACAAAAAACATGAATAGGCTCAAGTTGTTTCAAATCTTTTAAATAGACTACTGGTCTATGTTGTGTTTATGTTTAGCTTTTTATTTCGCCATTATTTATATAATGAAAAATATGTTATACTATAAACACTCCCTACAGTTTAGGTTCTCCAGATTCTATATGTGTGTCACACTTAGGTATTTCAGTCAGAAATAAGAGAAAGAGAAAATATCAGTGGCAAAAGGAATGGCTTGAGGTTCTAAGGCGGTGGTTGGTAACTGCTACTCTCCGGTAAGGTTAATCAGTCCTAAATTTTTTAACTGAACCCAAATTTAATCCAAGGGTGTCTGCCAATCCAAATCACAGCATTTTTTACTATAGCTTAAAAAAAATTCTGTCCAAACCTGACCCGATTTTGACCACCGGAAACTGGAGATTCCATAAAATTTTACATTAAATTTTCTTAGCAAAAATGTGAAGTTACCTTTTGACAATGACAGCCATGACCTTGATTAAAAAGAAACAATTATTAACAAGCCTATGGACCTTGCTGTCAAAATACAAATATATCAACTCTGTAAGACAATAAAAGCAGGAATGAAGAACCCAAATGTAAAATCGGTACCCAGCCAACATTCCACTGCACACTCCTGACCAAACCTAATGTGAACAGTGAGGCCCCATCAGGTTCTGAGAAACATTTTGATTTCTGGAAATCCACCGAACTGTGCCACAAACCAACCAGCCATGGACCTTACATGAAGGTCTAACTTACTGGGTGATACTGGGTGTTCTTTTGTCTGAATATAATCTAAAAAAGAGTGCCATGCATCACTGTGACTGAGAGTGCTTAAATCTCTCAGATTCCCATTCATCTCACTTTCATCAGCAGTGTACCAGTGTACCTGGGCCAACACCTCTGGGATTTAAACATGCAAACAGATGGGTCTAGTGTACAGGTATTTTGTGCACGTGAGAGACTTTTGTCCCTGAGGGTTATACTGTTCTTAACTCTAGGTTTAACGATTCTTTAAGGCTTGCAAATGAATGCAGAAAATTTTGTACCATCTTGCCAAAGGGAGACCAGTGCTGAAATATGTTAATGCAGCCTTGAAATATACATTACAAATTCCAAGCTTTACAAGACATTCAAGGTATAATTAGTTACTAATGACACAGAAAACATAATTTGACTTATGGTGAGAAAGATCTATGCCCCAAACTTGCTCTGTGCTGGAAACATTCAACCAATTTTGCATGATTTGATTAAAGGTGTGTCGCAGCACTCAAGTTTTGTACATAATTTTCTCAATTTGTATAGATAACTATGTCATTTATAAACCACATAAACAAATTCGTTTCAAAGTATATGACAGCTTGACATGGTTTGAGGCAAGAGTGTGAAGAATTAGACACAAAGTTGCACGATGCTAATTGTTGGACCATAAGCTTCTATTGCTTAATAGCTACGCTCTTAAATACACATGGCAAAAAGGGACTTCAATGCATTGCATTTAAATACATAGACTTTAATATGGAGATGATCACCCAAAGAAAAAGCCTTAAACATAATGTTTATATTATACAAAGATTTTCCAAACCTTTAACAGCGTTTTCATTCTATGTTTTTTCTTTCAAATAGGGCTCTTTTATTAACCAAGACTGGTTTAGCATCATGTCACATTTCATTCACCTACTTTAATTCTTAAAGAGTGAACATTAGCATCATGATTGAAAGAAAAGAATTAAAAAGGCAAACTGCAGATAGCGAACATGTTCAAGCTTGGCTGATCAACTAGATCAATTACTCTTTTAAAAAGTTCTCAATTTGTAATTAACACAAGATACTGCTTGGTATGTTACTATTAGCCTTATGCTAGTGCATCAGTCTTGCTTATAGGGAGTCTAAGCATATACTCAGGTACTGATACAAACTACAGTGTTTGTAATCTACAGCAGGGACGATCAGCATTGGTGTACCTTATAATGTTCAAGCAGGATGCCTTAGGGCAGCTGCAGAGCATCTCTTTCAGCATGGCAACTTCAGCATTGGCGTAGGTAATGATTCATCCTTCAATCAGGCAGCTATTGCAGCTTTGCTTTTTTAGCATTTGCCAAGGAACACATGGAGAAGCGGAGAGATCTGGCTTCAAGATGGGCTCTCTGACCTTCCGGTGGCATGCCGCCCACAGCCTGACGCTCGCACTCAACATGACGGGTAGATCTTGGCTGAAACCATGGCAGAGATAATTGCGCCTCGTGTCCATGTGAGAGAAAGATGTTTTTAAGGACCTTTTCTCTCCACATTTCCATGATGCTGACAGAAAAGGGGTAATCATCTCCAAGATGCTGGCGGATTCCGAAGGCTCCTCTCTTTTGGTCAGGAACATAACGAGACATTGTTAAATCAATTTTCGCATGTTCTCATAAGATGACAAAGACTGCGGTCTATGTCTTATGCCTCCTCTGTGGAGACACACATTGGTTTCTATTGTCAGGAATATAGTGAGGCAAGGATTTCAGATTGTTCATGTAGTGCAAAAGTGTTTGATTTGGTAACACCTACAAAGGAGCATATAATAATATGTTATATGAAATATTGGGCTGCATTATTGCCTGTTTGTTGACTATAATTAAACAGTAACATCAATGTTGATTTCATTATCAGAAACAACATAAACGTTCTATTGGATATTGGATATTGGATATTGTTGCTTAAGCCGATTCATTAGTGGCACCTTTGCTTTAGATCAGGGGTGCTGTCCTGGGCGGCTGGAGTCCATCACATTTAGAAAGTTCCCCAGCAGCCCTACTGAGTTGAACCAGGTGTGTTTGAACAGGGAAAACACCAAAATGTGCTGGTCCTCCAGGACTTAACCTCTGCTTAAGTTAACATTTCAAAAAATCCCTTCAACTATTGCATGCTAGAGTAACGCCAAAGTCTTTTAACACACGGGTAGCTTAGTTTGCATAGGAGGGTCAAGTTGCCATTACCAAAGAAGCCATATCAAATGTCTTTATAAACTAGTACCTTTTCCTTGAGAACTGATTTCGTCCTCACTTTTGTTAGCCAAATGACCAAAAGCCAAATTCTTCTCAACTGACTGTTGCTAAAAACATTTAAAGCATTCAAAAACACACTTGTTATATGTGGGTATATTCAGATATACTGAAAAATTCCTTCCATTACATTTATGGTAAGAACTTTATATATTGATACACATTTAATGATATGGTTTTTAAATTGTTGCCTCTCATGAAAGTAACATCTTACATTCAGACAGAGTTCAAGAAAGTTTTGAAAACTTTAAGAAATGTTAAGAAATACATTTTCAACTGGACAAATCAGTGTTCTGTCATAACAGTGAACTTATTTCCAGAAGGGCAAGGCCGGCAAAACTGCATTGGTATAACATAGTTATGGACTGTAAAAGCTTTAGGTATCTAGTGATGAACATCAAAACACTCTATTGTGATCCTCTATTTGCAAATTTGCAAGTAAATACTCCTTATGTCATTGCTGTTGCTGTTAATGACACTGTATACTAATAAATCTGTCCAAATTAGACATTAATCCTAATTTTATCACCATTTACAAAACTGTGTGTGGTAATTTTATAATATAATCATAGACATTCACCAGGCGCACATTGCATTTCAGTATTTACTGAAAAATCTTTAGAATGTATCCACAATATTAAAACTAATTTCTGTACCACTTCAAAAAGAATTGTTTTAGGTGGTAAAGTCAAAGGTTCTGTACATTTACTTTCTGTTACTATAAATGTTGTTCTATTTATAGGAGTCCTACCTGCTTTAAAAACTGCAAAACAAGCCTATTACATGCGTGCATTTGACACTGCGCCCTCAACCAAATTGTAAGATTATTGCCAGAGTTTTTGATGTTAACCAGCCAGCTTTAATGTCGTGATCTGATCTGTAGTCTGTGCCAATCATGTTTTTCACATGGAACTCCATCTACTCCAAGATTCATTTAGGAGCACTAGGAGTCACTTCCGTTGAGCCACACTACTTTCTGTGCTTGCTGATGTCCCGAAACCCTCGCAGCCTCTTTGCGCAGGCCGACAGAGGCGTGTGTGAAATGAGCAGAGGTCAGGGTGAACCCTGTCATTGTAGAGTGTGGCGCAAATGAGAGTGAGCCATTAGGCTCACCCCTGGGTGCCCTCTTCCCAAACAGGGTTCAATCCACAGCCCTGCCCTTGGATCCTCATTCACACTCCATCGTCCATCGTGACAAACACATTACAATTAAGCTGCAATTATCTCACACAAGAGGATGAGACCTCAGCTGGCCCTGCCGGACGTTCTGGTCCCTGGCAGACACGGCGTAATTGTAAAACTGCAGCATCTTGACCTGGCTTACCTTATTCGGTGCATTCGAACGTTCCGAGGGAATCTCACGTGGCTTCTGCATGTGAACATGTACCAGTTAACCGCTTTGTTCGCCTCTGTCACTCAATATCACTCACAGATTAGTCTTGACCTCAAGCAAAGCTCTGCCCTAAAGGCAAGGGATAAAGGAGTTTATTGTTGCTCTGTACATTTACTTAAAGCATGTAGAATTGTTGATCTCCATAAAACATGCATGCACCCGCCACATCCACCTACTCACGAGCAGCTGGTAAATCCTCGCAGGCAACGAGACAGCATCAAAACCTTTTTCTCTCTCAAGCTGAAGATAGAGCTTTATTGTGACTGACATGACAGTGTTCTCATACGAGGGTCTCCTTGGTAACTGCATGCTTCTCCTCAAAGCCCAGTCTCAAATATTTAATCACTTCAATCACCCAAATTAGCATGACAGTTAAATCAACAACACAAACATTTATGCAAGGAATTTGGGATTCGCTCTCCTGCTTTGCATGGCTGATTGTAAGCTTACAGAAAAAAAGGGGGGGGTGACTTGCTTGGAAAGTAGAAAACAACAGTGGCCATCTGCCAATGTGCGAGGGTTTTATCGACTTGAGAAAGCTCCTTTCAGCCATATGTCTCAATGTGCATTTAAAATGATCAAGATTTGAAATCTTATGGTCGAAAGCATGGCATTGCAATCTAAACTCTTAAAAATAAAGGCTCCATTATGAGGACATTCCTTAATCTTTAAAAAGGTTCTGAACACCCTCTATTATAGTTTACTAATTTTTTTACAACAATGAGCCATCGATAGAACTATAATGGTTCTTCTGTTGCATCCCTCCAAAGTGTCCTTTTTTAAGGCTTGACTGTAAAGAGATCAGTCTTCAAATACACCAAGCAACAAAAATTTGTTTCGTTAGGTTTTGTAGTGCTTCTTATACAATTGTGGCACGCTGATTTTGGTCGTTGCTTTTAATTTTCCTGTAGCTTCAAGGGTTTTGTTAGACGTTTTTAGAAAAAAATTAACTTGGCGGCTCGGCTGGCATGGTCCTTTGTTACACTTATAATTTTTTACATATTAATATGTTGTTTGTTTGTTGTACATGTAGATAACAGGGTTGCCAACTCTCAGGCATTGAGCGAGACTAATATTAAAATAAAGTATTATAACAACCTTATAAAGAAAAATATACATAGAATTTGAAAAAACTGATTTTCTGAAACATTATATAAAATCTCATTATCCTTATTCTATGTGATACTAACACATTTATAACAACAGTTCTTTGAAAAAACGTCCATTGAAAGGTTCTTAAGGAAACCAAAAAGGATTGTTCTATTTGATTGTTCTAAAAAAAAACATTCCACACTTTTATTTGTCTTTCTCTTGTGTGCTCAGGAATCTCGACTTTTGATGAGATGTTAGCACGAAACTCTGATGATCTGAGATGATTGCTCGGGCCTAGATTTGCAGTCACAGGTCACCATTTTCACTGCATTGCATTACGGCATGTAGTCATAAATTTCGCAAATGTCAAGGGTTTCCAAAGCTATCCCGTTCAATCGCCACATGATTAGTCATTTTCTTGCTCTTCTTGTCCCCCTGTGGCGAAAAAGGCCTTGGCTATCAAAAATCCTTCACTTGACCACCATATAAATAACCAGCATATCGACTAATGTCCACCATAGTGTGGTGGAGAGCGCAATCAGGCTTAATGGCATTTGTTTCTGTCTAACAGCAGCAGAACTGTAGGCAGCACAGCCCGCATCAGCCCTAATGTCTACCTTGGCCAGTCTGAGAGCGCTGTTAGTTTGACCAGTGCTGCCTGATGGAGGCTGGAAATCAAGACATTAATGGGGGTTGTTTATACTGAAAGGGAAGCAAAGACTCATGTTGAGGTTTTCAGTTCTAAAGGCAGCAAAGGCCAATCCTGCAAATGTGACATGTAACATTGTCAAACTGAGCTCACTGTAAAGATCATCATAAGCTGCCTCATCATAAGCAACTCTTTGTTATGCATTTTCCACACTATATACAAAATGTTATAATGTAGACAATGGTTCAAATATTTGGTGTTAGGAAAAATACTGAATTGTGCAAAACCTCTAGATTGTATATTTGGTTGTAAGGTGGTTCTTTAAAGACCCATCCGTTGAAATGTTCCTCCATGGCATCATTCTAAAAAACCCTTACTGAGTTCATGTTTGAGAGTGTTCTCGAATAAAGCCATATCCAGTGCAATGTCATTATGCCTATCCTTATGACTAAAACTGCAAAAAAATAAAACACAGAAGTCAAAGCAATGAAACGCTAGTCTTCCAGCTTGGTTTACAGTGTGTGTGTGTGTGTGTGTGTGTGTGTGTGTGTGTGTGTGTGTGTGTGTGTGTGTGTGTGTGTGTGTGTG
>JBBJLR010000042.1:8211632-8228210 GCA_037577145.1 Brachypetersius gabonensis | reverse complement strand
ACACACACACACACACACACACACACACACACACACACACACACAGACACACACACACACACACAGACACACACACAAATATAAAATGTTAATATAGCATTTGTCTAATGACACAAGTTTTTATGTAAAGCCATGATTTTTTTCATATTTTGGACCTACTTGTATAAAATATGTAACACTATGTAACACATGTTTGTGTGTGTGTGAGAGAGAGAGAGAGAGAGAGAGCGGGAGAGAGAGAGAGAGAGAGAGAGAGAGAGAGAGAGAGAGAGAGAGTGACAGAGAGAGTGAGTGGGAAAGAAAGAGACAGACAGACAGAAAGAGGAGAGTGTGAGAGAGAGAGAAAGAGAGAGAGAGAGAAACAGAGACAGAGAGAGAGAGACAGAGTGAGTGAGTGAAGAGTTAAATTTTTTATAGCACATGTCGGTCCAAAATAAAATCAAAGAACTTGTGTAATATGAAGAATGCTGCATTATCATTTTACACTGCTGTTAAATGTGACAAAATGGATATAATTAGCCACTGTATGTGGACTAGTTTGGATTTATGTTAATGGATTAAAAGGTTTCATGTGTTTGCACGTTTATGAACTTAAAAAAAAGTGAATGGACGTGTCTGATGTTGCCTCACATGATCATCTGGGAGAGTCGAGTGATTATCAGCTTTTAACCTTTATCAGATTTTTGGATCAGAAAATGTAATTACAGATATGATTTATACGGGCATGGGATAAAATATCTACAATTAGATTTAGCAAGCTGCATTCTTCCGAGGTCCAGCAGTCAGACTAAGTGTGTCTCAAGCAAAGTTCAATTGGGAGTTCAAAGGAGGCTTTTGGGCTGTCATGAATGAAATGTTGAGGTTTTTAGTAGGAAATAAATCATAAGCAATTGGAAAGTCTCAAAAATTAGGCTACGTGTTCTTTGCAACCCTGTTTCCAATTTGTAGAACGGTATCACTTTTGACAGTTATTTCACACTTACTTACCGCATGCATGATTTTATTTAATATTGTATGTTCAGGAGCTCTGTTTTTGCATCTGTGATGGAAAACAACTATCTGATGATGAAAGGGACTAAACAGAAGCTGCTGTGGAATAGTGAATGTGCAAAGCTTCTGTGAATGAAAGAAAGCAAGGAGGTGGGGACACAACATGCCATAGGTTTGGAGTCCTTCAAAAGAAGCTCAGTAGCTTCATAGGCCTGACCTAAAGTGTGGTAGCTTTCTTCAGATCAATACCTGAGCTGCAATAATGGAAAAGCTATGCTGTAGAATAACTTTAGATTCCTTTTGATAGGTGGTAGAAGCCTTTTTAAGAGATACACTACATGGACAAAAGTATTGGGACACACTTTTTGTTCAGGGTTTGGGCTAGACCCCTTACCTCCAGTGAAAGACCATTTTAATGCTTCAGTATACCAAGACATTTTAGACAACAACCGGCTTCCAACTTAAAGGACACAGTTTGGGAAACAACCTTTTCTATTCCAGCATGACTGTGCCCCAGAGCACAAAGCAAGATCCATATTGTGAACCAGGTCCTCTCATCCAACACCAGTGCCTGACCTCATATATGCTCTACAGAATAAATGGGCCCAAATTTTCACCGAAACTCAGCATTCCAGAGTGGAAGCTGTTATTGCCGCAAAGGTGGATCAACTCCTTATTAAAGTCTATGTATCTGAATGTAATGTCCTTAAAGTCCCTGTAGGTGTAATGGACAACACTTTTGTCCATTTTGTATATGGGGTTGGGATAAGCCTTCACATAATCTAGGGGTTCTATACCAGGTGAAGACTTTGCCAGGGAGGCAGATTAGGAACCCTCATTTTCAAAGTGTACTAAGGAACAAATAAACTGAATTGACAGAAATGGCTCAGATATGTGTAAGATGCTAAAGGCTTGGTTCCAAAGGCATTCTGCACTCTTGCCCTGTTTGTTCATTACGTTTACTTCTCAAACACTGAGGAGACAGGCCGGTGTCGCCATAGGCTGGGTAGCATGTGGTTTTTTACCATGCAGCCTGTAGGAGCTCCAAAGGGGAAGTACTGAAGATGTTTTTCTAGCTATTCTCAGAAATATATTTCTTCTTCTCTCATCTAGAGACGAATTTTTAGAGATGGAACTGTTCCACATTTTTTAAAATAAATATCTATAACAACATGTTAACTGAAACACACTCAGTATTTGTATGATGCGGTTTTTTTTTGTGGTTTTTAATTAAACCATCTAAAGTTCAGCAAAAAAAATCTACTTATTCCTAATGTAGGTAATTAGTCAAGACATCTTTGGGATCTAAAGTTTTCTTTAGTTTAGAACTAGAGCTGAGACAATGTTGTTGTCAATAGTCTTTAAATATACCCCCAAAATTTCACTTAACCTGCTTAAACCACATCCAGCTCTTCATACAGTGGGTGAAGACTTGGTTTAGGACACTGATTGACTGTTAGCTATAAAAATTTGCTTTTAACAGCAGGGTCTGTTTTCACAAACCAAGGTCAGGAGTGCTGATTTAAAATCAGATTTTTGGAACCTTTGTGACAATGATCTTTTGAATATCAAATATGGTTTGGCTGATGGACTACATCTTGGAAGATTGTCTAAATTCAACAAAATTTAAAATGGCCATCGTAAAGTTCCATAAAAACGCAGACAATAATAAAGCTTATACAAACTACATAGTTTTTACCTCAAGTGCTTATAGTCATATAGTGTTTGTAGATTGTTACCCCTCGTTTTTGTTTTTATACCAATTTTCGATCCCCAGTTTCTTGTACTTAGACTTCACAAATCCACATGTTACTTGGTGTGCTTATAGCCCCACATGGCTGATATGGAATAAGAGATTTTTGTCCCTATTTAGGCATTTCCCGTCGCAATAGTATCCACTGATTTAGGATTAGCACAAGGTTTTTTTCAATCGTTTCACCAAAAATTAGAAAATCTAGTGGTTTCTACATGGTGCATGACCATACCTCAGTCTAGTTTTGCTGTGTGGTATGGCCACCCTACGAAGCTTCATTAATCTTGTGATGTAAAAGTCTAAGAGCAATTTTCATGTTGCATTACTATTACAGTCTTTGGAAAGACTGCTAAATTTTATGACATTTTGTCTATAGGGGGAACTATAACTTAGAAATGTCAATATCTGGGGAACCATTTACACTAAAACATGGCCTGTATGTTTACGCGTGGGTACACTGGCTCACATTGCCTATAGTTCCATTAGTCTCACAACAAAATGGTCACCAACAGTCAAACAAATTAAAACATATACACTCATAATGGCAAGTAGATGCTCTTTACTAAAATTCAAACAAATCTGTCATAAAATATGTCACTACTACAAGCTACAAGCTTGTAACAGTTAACTGTGTTTTAAATCCTTACGTAACATTTACAAAATTCAAATGGTTGTCGTTTACCTGTACAAGCTGTCAAATGATTTAACTTCTCACTACTTGGCCCAGTTCACAGATTCTGCTTGGACTTCAGTTATTGCCACTTATTCTCTCCACTTTTGCAGCTGTCATATTACGCACTCCAATGTGTTTTCTCTAGTTAATCACTATGACGCTTAATTCTATGGTGTCTATGGTGCAAACGTTTGTGGGCCATGGAAAAAAATGTGAAGGGTTAACCTAGAATCAAGCCAAATTTCCCAGAGGATTCCACATTAATATCAGATCCTGATCTCCCTTATTAAACCTGACTATCACTTCAGCTGAGCAATATCTCCAGGCCTCCGCTGCATAGTGGTGCCATTGAGACCCGCGGTGACCTGTGCACTGTAAAGGAAACAGCACGTGTAATTTTTCGAGGCAAACATTCCTCGATCTGCTCTGCGTCCTCACAGGCAGGCTTTTAATGGCTACAACAGGGCCCCAATTTTGTTGTCATCCACAGGAAGGCCGAGGAAAAAACAACACAGACTCTTGGACAGCCGTGAGGACACCTAGACCACTATTATTAATAGTAGCGTCAGCCATGACAGAGAACAGTGAACAGACGGGGCCCTTGTATGGTCGCCTTTTATTCCTTAACCAGGGCCCCCCCCCCCTCCTCCCTGCGAACCCTCAGCTTATGAAATATGCACAACGCAAACAGAGGTGGGGCTGATGCATGGACCCGCTTCCACCACTACTAACCACTACATGTCCAGGGCTATTACTTATTTATAAGACACGCTGGGTAAGTGCCAAAATGGGCCTTCGTTTTATTCCTTCATGTGCAATAAGGGCACTTTTGTAATGCAGTGTTTACATTACGGCTCTGCTAAAGTGATAACACACACACGAGAGGGAGAGAGAGAGAGAGGGAGCGAGACAGGCTGAAATTAGTTACAGCGTTCAGAGCAAGGGCGCAACGATTACCATAAATATTTGGATGTGTCATCGGCCGAGGCATAAGTTGTGGCGGTGCTGTGGAGTGTCTGTGGTAACGGTGGCTGACTAGTTGTTTCACTGAATTACTTTTTAAAGCCTACTCCGATTTCACATGAAAGGAATTTGGACATTGCAAAGCTGGTCTATGGTGTGGTTGAATGAGGGGCCTAATGCATGCCCTCTGCTCTTTTGGGCTGCATCACTGTCAGCAAGGCCAGGAGAAGGAGAATAAGATAACATCATAAGGCCGCTTAGGGGCCATATTAATATTTTAAAGATGAAAGCTGATGAAAATGTGTGCATAAAGGAACCACTATGATATAAACCAACTAATTCAGATGAGTTTGATGTGAAAGGAGCCATTCAAGGCAATCTTACTAGGTCAGGGAATCAGATTTAAAGCCTATAAAAGTTACATCAAATAGTTGTGAAGTTTTACCTCGTGCCTGATACATTGTTCATAGACAAAACTATGGACCAAAATGTATTTATTAAAATGCAGACAGTTATGTGCAAAAGATTATATTTGCACTGCAGACGTAACAATCTCTGTTACCCTCGGTTACATGTTATCACAGGTTTGTTTTCCTGTATTTGTGGGACAGTTCCTCTAGTGTAAACTCTAGATCAATGCATCTCAGTTTATTTGGTGTATTCAGATGTGTAACACATGCCAAGTGGATGGGTCTTGATGGGTCTATTTCCTCCAATAATTCAGAATTAATTTTTTTTTTTTTTTAATAAGCCAAATTGTTTTATTGTTCAGTATTTGCTTGTAAAGCACTTAAATATACAAAATACCCAACATTTGTTGTTTGTTGTTCAAAATACAAGCAAATCAGCAAATCATTTTAAGTTTGACATACTATAATAAAATACTAGATAAAAATGGCCACTTTTTAAGCTTTTTCATTATATTAAATTCAAGTTGTGTCAGTTTACCCAGAGGTACAAACACTTTCGCATACAATTATCATTTATATGAATATACATAATTAAAGAATAGTTTGAATGATTGATTGTTAGATCTTAACAGAACAATAATCCATGTCTTACATTCTATTAACTTTTGTTTACCTCCACACAGAGGTCACATATGCATAAACATCAACCTTTACCCGACTTTTGGAGGGAATAAGTGACACCTGCATCTGTGTCAGACTGGTGTGTGTTGGCTGCTCTCTGCATTTCCTTTCCACTGAATTAGTCCTCCAAGCTGTTCTGCAGAAATGCAGGTTGTCATGATAACAAACAGGGTAACCATATCAACAAAACGCTCTATAGTCCACAATATGTGAAACGGCTTTGTCCACAGAAAAGGGCGTCACCCTCTGATTCCACAAAGTGAAGTGGAGTCATCTTAGATCATGGGCAAAGCCGTTTCACATATTTTTCTTTGATGGCCCTGAACAGCCTTTGGAAAAAAACAAAACAAAACAAGACTTTGGCTTCTTCTTTCTGCCCTGTATTAGCAGGGATTGGTTCTTCTAGTTGTCAGAGTGCATCCTAACAACAGGAGCCCGCAGGCCTGATCCTTCAGCATGCTAATGCAAGGCTCACATAGATTCACTCTAATGAGAGCGATGCTTCCGCTGCTCCTCTACAGCGTGGACTCGGGCCTCTGAGCCAGAGAAAAGACAGCAACGGTGCAGAGCACATGCCCTTTTGACCCTTGCCTGTTAATGCCTTGCTTTAATGCAACCGTGTGCTCAATTCTGCTGAGTACGTCCTATTGCTGTGCTATGTGTGGGAGTATAATTATGGGCCAAAAATGCCTAGTCTTTTCATACACTGCCCATCAGAAGCTTAGAGACTCCTGTCAAAATGCTGTTCATTTTGTTTGCTTTTCTTGTCGGTAAAAAAAAAAACCATGTTATTATTAAACATTTTATTTACTCCCATTGTGGTGTCATGTCCTGGCCCATGATAATCTCATAGCCTGAAGATATAAGCTCCTACTGAGCTTTCCTGTTCTGGACATTATAATTTCCCTATATAAGGCAGCTGGTGGCCTTGTGGTTGTTATTTAGGTGTGTCTAGGTGTGGTGTGTTTTGTGCCCCATGAGCTAGTGAAATGGGTTTACTGGGTTGATTTATCATCATCTGTAGACTACAGACATTACTTTACACAACTATAAAGGCTATGACGCTTCTGTTCAATGAAAAAGACACTGTGTTCCCAGTATGCTCTGGGTTCCTTTTATGCACAATTAACCCCACTTATTGTCTATATGTAATTCACTTTCTGTAAATTATATTTATTTATGCTAAATTACATATTTATTTAGGCTAAGCCTGTTCATAATATCAGGGAAGATGCTGAGTAACTGCAGCTTTCTCACATGCAATTACACAAGAAAAGAGAAAAGTGTATAAACATGTATTTACACAAGCTACACTACTGTAATGAGTCTGTACCAGATACTACATCACTTGTTGCATGTTACACTGCAGTTATATTGAGGTTGCATGCCTTATTAAAGTGTTACTACTAGGGCATTAACACAAAAGTCGACTAGTCATGAATTTTTTCCTCTCAGAGGAGCTCCTCCACTGCGTGTGTGATGACGTCATCAAATGACTAGTGGACTTGACTTTGACTTTGACGGATAAGTCAACTTGAAAAAATTGCTATTACTACATTGCTGTTTTATGAAGGCAAAATCTTTGCAGTTTTTCAGACATAAAAGAGAAGTGAAAATATATGTCCACATACTTTTGATGGAGTGCATTATTGGGTGTTTCTTGAGTCATAATAATATCCGGTGCAGCTCAGAGGAGGATGGGTTCTTCTGTTCAGTCTTGCTTACTCTCATTGTTTTTTCCTCATGTTCTCAGGGACATTTTCCTGACACAATTGTCCTCAGGTTGTTCACTAAGGATATGTATGAGATGCATTCATCTGGAACTGTACAGCCAGCAGCTTTTCTAGACCTGAGGTTTCAAATTTGCAGTTTTGGACCGTAGAATGGCTGTAATTGTAAGACCATCTAGTAATCTCCAAATACAAGACATCTCCACCTCCCTGTGTAGGTGAGGCCTTCCTTCTAGATGTGCTTTTTTGCATGGTTTGAGGCACAGAATGACATGACAATGAAGAAGGCCATCCCGTCCCCCAAAAACACAATTTTTTTCTGTCTGACCATGACTGATGTAAAGAGGATACAGCTAAGAGTAAGCCCACAGAAGGCTGCCAGACCAGACAAAATTCCAGGTCGTGTGCTCAGTGGATTTGCAGACCAGCTGGCAGATGTTCTCACAGACATCTGCAATATGATTGCCACCCATGGTTCCAGTGTGCCACCATTATCATCCCTATGCCAAAGAAGTCGTCACTGTAATATTTCAATGGCTGCTGTCCTGTTGCACTCCACCTATCATCAGGAAGGGCTTCAAGAGACTCGTCAAGAGACACAAAAATTCACAAATGCCCCCACAACGTTCCATCTCCAGATGATGCCATCTCCAGCACCCTTCACCTGGTCCTTACCTGTCTGGACGAAAAGGACACTTATGTTCATAAATTAGTTCAGCATTCAACCACATCATTCTTCAGCATCTAATAGGAAAGCTGAGACTGTTGGGCCTGAACACCTCCATCTGCAACTGGATTTTAGACTCCCTGACCCATGACTGTGTAGCAATTAGCAGTTCAAACGACATGTTCACTGATGGTGGTGTGGTGGGTTTGATCAGTTAGAACAACAAGGTGGCATATAGAGAGGATGTGCAATGGCTAAGGGACTGGGACAGAGTCAACAACCTTTCTCTGAATTTGGACAAAACTAAAAAGATGGCTGTTTACATCAGGAACGCTGTGATCACTCTCTACTGAACATCAACAGCTCCTCAGTGGAGATCACCTAGAATGTGGTTTCTTGGGGTTCACATCACAAAGCCCAGCTCAATCACCCCAATGCCCAGTAGTGGCTCTACTTCCTCCCTGCAGGTGCACTCTCCTCACTACATTCCACAGTGGGACTGGAAAACCTTCTGTGTAGCTGCAGCTTGCCGTGGTACAGGAATTGTGTTGTATCAGATCACAAGACCCTACAGTAAGGGCTGCCGAAAAGATCTTTGGGATCTCCCTCTGCTGCAGACATTGACACCACATGCTGCATCCGCAAAGCCACCAGCATTGTGGTTAAACCCACACACCACCTCATTTCACTGTGTACTGTGTATATGGCTGAAATTCCAATAAATGCCTACTTGACATGACTTGATTAGGTAGACATTAAAGGCAAGGTATCTATTATTAGCATGGCTCATAAATCATAACAAAAAATACTATCTTTAAAGTAGGGGTGGCACAATGACACTTTTTCATGTCTGAAATTGATACCACAACTTCAAGTATCTGTCGAAACTGATGCCACACATCCTTTGTAGAATTCAAGTTTCTGCACCCATATACTATACAAATTCTGCATACATGGCTAAATCACAGTAGTTCTTTGTTAGTATTTTAATAGTATTTTAAATACTATTTTGGGTGCAGGAGCCTTTATTTTAATTCCTCGGGGTACAAAGGCATTTGACACACGACCTTGCTGCTCGTCAGTATTACTTGTGTCCTGAAACGTGATAGTTAAGCCTTTTTCTGACCTCCAATACAGTGATTTAGGACAGAAAGACATTGATTATCAGACCAATACTGAGTATTGGATCAGAACACCTCTACAGTAAATACAGAGCAGACCCCAAATGAGTAATCAGTTGTTGACTAAGTTGCACTTGCTAGCTAGATGATAAATGTAACGGCAACACAAGGCACTGGTAGGTGCAAGCATAAACCCACAACATGCCCTGCCCTGAAACTGCAGGTTTTAAACTGCTGGGTCAGTAGGTCAGTAGGTGGATGATGATAGGTCTGAAAACCTGTTTGGAAAATATTGTCATAAAAAGTGCTACACACATACAATTGATCTGAAAAAATGGCATTTGAATGACACACAGATTGTATATGCTGTGGACAGACAAAAAATGTGGTTATTGGCGTGGCTGGTGAGGATGATCACTGTCAGTAAATGGGTCAGAGGAACAATTTTCATGAAATGTGTCTGTTTATCAAAGAACTAGTAAATATGCCTCAGTCGTGCCTGAGAAAGACAAGGCTTGAATAAGTGGCTTGTTACAAAACCATGCAACCATCCTTCATATCATTCAGCCTTTAATTGCTTAAGAGCCTCTTTCTACACTGAACCACGCATTTTAGCCACAATGTAGGTCAGTCTTTTCATACTGCTCATCTCCAGTCACTTAAACCCCTCCAGCCCTTACAAGAGCAAAACACATGTGAATGAAACGTGTTTTTGCAAACATGTGATCACATCTCAAATGAGATCACATTTATGTGTTTACTTATGTGGAATATATGCAGTTTTTGGGAGGTCTTTGTATATACCATGAAACTCACTTCATACAGTCTGTTTAAATATTTCTCATCTGTAATTTGTAAGAGAAGTTTCTAATCTTATAGTCATTAACACTTGCATGCTGAACAAGAGATTTTGTATAAAATTATCTTAAAGACTTTTAGAGTTTAATTAATAACCATAGCTATGAGACATTTGCACGTTGAGCACCAGTTACCAGACAAGCCAGCTAACCTTACCTATATACTATAACTACAAACTTTGAATGAATAATGTTAAATCTAAAGGTATAAATATCAGAACAGCAGAGATTAATCACACGGCAAGTTATTACACTGTTTCTTGCAAACTTAGTCTAGAGTGAAATCCAAGACCTCAAGAAATCTAAAACCACTGTCCTGGCCCCACGACTGATTTGAAACCACACAAATATAAAAGTCAGTTTAAATGCTTATCAAATGTAATTTTTATATTTTCTATGGGATAAAGTATCTTCGTAAATTACTCAAGATAGCCTGTACTAAAAGGTCAGTTCCTCCGCTCTGGATAAGAGCATCTGCTAAATGCCATAAATATACAAAGCACACCTTTCCAGGTAAACTAATAGGGCTTAGTTATGTGTTTAATTATATAATTAAGTGATTACACACAAAGAATTAAAGTTGTCAAACTATGTAGTTAAACTATTTGGTTGTTCAGGTTAAGGTTTGGAAAAACATTTTTGATAGTTTTACCTTGAACTTAACACTGAGTTGCAGCGACTCTAAAACATTTCTATAGATGATCAAATTCAAACACTACCAGATTATATAATGCTAATGTATAGCAAACCAGCAATAACTACTGTTACATATCAGTCAAGCATATGCCTCGTCCACTGATGAGCTCCAGCCTTAAAAGGGAGGCATGTTCTGTCAGAAGCCCTGCCAGGAGGCCCCCTCTCAGGCAGCTACTGTGCCACACTCTCTGAGTTCCACCGCCAGCACCATGGCAGGCTGATGGCGTTGGCATGCACCAAGCTGCTCTCAATACAGACAGACAAACAGGGAGGACATTCTTCTCCTTCTCTCCGTTCCTCCTGCTCCTCCTCCACCATCTGTCTTCAGCACGAGAGTCTGCCAGAGGAGTCGCGGGCCTCCCCCACATCCCAAGGAGCCAGGGAGCAGATCCTTAAATCACTGTGGCGGCCTCCTCCTCCGTGATGGATCTGCTTCATTTAGCAGGAGCAGGAGGAACAGAGGGAGGCCCTGTCCTGCCAAATTCGCACCAGATCCTCACCCCGCACCATACACAAACACTGAGAGCATGCCAGCTGCAGGAGCAGTGGGGTCCCCCCTTTAACACACACTCATACTGACACCCAGAATACTTGCGGCCAAAGTACAGGCTGCTTGGACTGGACAAAGGGCTCTTATTCCAAACAGGCTTTGTACTGTCATTGTGCATCTTGGCATTTTACTCAGATCCTTATTTCGTTTTCTGACAACACAAACCATTTTCTGACATTAAACCTGTAAGGACCTACATGTGCGTACACTTTCTAGTTCCAGTTTGCAGTTTCCAAATAATTTGTAGTAGTTATTGAAAAATAGACCTAAAAGTGCCCCTATCCTGCATTTTCTTGGGTTTTTTTCCCCCTGTGGTCATATTTAACTTTAAATACTAATTTCCCCTTTCTCTTTACCATTTAATATTAAAGGCTATTTTATCTAAAACTAGTAACAAAGAAGGCATTACAACAAAACGCAGTTCAGTGCAAATAGAACAGTAGCTAAGTCCACAAGTGGGCTGGTACGACAGAAAGTGGACACTACAAAGAGCAGCAAAAAAAATAAATAAAGCTGTACATGACAGTAGAGCATAACAAGCCTATATATGTGTGTACCCATTGCATAGCATTTACATTTACGGCATTTAGCAAACACTTTTATCCAAAGCAACTCTCATTCCCTAACTACAGGGGACAGTCTCTCCCTGGAGCAACTTGGGGTTAAGGGTCTAGCTCAGGGACCCAGTGGTGGTGCTGAAGGCAGGATTTGAACCCATGACCTCTTGGTCAACAGTAAATAAAAGTAAAAAAAAACAGTAACAATGAACCAAGTTGAACAAGTTGAACATTCCTCACAGTAATATTTCACCCTTACACCAGAAAACCACAAAATTGCGCATGTGGTACCAGAAATATTGCACACAAAAGAAAACTATAGTCTTATATAATATTACTACATAGGCTAGATAATATACTATACACTTCTCTATAGACTTGTATAGTATGCTTTATAGCTATGGTGGACAGGAAAGAAGTTCATGCTAACCTGCCAAAAATTACACAAAACAGATACATGTTGATGCATGTAATTACACACTCTGTATACACTTCATGTACATGCGTCAAACCAGAGTGAAGTTGTGCTACCTGAGCAGGTCAGGGTTGTGTACCACTGCTATGTGTGTCTGGTGTCTGCTGTTTTTCTATTTTGTCTGTTACATGTAATTGAGTTACACAGGCAGTGCTGGGTTATTTTCAATTGTTGGAAATAGTAATTGCTGCTAGCTTTCCAATGGGATTTCAGTGGTATGTTAGCACTAAGTTAGCAACATTGCACACAGAATTGTTTTATGACTTGTTTTTATTTTCATTATAAAAATTGTTTTATTAGCTTTATGACTTAACAATGGCATTAACAAAATGAACAACATTATCATGACAAAAAGCAGAGGGCTGTGGCGTTTATCAGTTTTTGTTGTTTCATTATGTTCTATATAATTAGCCAGTTAGCTATCACAAGATGTCCCATAGCAACAGGGAGATGCAGAGCCGAATGCAGCAGTGTGAACTCCCAGAATACATATGTGTTGTAGGTGACTACAGTTAGTGCAGTTCTCAAATTGCGGAACATTTACGGCATTTATCAGACGCTTTTATCCAAAGCAACTTTCATTCCCTACCTACAGGGGACAGTTTCCCTGGAGCAACTTGGGGTTAAGGGTCTTGCTCAGGGACCCAGTGGTGGTGCTGAAGGCAGGATTCGAACCCACGACCTCTTGATCTGGAGGCAAGTATCCTACCCACTGAGCTACCTCCAACATATGTGACACTATACACTACATGGACAAAAGTATCAGTTCTATTATAAAACATTTCCATTCATACACATTAAGTGCAAATGTCCTTTTGTAACACTTTTTATTTCAAATAAAATCACATGGTGTTTTGAAAACTGTTCATTTAGCTCTTAACAGGCTGTTAAATTCTAAAGAGGTGTTGGGAAAACAGAATAAAGAAAAATGGTGGATATTTCAAACCTAAAAGGCACAGTTTAACAAAGAAGAAAACGTCAAAGCGTAACAACTACGATTTACAGTGCAGCTCTCCTTGAATTCATTCTTTCATTCTGTGTGCCCTGCTTCTTCTCACAAGCCCTGCTACCCCAAATGGAAGAAAGTGCTTTTTGCAACACGAGCCATTGACTAACATTCATACTTCAGTGCCATACCCATTCATTTCAACAGTTATACCTCTTTTATCTCTTTGATTGCTTTCTCCATCCCTGTGAGTCATCTACACGCTGGGCCTACATTGGTGGGACTCTCCAAACGAAAATGGGTTCGCTAAGATGAAGAGGTCACGGCCACAGGCGTCCAACCAGTTGCTATTTGGGTTCTGCACATTACATCACTTTGAAATGGAGCCTGGCTTGCAGGGCTTTGACTTCTCCATGCTCTCCTTTTTAACAAGCTCGCTGTTAGTCTTTGGGATTTACCCTCTGCTACACTTTAAGGTTTTCCGTTCCAGAGCGAGACACAAACCACATCACTTCCATAGTTTCTCGTACTGGCCGCGCCAACGAGAAATCAATTCCACGACTGCTCAGTTTCAGTCCTCCTATATGAGCTGTATGTGGTGGGTAGCGCATGATTTATGGTTAAGATCGAAACTTTTTTGGCAAATCCTGCTGTAGAATATGAACCCAGACCAAATGAGAGTTCTTCCACTGATGGAAACGCTAGAATGACCACAATGATGGGCAATAAAACTTTATGAGTTTCTCCAAAGGCACAATCGGGCAAAACAGTACATACCCTTAATATTTTCTCTGTCTTGGGTGAAATATTTAATGAGAGCACTTGAGCAAAAGACCTATTCTTAAAACATCAAACAGCTCTGCACGGTAAGGTAGAAGCTTTCATGTGTCTGGTTGATAGAGTCGAAGACACTGTGTCCTTCTGTCTAACGCAAAACGTCACAACATGTGGACCTAGAAGGTCATGACCAGTGGGCAGATTTAACAGTAATGCAGGTCTGATACTGTCTTGTATAATGGTGCTGTCAGAACAAACCTAGCAGCTCCATCGACTAACAGAGTTGGTGCAAAAGGACTTTGTTCTATTAGCACACATTGGAAAGCAACATTTTTTCATGCTCTGCAAAGTTCTTATTTGGAGATTAGGTTTCATTCCAACAAAGATGATAAGAGAACATGCATCTCTACAGAAGGTTGCAACTGAACAGTGCAGCAGCTGATATCAGTCAAAGGCTAGCAGACCCCCTTCAGAATAGTCATTCAGGTATAAAAGGAGATTTTGAGTGATGTCAGAGAAGAATCCAATGATCTTTGCCTAGTTAAGCACCCAATTTTTGGAGTTTCCTTCCCAACAGTTTCCATCTCACACACTTCTCCACAGTAATCTACACAGGACCTCTAACAAGCTCAGCTAAATATCCTAACATAGCTAACACAGTCTATAAGAGCCTACCATTTGCATAATGCTAATTGGTGACTGCTTACATATTTCACTGTGAGCAACATTCTTGAAATATTCCTTTAAGGCTCATCTTGAGGAGGAATTCCACGGATTTCTGCATAATTACATTGTTAAGACATAAGCAAAGTCATTCAGAGTGGTTTTGACGGGAAATGCTCCATTTTGGAGTAACAGCAGTGGTGATAGGAACCAGATGTCAGAACAATTTAACACATCTCTCACAGAAAGTTCCAGTGCTCAAAAAAATTGTTGCCTGACAGCTGAGACCTTGTTTTATGATGCTTTAGTTTAGGACAGTTTGAAGAGGGCTTTGGCTTAAAACGTATTTTTTAAATCTAGCCGTTGTGGAGAGGTACATACAGGGTGTCCAAATTAGGCTGTTGGACAAAAGAGTGTCCAAGGAAAACTTTATCACTCTTTTACCATCAACACGATTACACTTAAACTCAAGGCACATGTACGTTCACTGAGAGTGTTGTATGGAAAATGAAACTGTTGTTTTTGTCTTCATAGACATGGTAACCTCACTATAGAAAAGATATTTGTCAATTGTTAATGACTTTGCCCAAATCACAGATCTTTTTGTATACATTATTATTATTATTATTATTATTATTATTATTATTATTATTATTATTATTATTATTATTATCACCACACATTTTGAAAAAACAAATGTTGAGACCTTGCTTTATGATGCCTAACTTTCGGCTTAACTGTATTTTTAAAATCTAGGAGAGGTACATGCAGCATGTCCAAAATGAGGATGGTGTCCAGAATTACCACTATATCACTCTTTTACCTTAAACACTATTACACTTAAACTGAAGGCATATGTACAATCACTAGAAGTGCTGAATGGAAAATGAAACTGTTGTTTTTGTCTTCAATATTTTTTATTCAATTGTTGACTTTGCCCAATTTTTTGTAGATTTTAGTATACATTATTATTATTATTATTATTATTATTATTATTATTATTATTATACCATCACACAGTGGAATTCTTCTCATTTTCACAATATTTGGGTTAGTAAAAATGAATAAATAAAATTCATATTATGATTACTGTTACTTATTGTATTGTTGTTGTTACTGTAATGTTTCATCACGAGTTTATCTTTTCACCTTCTAAGAACATGTTCTCTTAGAAAGAATTCCATTTTCAGATATTGCTGATGAATTACAGGTACATCTTTATAGCCTGAACCAGCTCTAACCCTTTTCTCAGAGCATGGCTGGTCTAAGGGTTCACTTTGAGAAGGTCCTGGTGCTGAATGAAGGCAAATAAAACAGCAGAGAATTAGTGCCTGCGTCTCTGGCGACAGTTTACATTCCCCTTAATGTCTTCTTTAGCAGAAACAATTACACGAGCGTGCATGCAATGCGTTCCCTCTCTCTCATCGCATTTCACTGGGGAGCTTAGTCATCTTGTCAGGCACATAATGTGGCTCAGCCTTGTTCTGAGACTGACTGCTGAAAGAGAGAGAGAGGGAAGTGCGAGGAGAACTTGTGGAAGTTGAGGCAGGACCGCTACGCTTCCAGCCGTCTCACACTGACAGTATACTCACAGCCCCCAAAGACACTGCAAGAGCACCATAATCCCCCTCTAAATTACATTAGCAACAGCCTTCATCTCTATCATCCTCCCTTTGAGTAGGTGGCAGGAATTTGAGCCAAATAGCCGAAGACACTGTAGGGCGCCGAAAAGAGAGTGATAAAGACGCAAAGTTCTGGATGTAATTCGATTACATTTTTGAAAAGCATAAAGGCAGACTTGCTCGTACGCCATGTGCAGAGATGCTGGAACATACAGGGAATTTTGCCTCAGTGTGACCCAATCACTTTTTAAGATTAAAAGTCTTGAGGTAACGAAATTTAATTAGCTTTAATAGATTAGACATCTAACATCTATGCAGGAATCTATGCATTTCATTATCAGTAGCTTGTACATTTAGTCTAGTTCATATCAAAACGAAATATCTTTACTTCTACTTCTACACACATATATACTTATGCATATATACACACACACACACACACACACA
>JBBJLR010000042.1:8189014-8205320 GCA_037577145.1 Brachypetersius gabonensis | reverse complement strand
TGTGTGTGTGTGTGTGTGTGTGTGTGTGTGTGTGTGTGTGTGTGTGTGTGTGTGTGTGTGTGTGTGTGGTTTAGAGTAAGTGCAGCATTTATTCTTAATCCCTCATACATTTCTTCTTAATTTCCTAAATGCTACAAATAGCTTTGAAGTGATTCCATGAAACATTTGTCAAATACCAAATACTTTAGTTTTGCACTGCTGTGTGTGTGTGTGTGTGTGTGTGTGTGTGTGTGTGTGTGTGTGTGTTTGTGTGTATGTGTGTGGTATGTGTGTCCGTGTGGGTGTGGGTGTGTGTGTGTGTTTGTGTGTATGTGTGTGGTATGTGTGTCCGTGTGGGTGTGGGTGTGTGTGTGTGTATGTGCGTGTGTGTGTGTGTTTGTGTGTGTGCGTGTACGTTCCCTGCAACATCCGTCCCTATTTCGTGGTAAATGTTGTTCCACATTGTAAGTATTTTTAAAACTAGAACATCAGATCTGAGGTCCCATACATTGAAAGTGCCGTCCATTTCTTCGAATACGCCCAAGCAACACCTGCAAAAGAAATTGTCTTGAGCCAAAGTTAGGCCAAAGTGGTAGGAAGAGCCTAGAGGGGTGGACAGTTAGGCCATTTTAAATGCAGCGCTATAAATGTTCCTAAGCAATCTTTTAAACCAGCCTTGCCCCATTATGTGGTCACCACTCGTCTTAATGCAGAAGAATCACAGTTTCCACATGTATATTTTACAGTCAAAGAATGACCCCTCGTCGTATACATGCTATACCTCATATTGTTCCAGTCTCTAATGGCCTCTCATTTTTTAAGATCTGTAATGTATTTGGATGACTCTGCCTCCATGGCAATGATGTTAGGCTCGGGTTTTGTAAAAGCCTGATTTCATGCGAAGGGAGGTTTTTCCTCTGCGCTAAGCTAGAAAATAAACAAGCACAACGATGGCCAGCTCTAATTTCGCTAATGGAACGATCCCTTTCACTTTGAATTGTTACATAACACATCTGGTTTATACAGCTAGAAAATAAACAACAGGAACTATGGAGAAGTATTAGCTGGCTGTCATTTCACAAACGATATTGCCCCCCTCACTGTGAATTTTGGTTCATTTTGCCAGTTTAAACATTTTTGTGGGTAGCAGTAAAGCAGCTGTCCAGTCTGTGCCACTTGAGTATTTTGGCTTATCCAAAAGAGTGAGATTGCCACAGAGGCAAGAAAAAACAAAAGAAAAACAGGTGTAAAAACAGGGCAAAGACACAGGCTATGCCAGCGGGGGAATTGTGTAGAGTCTGAAGGAATGAGCCCCTTGCGCTAGCACCGTTTTCTGTCCTCCTCTGAGCCGTGACAGCTTTGTGTCACTCTGCCTGTCCACGAAGAGCGGCACTCCATCCCGTGCAGTTTGATGGAATACAAGAACACTTCTGGTTACATCCTCCTACCAGATAGTGAGTAATCGAGACACAAACCTGCGCAATCTTATTGCAGGTGAAGGGGAAACCGAGGCCGAAACAAGGGGCAAAAAGGATATAATGAGGGTTGCATGAATTGAGGCACGGGTTACAGTAGCAAATTACAAAAACGTAGTGTGTGGGAGGAAACATGTTGTTTTTATTTCTCTCTTTTTTTTTTGAACCAGTCATAGGGCTGTGTTAGGGACTGTGGTGTCGACTGTCATGAGGCTGAAGTCTAATGTAGACAGCCTAATGTAGATGATTTTCTGATGCAAGACTCTTGTAAAAGTGTCCTTGTGAAAACGGCGGTGTCATAACCTCAGCAAATGGCTTCATTAAATAGTATGATGTAAAAACCCATACATCCTCAGGTTCTGCCTTTCCATTCTTGCAAAGTGGGGTAGGGGGGTTTCAAATTGTAATCAACCCCTCACTTTTGTCCACAAATGTAAAATGTGCATGTGGCTTCATAATAAGCTCAGTTGGGCCCTTATGCAACCAGAAGAAGAACTGCTAGTTGATAACCCCAGAAGTAATTATTTAAACTTTCTGGACCTGAATTTTGTACTTCTGAATATCATTGATTACTCTTTAAAAACTTTCTATATACTTTATATTTTTTGTACATGAATAGTTTTTGCCTTCACTAGAGTAGTCGAACTAACTAATGCTCTAAAAATAAAAGCCAGTCTTCAAGTCTATGCCTTTAAACAAAGAGTTTCTACCAAATTGTTACATCTGTTTTCGTGTTTGATTCTGTTTTTCACGTGCCATGTGTCTGTTGTTTTGGTTGCTCTTCACCACACTAGTCCTGCTCCTGGTCTTCCCTGTTGTCTATCTTCCCACAACTAGGTGTTTCGACTACCCTGTCCTCTGTATGTGTGACCGGATCTGCCGAAATGAGTTGGAAGTCGGTGTTCTATTTATTTAGATATGGGCCGATTAAGTTGAAAAACATCAAAAATATTTTCTTCTTTGGTCTTATATGAAAGAAAAGGTCTTCAAAATGAATCTCCCAAAGTTTCATCATGGAAATAATTGTGAAAATGTTGCAGCTCTCAAATCTTACAAAAATAATGAATTATTTGATGTGTTTAATAAAAAATTTTAAATAATTGAAGCTTCAGTCTGATTTAATCTAAGTATCTAAATGCCTGTAGTAAAATGTTGTTGTTGAATACTGGGTGCATCTCTTTGGAAGCTATGGATTGTTAAAGATATCAACAAATAACTGACAAAAAACTTTAAATGCAATTTGCTCGGTTTTTCAGTTGGAAAATGGTGCTGTGCTACCATAATTCAAACGATAGTAACTTGACAACCATTTAAGATACAGCTTTGACCAAGATAACATTTTAGAGCTTTTTTTTTTTCATCTTTTCAGTGATACCAAAAACTCAGTTTTGAATTTTGGGTCACTGTGACTCATTTTGCCAGATCAGGTCACATATATACCCCTGTGTTTCAAGACAATTAGGTTTTATTGTTATCTCGACCATATACACACAGTACAAAGTGAAATGAAACACTGTGTCTGGACCAGGGTTCAACACAAGAAACAACACAAGAGCAATAGAACAACTGGACAAAACAGCATTTAGTCCAATCAACATCAGCTACAGTCTGGATGAATACCGTATTTTTACATTTGTTTGTGCAAATAAAGTCCATAAAGTACACCTGCATCATTACACAAAATGGAAACATAGTTATAGAATGTGACTTATATGTTGGTGATGGGTTTCAAATGTCTGTGTTTAACCCAGAGCTGACAACAAATGTGACTACAGTGCTGAGCTAATACCCTACTAGCCTAGCACTAGCATAGCATTACAGAGATATCATAACACTTCTTTAAAACACCTGTAAGCAAATGAATAGGTTTCTACAGTAAACATCAATTTTATGATTATATTATGAATAGAAGTTAGCATTTTTTTTTTTATGAAGGACAGCTTTCTGTTGACAGAATGATTGCAAATGTCAGGACACAAGAACATTTCCTAGCAATAAGATGATTAACATCTTTTATATCCGCATTTCAGTCATACAGGGATGTTAGCACTTAACAAATGATAAGCACCACTCAATAGTGGATTAAAGCCAATAATAAGACCAATACGAAAAGGCTTTCAAAAGGTAAGAGGCTACCTGGAGGATAAGAGTCAGTGTGGCTCTTATCACTCTGCTAGCCTTTGGGCTGCTATTGTGGAGCATTCCCCCAAGCAACAGGTTAGGGGGTGGTGGGTGGTCTTTATGTCAGAGATAAGCCCAAAGTCACCCAGGCGTCTGCCTGGTGTGAGGGAGCGAGAGGAAATGGTTTCATGGCCAAGCTGACGGCTTGAATTAGCGTGTCTGAAATGTGCATCATCTGCTAACACTTGGACATGGTGTTGCTATGGCTCCTGGTGGGGCCTGGGCCGCTGCCTGCTTGCCGGGGCCCTATGATCCCCCAGCCCCGAGCGCCGGGGCCTGTCACTTTGATGGACGTCTGCCGGCCCCTCGCAGGCCTCAGTCAACCAATGACAGGAGCTGATGTGACAGAACTCAGTGTGTCATGCTGTCGTCTGATGGAGATACGAAACAAAACAAAAGCTTTTCTGAGGCGTCTGCTGGTGATCAGGCAAGAGCTCTGCAGTTCTATAGGTTATATTCTCTTACACTGTGGTTTTAAGGATACTGTATGTTCATAACAGCATCAGTGTCTTTAGCTATATGTGTTTAGTATATCTGTGCAGCCTAATAGTTTTACTGCATTTACTGCACATTCTTCAGCTGTTTTTCAGCTTCACCTGTCTTATTTTTTACTTTGGTCACATGTCACATTTATACCATTTTCCATCAGCCAAAATCAGCAGATTCCTTCTTTAGTTTTGCACTGAAACCATAAGACCATGAGCTAATAAGTGTTCATCATTTTTCAAATAATGTTTAAAAAACATGAAAAACAAAAAAGGGGAAATATTGTTTTGACCCAACAATGAATGTCTAAACTACATCATACACTATATCATTTTATATTAAATGATATTATATTTTATATTCTTTTATATTATTTTATATCCTTGAGTAGACTGTACCCGTGGCCCACGACACGCAACTGTCTCTAGAGGGCCTGAGCTGAGACTCCTTTGCGCCAACACCCCCAGTCCTTCTTTATTGTTCCTTCCACTGTAGTAATGGAAACTGTGGCTAAGAAAAAGGAGGAAGTGGGTCTGGGCCCAGATCCCCAATAGCTGCCATCTAATACAAAGGCGAGTGCCCTCACAAAAAAGGCAGTGAAAGCACAGTGGCCTGCAGAGTGAAAAAAAGGAAGGAAATCCTGGACATGTCAAGCACATTAGAGAAATACTTGAGGTTTTTGTCAAATTGGGATCACCCCAGCCGTAAGTAATGCGATGCTATTTATTAAAGAGGACCACGGCCATATGGAAGCCATCATAGACCTCAAGCGCAAAAGCTAGGCGAAAGAACAACGCACTACGCTAATGAGGGGTCGTCCTGACGGTTTTATGTTCGCATCCCTGCTGTGCTTGTTTGGTTAAACCTTAAATCCGGCTCGTATTATAGCTGCCCCTGTACAATGTGCCGCTTAGTGCACTGTGTGAATTACCAAATTGCCACTATTACAGTTAAAGGCATAGACCTCTGTTTTTCTTCACTAAAAAAAACCCAGTTTTCACAGTTTAAACGTGATTTATGGGGGGGATCTGCTTTTAAAGTATTACAGAGTGCAAAAAAATGACTTTGGATGGAGTTCCACAGGGCAGAGGATGAGGCTATAGAAACTCTAACAATACCACTAATACAGCAACTCAAAACTCCTGTTCTTTCAATCTTATGGTAAGGCTGGGATGTATGAAATCTCACCAAGGGCCAGTGGTGGAAAACCAAGGCCCAGAAAATAAATCCTCTCCAGGATTTTGTTTCGACTGCTTAGCTTCTCTAATTAGTTCAAACCAGCATCAGAGGTGTCCAAGTAGTTGGAACACAGTCCTGGAGAGGACTTTTACTTTCTAGACTCGGGTTTCCACTCATGCTTGGGACTTTTTTACTTCACGCTGGGTTAAGAGTGTGGTAGTGATGTGTTTCATACATGATTGCTTTCCATTTTCGATTCTCTCAGGTATAGACATTAGTTATGCTGTAACAGAAGCCAGTGTAAACAGAAAGGTTTTATGCCAACTACATTTCGGGAATTCATTAAACGGCAATGCACATGATCACCTGAGGACAAATAGTCATTGTAATGTATTGTTTTTCTTTGTTTTATTGTATTTTACTTATGGTATTTCTTGGAATAAGCTGTTGCTAAGAAGCCCCAAAACACCAGGTAAGTAAATACTTTTTAAAAATGTTTTTTATATCATTTATAGGAAAAATGCAGTGAGTCTAGAGATTTTCTTACTTTTTCATATCAAAATGCATTCTCTTCTCCTCTTGCATACAAAATAATATGAATAGGGTGGGTGGGGATAAATGTTCACAAACTTCCCTGCATATAAAGAAGACTTTTAATTGTACTTCTGAAAATACTTCTTGTCTTTTATTTTGAGCTAATCTGATAAAGATTTCAAGCGCCGTGCTGGATATGACAGTTAATCTCTTTACTTGCTCACTCTTTGTTTGTTAAGCACACTTTAAACAAGTTTCCGAAACTCTTTTTTAAGGAAGGTACAGGCGTTATACAACCTGTAATCCAGATGGCCTCTTCTACAGCCCTGTCAAAAATCACCTAAAATACCTGCGTCCATGCTGTTAGTTGGAGATATGCTCCGAGTCATTATATCCACCATATCCAGCCACAGCAAAGCGGTATAGCATCATTATTTATTGGCATGGCGCTCTTTGCGCTCTACGCATCTTACCGAAAGTGGATTTGAGGGGCATCATCTCTGGTTTATCTGTCTTTACACCGCCGCTATCGGTCATGTTCAGCAATCCGCCTCCATTGCAATGCTGGCACCCTTGTTTTTTTCCCTCCTTGGCCGTGTAATCGTGGTATTAATCATTAGCTCTTTGCCCCCTATCAGCCAGCTGCACGAGAGTGGGTGACATTTCGAATTACACCACAGACACGGTTTGTTTATGCTTGAATCTGTTAGTAAGCATATGTGACAAGGTTGAGATGGAGCCATTTGCTTTCTTAAGATGGCAAGAGGGATTTTTCTTTTTATTTTGGAAGAACATGAAAACAAAAATTAGCTTGAGCGCTTGAGACAAAATGTGCATGGACCTATGAGTTACTACTGATGGCCCTGGATTGTAAGTTCAAAACTGACAGCACGCTCAGAAGAAGGATATCAAAGGGGGGGAACAAAAGAAGAGGAAGAAAAGGATGAAGAATATAAACAAGTCTGCTCCAAAAGCGCATAAGCATGCATGGCTTCCTTGGCTGGGTATCCTACCATGGTCTGGAATGCTCTATCACTCTTGCTCTCACCATGGTCCCTGAGAAATTGCCTGAGAACACCTCTTCATTATTTCCACTTGAGAAAATTGTCTCTGCATTGGAAGGCCGAGCAGCTGGCAGCAGAAGGGCTGCCAAAGGTGCTGTGAATGCTTGGCCCCCGACATCTGACATCTGCAAGAGTGTCGGCTCCACTGAAACCACTGTCTTCATTCCTTTAACCAAGAATGTATTGAATATAGGACAATTGAGTACCGTTAGGATGGAAGATACCACAATGTTCGGTCGTGGGGAACAACTTTAGTTCTTGAATAACTTTAGATGAATTGTGTAGTGCCCAGAGGTGCTTGAACTTGTTTTGGAGGGCTCAACCATGAGAGATCTTCATAGATCTTGTATGGCTGTCAAAGTATATTACTTCCTTTACTGTAAGTGCAAGTTCATACTTCATTAGGCAACCCAAGACATTCAGGATGTTCATTGCTAAAAACAAGAGTGACTCAAAGTGCTCTCTGGAGCATTATCATAGAAGAACCATACTTGGTTCCCTCAAGAACCAAGTTGTTTCCAAGAACTGTAAGTCAAAGCCAGGAACCATGTAGGAACCCTTTGTGTAGTGGTAGAAAATGTCTATTCCAGTTCAGATCACCTGGAGCTGGTTACATTACACTGGAGGACACGTTTCAGACAGCAGACAAAGCAAGTTCAAAGCAAACTGTAAATATGAGGCAAATCAACATCACGGTATTACAGTCAGATTTCTCAGAAGACCTTGCCTGGCTCTCGCTCGCTCTCTCCCTTGTGTAATTTCCATGGAAACCTGAAAAGTTCATTTCAGCAGGCTGTCTAATTTACTCGGTGGAAATGTATAAAAAGCTGGTAGAAATAAAAAATCCAATAAAAATGAAATCAAAAAGCCCAGTGACTACTTGCACCACAAAAGAAGCTAATGAAGAGCAAAACCAATTATGGTTTCTCTCGAAAATAAGAACCAATGCATCCAAATTTTTTGGCAGACAAAATTTTCCAGCTTTATCTTTTTGGAAATGAAGTGGGATATTTGGGTATTGCTTATATCCACAATCAAAAATTAATTCTCTCTTTTTTTTTTCAATACAGTGAAGGAAATAGTTTTTCTTGAGTTGTGGACATTAGTCTGTGGTCACCATCTCTTGTAAGGTCCTTTTACAATATAAAACATAATTAATCAGTTACCAAGAAACCAAACAAAAAGAAAAATCCAATGATTCGCCAGAAAAAAACATTCAGGAACTAAGGTGACGTGATGTCTGATGGTGAGAAAAGAGAAATGGTATCATGAAAGTAAAATCCCCCCCTTATGGAAATCTTGACATCCACAAGATGAAACGATGGGAGGCTTTAGCAGACCATTGGAATATATTCTGTATTCCTTTTTTTCTTTCTTTTTTTTTAACTTGTTCTTTTCTCCAAGACAGAATGACCGTCTAATCCTCCAGTCTCATTGTTCGGCTGAGCCCGGGTCCAGTCGAGGGAAATTACTTTTTGATGGCGATGGCGCGGAAAGTGTGATTTGCCAGTTTAGAACCTCTTATGTCTGATTTATATGCTCGCAATAAGTCTCTCTTCCTTTGCCAGTACATTGCTCTCAGTTATATAAGATTGTTTTCCTTTTTTTTTTCAGGGACTGTAACATAAATGTTGTTAGACAACAATGCTAAATCATTTTTCGGAAGAAAAGGCTAATCAAGGCGTCCGCATGATGTAATTCTGCATTTTGTTAAGCTGCCAATAATTGGCAAGGAACTCATCGTCTGTCAGCTCAATTCATCGGGCTGGTACAATAAGACTGGCATTGCTCAGTGATGTTAAAACCCTATTCTCATTTAGTGGAAATTGCTCATGGTTGGCCAAAACCATCTCCTCTGCTAATTTCAACACACCAACTGAGGCCAAAAAAAAGGATGTTTACTATTATAAACAATACAAAGGCCTTGACGGGATAATACCCTAGTGGGAAACATAAATGGGCCTCCATCTATTGAAAACCACCCAGCAGAGCCAGGTGAATCACTCGTCAGGGACAGCCCTTGTGTTCTATTTTGGGCTGAAATTATTGTTAGGTTTATGGGCATTCCTGCCAATGCGGAAAAACTCGCAGACGTTCCTAACCGACTTCACATCCCCTGCCGGCTGAGTTTTGACTGGGCTGTACTCTCCTGGCAAACCCAGGCTCGCCGTCTGCCTTTCTCAGTCTACAGGGATTTCATCCCCAGCCCATCCTGACTCCTCTCTCCACCGCTTAATTAATCCTCAACACTTGTCACGTGGCATTAAGGGCGAGCGGAAAAGGATGAGAGGAGAGAAGATGAAAGAGGCTGTTTTGTACTGCTTGTAGGAGCCATTGTTAGGAGCTACCCTTGCAGGCCAAGTCTCTGATTATGATAACAGACTAGCTTGTATCTAGAGATAAAATCTGTAAAGCTCATAAGCATCTTGCAGCTCAAACAATAGTGCATCATATCTAGCTAACCAGAGAGAAAGGTAGAAACACTGACCAGTCAAAGATTACCACATGTTGGAAGCATCACCAGCATATTTTTTAACAGTCATAATAAGAACTGTTATGGTTGTATAGCTTACAGGCTACAGTTTGTATATAGAGATTATAACTTGGGAGGGTCTATAACTTCTGGTAGTAACAACTTTACACAGTTTTTAGCCTTGCTTTACCTCAATTTGCACCTCCAGGCAATTTTTTCCAGATTGGATGTAAACTTCCAGGTCAGGACCTCAAAACGATTTATGTCACAGATGATGTGGTAGTTTGAGAGGGGGTCTTTAACCTTCTGACCTAGCCCTGGAGTGATTAGAGGCCTCCTGGTATTTTTAAACATTTCCTTTCTTAGACCTGGAAACACACATTCTTGTAAAGTGAACTGGATAAGGGAACCTACGTGAACAAGTGGTACCAGCAAAAGAGCTAATAGGGCATGATTCCTGTAGTGTGAAACGGATAAGGGAACATAAGTGAAAAGGTAATACAGGCAATGCAGATAGTAGAACACACAGGACTCCTGTAGTGGGAAACGGATAAGGCAACATAAGTGAGCAAGTGAAACAGTCACTATAGCTAGTAGAGCATGTCAGATCAATGTGTATAGTGTGCATGTGCAGAGATGACATGGATGGAAGAATAACTTGTTGATTTATGAGTATTGTATTCCAGGCTTAAAATCAATACATGTATTTTTGACTTTCTCTGACTTTTGTGACTTTCCCAATGGACTGTTCTGGCCTTATTGTGAGCTTGTCCTATCGTGAGTGTCTGGAAGGGCTAAGAGGGATGCTGCTGTACGAGAAGACAGTAACTTTTAAGCACTTCTGAATACGGAGGCCGCCTGGATTACCACAACTGTGTGGTTGCATTGCGCCACTTGGTGACCCAATGAGGCCTCTCCGGCCAGGTCACATTACCGCTCTGCCACGGGCCTCCTGCTCACAGAACTCCGCTATGATTGACGCTTCCCTCCTCCGCCCTCAGCTCGGCCCCATCCCACACTCACCAGTGGCCAGAGAGCGGCCTGTCAATTAGCAGCTAATGCAGGGTGCAGCTGAATGTCAAACCACGATTTTCCCCCGCGGCCTGAGCGCGCATCAAACGTCCGTCTGTCCGCCTGCGGGACACGGCGGCTTGTTACTGAAGAGGGGGGGGATTGTGGAGAGAAACGCCCAGCAGGAGAGAAGGACAGCTGAGGGGAGGCTGGCACATTAGTCACCAGCTCTCTATCGCTTCAGCTAACACAAAGAGACATCACAGTTCAATTGTTTTCAGGGCTAGGTTATATGAAAGTGATGGCGAGCAAGCTCCGTGGCATCATATCCTTTCTGGGCATGACCTCAGTGAGCCTATACGATAAAAATACACATTGCAGTTTCATCACTGGTTTTGCTGTGTGTCCTTTCTTCCTTCCTTTTACCAAATTAGCTTCATCATTTTCTTCTGAAGCTTGCAAATCAATTCGTCGAATATGGTAAAGCCATAGAGAAGCCACTTTCAGTGTAACCACTTTTGTAAATGAGACGTGTGGGTGTTTAAGGAACCTTTGAGGAACCATTGAGAGTGGAAACGGGGGACTCCCAAATGGTGCTTCTGTCTAAGCTATGACCTTATCATTGGGAAATCGCAAGCTTGATCCCTGGTGAGGCCACAGCCATCTATGGCCAGGAATTCAACAGGGCACAACTGGACAAGCTCTCTCAGGGTGGGTAGGATAGCGTCCCTCGTCCCTGTTACTCAGTGGGATTCTAGCCAGTGCAGTGCAGCAATATGCTGTCAGTGGCAGTTCATGCCTTCATCCTCCCAGTGTCAGTGGTATTGTTTGACTGGAGGAATTCTAGCTGATAGGCAGGATTGGAAGTGACTAAATATGGGAGAACACTGGGGAAAATCCATTAAAAATAAAAAAGAAAGAAAAAGTATTTGGGAAACTGTGGAAACGAATCATGGAAAATTAGAATCAAACCCAATATACATCACCTTTAAATTTGAAATAATGTGGGGCCAAATATTTAGCCAATGCTGATCTGATTCCAATACCAAGCTGTAAGACCACGATCACATGTCTGTTTTCCTTCACCTCTGTCACGTAAGCTGACCAGGATCTCACTTGAGTTCCTTCTTCCCTCGGCAGCCTCCTGCTCCGTTTCCCCCGGTAACCCAATCATCATTTCATAAGAGCCCTATCACCTTTTAAAAATAACAGTAATTACCTCTCCCAAGGCAAATCAGACAAAGAGTCCCCTGGATATAATTAGTCATCTGTCAACAGCCATCAGTCTCTCCTGACTGAGGGCCGTGTCAAATATTACCTCCCGATCTCAAAGCCTGAGCGCGCCTGCCAAACGTATGGATTTCAATGACACTGCCAGAGCTGAAGTTTGCCAAAAAATATTTAAAGACTTTTCTAAGGAAATTAATGTCACACCCAATCAATCACGATTAGCCGAGGGGAATCGTGCTCGTGGTTATTGACATGTAAGAAAATTTCAGCTTTTAAAAATGAGAAGCATGCCAATTTATAAATGTCTGGAATTATATGATGAGTGGTAGGCAGCCAAAACAAACTGTCTTTTGTCTGAAAGTATACTATTTTAATGGAATGTGTTTTGAACCTCATACTAAAGTCAATGTCCTCCTCTAGTGGTGGTAACAGAGCAGTGCACTAGAGACTGTCCTGCTTTTCTTCAAACTTCTTTCTTTCAAATGCTGCTTCGGAAAAACCACCTAAAAGGTAGGTAGGAGATTGTTAATTTATTTAATTCTCTTTTGCAGCAGGGTCAGTTATCTACACTAGTTCATTATGGAGAGATATAACTGAACAACAATGATCCTCCCGAGCTAATTTTCCAGTAAATTCCAGCATTCAAACGTTTGAATGTTTTGCTAATAAGCCAGCTAGTAAAATAAAACCAGCTTAACACTTAAGAGTATAAATGATTTCAAATAATCTGTAGAAGTCTGGAAATCTGGAAATGAAACTTAAGAATTGTTAGAAGAGCCCAGGTTTCAAAATATTTAAATATTAAAATATTTAAATATTTAAATAGCCCTTGGAATGAACTAGAATATCAAGATTTAGTTAGTTATAATTATTCATTATTTAATACCCATGTGATTCTATGACTAGTGTATAAATATATATGTAAGATCAGCCCTGTTACCCTGTTAAAATGCTGAATTAAGACATTATGTCTAAAATGAGTTCACACATTTGCAAAGCTTAAATAAATGTTGATTCAATACTGAACATTTTTAAAAACTTTTTTAAATGTTTTAACTAGCCCTAAAGACAGTGGAATCTCCCATCTTCTTAATGACAGAATTCTCGATATACTGGAAGAAATGGGAAGAATTAAATATATATTTTATCTTTGGAAAAGATATGTCCAGACGTTATGCAGAAAAACGATGGACTTCATCGTTGGGACTACTGGACTACTAGAATTGTAAACTATTAATTGCACCTAGAAGGCAAGTGGAGTTGATAAAATGGACAGTGAATTTAGATAGAAGGAATGTGTTCATCATGGTGGCTCATAACTGTATACTGTTATAATAACCTTGTATCTTCTAAATGGATTTTCACAGGGAACAGTGAAAAGTAAGTTAAGACAACAGGGATGCAGAAAAGGTATAAAGCACCACATTATTGATGAATGTTGCAGATATTTGTTACCTAAAGTTTATAAGAAACTCATCATCTATGGATGATGATTGTTTTTTCATGGAAATGTGTGTGAAAGAAATGAAGAGAAACACAATAGAGAATTGAAAGCCAGTATATTGTGAAACAAGGTGCCTGCATATTCCAACAGCTGCAACAACAGCATGGTGAGGTATTAGTTGGGTAACACTCAGAGAGGCACTGGATATGGTGTTGGTATTATATGGCTCTGCTCAAAGTGCCTGAATTCATATAGGATTCCTGAGCAGAAACAAGGTCCATTTATACAAGCTTCAGCAGCAAAGTCATTTCCATTGCCGTTACATATTAATACCCATATACACATTACAGTATTTCATTCACTTTTACACATTTTAGATATATATCGATGGCTAATACGTGTTCCACAAATAGTATAATTTCATTGAACTATAATACACAGCAGTATGGAGGAGTTTGGTGACATAAATGCATAACTTTTGAGCTCAATATGGTAAGGCATTTTTCCAAATATCTATAAAGAGTTCAAAAATAATTTAAACACACCCTGGAAATATCACAACCATCAATTCTCCTTATCCTTGCAAAAGTGTGCTAATAAGCGTCTCTACACAATCAGTCCAGGGCGTCATTAGGCCTGGCCATCCACGTCTACAGCGCCAATCTCAAAAATAATAACGATAATTAAAAATAGCCAACAGCCCTATATCTAATTGTAATTATCTGTCATTCCAAGCTTTCGTGGAGGTGCGGCAAGTAACGCTCCCGCCTCCCCCACCCTTACCGGCAAACCGCAATGTGTCAAAATCCTAATGACGCCTCTGGATTCATCTACCCTGCATTCTTGCTCACATTACATACGCAAACTCTATAAAGCACCCTGCATGGATAATGTGGCTACATCGGAATGTCAAGGAAACTAGGCAGGATGGTAGGTTTGTGCTTACATGTTTAAAAATGAGTGGAAAAATAATCATTGTGCAGCTTGAGTGGCTTTAAGCATATACCATGCACTGGTAGAAGCTGAAAACCTCAAATACACATAGATGTCCAGAAGTATATGGACAATGAATTAAGGTGCACCCATTGCTTAAGTGTTCAACTGCACATTGACAGGTTTTGCATTCTTCAAAAGAGAAAACACCTCTGATAAACCAGGACACTGGAGCATTTCAACCTGAGCCACTAGGCCCATCAGCCAAGTGGGGTATAAAGCCCCCCAGGACTGAACCATGGAGTGGTGTTCAGAGAGATTAATCAGTCTACTCATCCAACATCAGGGCCTAATCTCACTAATGCATCCGTGGCTGCGTGCAATCAAATCCTCACAGCAATGTTCCAACATCTAGCATGAAGCCTTTCCAGAAGAGTAGAGGCAGTTACAGCAGCAAAGATGGTACAAGCTCCCTATTAATACCCCTGATTTGAAAAGAAATGGGGAAACAGGGGTGTGCAAACTTCAACATGTAGTGTATTTTAACTTACAGTGCTAAGAAAAACTCTGAACTGCATTCTGAATCGACTAAATAGTTACACTAGAGGTGTGCAAGTGTCTAAGTCATCATTTGTCTCCAAACACTGTGTCTATTCATGCTTTTCACTGTAAAGTTCATTCTGTACTATTAGTGTCTGTGCATGCTGCGTTAGCTTTGGCACGTTACTTGAACAAAAGCAGCTAATCTTTAAAACTCCCAAACCTCACATTGTCTCGTTTTAAATATTACACGATTCATAAAGGAGCACTCTTTTATCTTTGAGATTGTTTTCACCATGTGCCAAGTTCTTATGGCACCACATGTCTGTTCATACATGTGGCTAACAATGAATGGAACCTAGAATCCACCAATCAGTGTCTTGCCACTAATTGTTGCTCAGGAGGTTTCAATCACTGTTAGTGAAAGCAGTATTAGGCAACAGACCAAAACGCTCCTTCTGCCTGCTAATAACTCTTTATTCCCCAGTTTAGAGAAATTTGAATTTTTCTTTGACTAAGCCTTCATCCTTGTTTCTCTCACAAAAAAAAATACATTCATTTCGGAAGGTATCAACACTATGTACTTAGTTACACCTCTCACTTCACACTTAAATTCATGTTTAAATCTCCACAGTAACCCACTGTACATCTTCATATCCCGACGCAAACATCCACAAACATCTACACAAGATTTGAGATTGATTGATTACTCGTTCCATATTTGAATGAATGGTCATTACATCTATTAGATTATTCATACATTAGCAGAATGCTTTAGCCTAAATGTGAGCCTTAAATAGGTCTTACAACTGTGGAGCTGCTGTGTACTTAACCCATATAAATCAAAGATGAAAAGACAAATATGGAGCTAATATAAAAATGTCTCTTCTTATTTCGAGGTTTAAGCAAATGATCCTCCAATCCATTCAGATGCAGGCCCTTTTCAGCTTGTTAGGAATCCCTCAACAAATTAGTAAATTGCTGAATTGGATCTGAATTGGGGAATGGCTTGGCAAAGGCAAAAGGCCTCAGTTCTTCCTGAGGCCTCAGTTCCCATACCAGTGTTATGGACCACCTTGCTGCCACATAGTAGAAGTACCTAGAGAAGTCCTGGACACTGAGGATTGGAGGTATTATCTTGTTAAATATTATCTATGCACTTGAAGTCGACCATCTTTAGTTATATAATAAAATTGATGAAACAGTTCCAGAGGCTACCAGGCATGCCTAGATCATGGAACTACCTCCGCCATATTTCATAGACCAGGTAGTATGGCTTTCACAAGCTTTAATTTGAACTTTTCAAGAGCTACATTTACTGTGTGGTATATGGTTATGGTATATGGTTTTAAATGCTACTCTGCATTTTCATTCAGTTGTTTTTAGCTAAAATGCAAACTTGGTTGGCCAACTAAACTAGATGAGGGTAAAGCACTGTTTACTATTGAGGTGCTTCATTTTTGACCACGTAAAATTATATCTGCCAACCATACCAGTTATTTTCAGATTTGAAACTCCTTACAGTCACTTTGTGACATTTTTAGTATTGTTCAGTTGGGCCCTACTCATCTTTTCATAATTTTAATCTAAATCAGTTGAGTACACAGCAGCAAGAAACACTTCTTGACTTCATTTCACTGTTTCCAGACTTGTGAAGGGCTCAGAATAATATAAACAGTATTGCTCAGCGCTGAGGTGAACTGCTCCACACACACACACACACACACACACACACACACACACACACACACACACACACACACACACACACACACAC
>JBBJLR010000042.1:8173067-8185519 GCA_037577145.1 Brachypetersius gabonensis | reverse complement strand
CACACACACACACACACACACACACACACACACACACACACACACACACACACACACACACACACACACTAACAGACACAACAGGAGTTGGAGAAACGGAGTGCCATGCTAGCTATGGATTTCACTGCACCGGTTGAGAGCTTATGGCAGGTTCCTGCATTGGAGATGTAGTTGGTGGCCAATCGGTGGAGCCTCTTGGCTCCGAAGGTGTTATAGTGGCCAGGCATGACCAGTTCCACTTCCTCTTTGTCCACCATCTCCACCAGCCTCTCACAGCTGTGGACGTAGTCACCAATGGCACTGTAGGGCAGCCAGTCAATCATAGAGCCATCATAGACCACGTCACCACTGAAGAGCATCTTGTTGTCCTTGTCATGGAGGCAAATGCTGCCCCTGGAGTGGCCGGGCATGTGGAGCACCGTGAGCTGCCGGTCCCCAAGGTTGATAACATCACCTGAGAACGAAATAGCAACAGAAAGGGAGTGTAGCAACTGGATATTGCCACTGCATTGCAGCACTGACACAGCACAAGCCGCATTGACCAGTGCAGAAATTATTAAGGAGAGAGGAAATCCGGAGAGTTGCTTACTGAGGAGGCGGAGAGTGAAGGTGTGTGGAATACAAAAGTAAGTGTCACACAACTCAAATTCTACATAAATGCCATATTTCTGGACTCAGAAAAGAGGTCAAAGTCGAGCTGTGAATTAAATCAGGTCGGTAAGGATAAGCTTCATCTTGTGACAAACGCTCTTGGCTAAACTACACTCCAGGTTTAAAGAAACAGTATGAAAAGTAGGTAACTACAAAAATTGGTGCAGAAGACGCTGGGATTTTTTTGCTTTACGGTTACATAGTTACTGCAGGGTAGTATTGTAGAATGACTTTAAGCTTGAAAAAAGGTTCTATATTAGACTGAAGATGATGATGGTCATGCTGCTACTGATGATGATGATGACAATGAATACATTGCTGATCTGTAAACAAAATGACTCAAATATTATACCAAAATTAAACTGTTTTAACAATTTAAAATTGCTATTCAAAATGCATGGCACTGGGCAGCTGGTGGTCTAGTGGTTAGGGAGTTGCCACTGCAATCAGAAGGTTGTGGGTTTGATTCCCAACACTGATAGTGTCATTGCTGAGGTTCCCTTGAGCAAGGCTGCATCCCCACACACCACTCCGCTTGTTGGTGGCAGCCCCCTGCTTCACTTGGCGAATGGGTTAAATGTGCTTTTTAAATTAAGAATTTAACATCACCAGGAGAACTTTTGAACCAATTGGAGAAACAACAGTGATGAACTTTTTTTGGTTAAAATTACACTTAAAGTGCATCTTAGAAGTGGTTCCTACATGTGTAGGTTTTCAAAGAGAACAATAACTGACCAAAGACAATTCTCCTGCCCATGACTTCTACTGCTACTAAGTAGTTATAGACAAAATGAGCACAAGTTCTACACTTTCATTTAATGCCTAATGACCAAATGAAAGGGAGTGCTTGACAATACTTATTCAATATCAGAAAGTTTTCTAAATATTGTCCCAGTATCAGTTGATCTTGAAGTCTATAAAGTACTAATAATGACTACTGGTACACTAAACTCCCAATCAATGACATGCATTGTCAGGATATCAGTAAAATAACACCCTCACACTATTTTATGAGGATTCTATGATGGCTATAATGCTTATCAAATATATCTAAATACTGCTGAATAGCAGAAGTCTGGTATGTTAATATATTGGTATTCCATTTCAGACAATATTGTCCTGTATTAATGAGCGCTTTGGCTTGTACTGTAATCTGGACACCTGCATCGATATGCTCTCCTTCCTGAGGTGTGACTGTGCAGTTCAGCATCTCAAGTCAATTGAGACAGATAAGGAAATCATATTAAGACATGGGCTTGGTTCTCTAACCACAGTCATGACCCTTTTAAGACTGGCGTAATCTGATTTAATTCGATCCTTCACCAGAACATACAAGCCGAGTCAGAATGAAGTCATCCTGCAATCTCTACACCCCATCATCTGTTTTCTGGTCTTAGAGTAGCCCTGTGTTGCACACTTTAGTGTTTTGCCTTATCCAGCACACCAATTTAACCACACTAAGGGCCTAATTAATAAGCTGATGAGTGAAATCAGGCGCTGAGAGCAAGAAAAACACAAAAATATATAAAGTGGCCCCTTATAGCCATGCGTGAACACATTACAGCACACAGTGTGAAATTATTTCTCTGCATTTAATCCATTCAGCAAAGGTGGCCGAGGGCGGCCACCAACTTGGGGAGAAGTATGTGGGGATGGTACTTTGCACAGGAGCACCTCAGTGGTGCCACAGGCAGTCCTGGGATGCAACCCTACAACCTTCTGATCACAGGGGCAACTCCCTGACCAGCAGGCCACCAGCCGCCCCAGGGCTCCTCTAGTGGCTGGATTATAAAAATGAGGTAGCTGTATCAGATCCATATGTCTAGCTAAGCAGGATATGCAGTGAGTAGCCAGCAACATAGCACCCAGGGAGCAGTGTGTGGGGGATAGTACCTTGCTCAAGGGTACCTCAGCGGTGCCATTAGCAGTCCTGGGATTCAACCCCACAACCTTCTGATTGCAGGGGCAACTCCCTGACCACCAGCTGCCCCAGTGGCAAGATTAGGAAAGTGAGGTAGATCTAGCTGACCTATATGAGATAAGAACAGAGTGACACACAAATATATAGACAACCCAGCTCCAGTGGTCTGTCACTACACACCTTCCTGCAATATGTGGGTGGGCTGCACAGCCTTCACGCTGTACTGCCTGGCCGTCCAACCAGGCGAGGGGTTCTCCACTATCTCCCGGTCTGAGAGCCATGTCACCGTCTCGAAGTTGTCTCCATTGGCCAGGGCATCGACCTCGGCCTTGTGCACGCCCACCTGTTGGAACTGGTGCAGACCACCCGAGTGATCGAAGTGGACGTGCGTGCCGATGGCCAGCAAGGGGTTCTTTCTCTTCGTGTCGTCTCCTAGAAGATCTTTGGAGCTGATGTAATCTGGAAGGCTCCTTAAACCCAGGCCTGCGTCTATGAGCACGTCCTGGTGGGATCCGCGGATCAGCCAGATGTTCGCCCTGTTCCCCGACTCGTAAAAGCGCTCCTGGATCCAAAACACGCCGTTGTCGAGCGTTTTATGCGCGTACCAGTCCAGCAAGGGCATCCCGGAGCATTCACGTTCACGTTTCTGTGCAAAAAATGAATAAATACGTTTGAAAAATCAACAAATAACACTCAACCTGCCCGCGAGCTCTGCAGACATTTGCAAACAAGGCAACGGCTAACGCCCCTCCTCACACATGATTGGAGGACGTGCCTGCCGGACGTCATTTCGAACTGAAATGCAATTGGTGCAACTACAACAAGCACCGCCCATCCCAGCTGCTTACCTATATTAAGCCAATCAACTGGAAACCCCATTATTTGCAAGACTTTTGGTTTTGTAGTGTTTAAAACCTAATTTTCACTCTGGATGTGCCCTCTAGCAGATTTTCATTAATTTGTGGTCATCTGCTGGTAACAAAAAAGCAATTCTAAATTTTGTAAACCCTTTAATTAAAAAACAAATCGTGAGAAAGTAGTACTGAACCAGCATGGCAGGGAAAGGCAGGGGTATAGCAGCCTTTTCCTTCAACATAGAGGCACTGGGGATCAACAGAGGGTCCATGCCTGAGACTCAACGAGGGCCCAGGCCAATGTTTCCTGTGAGTGTTTTAGAAAGTCATCTCCTTTACTATTTTGGTGCTATTTGCTAACTGATGGTTAGGGAGTTGCCCCTGCGATCAAAAGGTCAGGACCACCAGTGGCACAACTAAGCCCCCTTGAGTATAGAGTAACATTCCCCATACTGTTCTCTGGGTCAGTGGCTGCCCACTGCTTTCACTTGGTGAATGGGTTAAACTTTAGTAATGCACTGGACCCATGCAGATATATTTCTCACACAAAAAACTGCTAAGACCAATGCAAATGGAGAAAATGTACTAAACAGGCCTGTCTACCTGGCTCAGCATTACAGAGAAATGGAACATTTATTTATTTAACGTTACAAATCCTAATACATTTCTACTCTTTTGTGTACAATGATAAAATTTGGTTAGAAATATCAGACATATCTTAACACCTTTTTAATCCTGATCACTTTTCTTTAAGTAATTACCTGTCGATACCAACAGGGGTCCTATATGATTGTGCATCCCTGATCAGTACTAGCCCTGTGGGTCCGGTTTGCTTGTATTTTCTGCTCAAACGTACCTATTAATCCTAAGCATTAGTAGGCAAGTTAACTGAGGTGTGTTTGAGTCAATCCAGTCCAATGTTATCCTGGTCCAATATCTTTATGCTGTGTGCCCTCATTCCTGATGCATCATGTAGCACCATGTCACCATTCTTTATATTTTTTCTACAGCAAACTGAGTTTAAACCAGTACCTCTGAAGGCTGGTGAGGACGAAGACTACATGCTGGCTTTGAAACAAGAGATCAGAGGGAGAATGAAAGGCCTGCCTTTTAATATAAAGCCCACCTCAGGCAAGAACGGTGAGGTGCACTCTTAAGAGCTTATTACAACAAGCTGTAACACATGATGCCTTTCAACAGCTGCACTTAAGACTACTCACTTAGCCAAACAGCAGGCCATGAGGTGTGGAATCAGTTTGAGGGGGAGGGGGGGGGGGGATTCTTGTAGTGCCCTTAAAAAGTTAGAATCTTGAATCAAGTGAGAGGTGTTGATCACTGTGCCTGTTGACAGACGTGGAACGATATAAAGAAAAATACATAAGGGACTGCCATAAAATCAAGGATGAAGAATGGACACCTGGTAATCTCTCTTGCACCTTTAACAAAGAATATGTCGGATGTATAAAGAAACGTTTAGCCTGAAATCTATTTTCCAGATTGGAACCGTCTTCCAAAGGAGCTAATGCCCCAGAAGAAAAAAATTAGAAAGAAAACCGGTAAATGTACTTCTGAGCACTTGTACTACAGATTTATGCATTTGTATGTACTTTCAAAAAAGACAAACGTTTACAGATTCTAAGAAAGTCGCAAAGGTCTCAAGCACAGATAAGGAGGCTTTACTGTCCAAACTGAATGTAAGTTTTTTTTTCCTTCTTGGCTCATAAACCCCCTTTTTGATTTTTTTTTTTTTTCCCCCAATAAACGAGCTTATATTATGTAGAGCAAATGAATTTCATTTGTATGTGGTCGGTCTTAAAGGAGCTAGAGAAGAAAGACAAAGTATCGGATGAAGAGAAAGAGGAGGCTGGAAAAAAGAAGGGGGAGGAGGAGGAAGAGGAAGTTGAAGAAGAGTATGATGAAGAGGAAGTTGAGGTAAGAGCTATATGACTGTAGGACCAGGTTATGATCAAGTTAACTAGTAATATTACAACAAAGCAGCTGTGGAGAAATGAAGATGAGACAACACTAACTCGGACAGCTAAAGCTGGCAGGACATCATCCAGAATGCAACTGTTGCACACAGAAAGCTAGTATGCACATACATCTGGAAATAAAACCAGGTGCATGTCTCTGTAAATACACTATATGGACAAAAGTATTGGGACAAATGTGTTTTTCAGCCTTTGGGCTAGGCTTCCTTACTTCCAGTTAAGGCCAATCTTGATGCTTCAGCATACCAAGACATTTTGGACAAGCCCATGCTTCCAACTTAGGACACAGTTTGGGAAAGAACCTTTTCTATTCCAGCATGACTGTGCCCTAGTACACAAAGCAAGCTCCATACAGTTCAGAGTGGCTCTGACCTCAACCCCATCCAACATTTGTGAGCCAGACCTTCTCGTCCAACATCAGTGCCTAACCTCATAAATGCTCTATAGAATGAATGGGTACAAATTCCCACAGAAACGCCAATCTTGAGTAAAGCCTTCCAAGAAGAGTGGAAGCTGTTATAGTAGCAGAGGGGGGACCAACTCCATATTAGTCTATGGATTTGAATGCAATGTCAATGTCTCTGTTGGTGTTATGGTCAGGTGTCCCAATACCTTTGTCCATATAGTGTAACTGCATGGGATATACTGATCAGTTCCACATTATTATGAAAGATATATTGCAATATTGAGAAATTTGGACTTATTTGCATTCCTTTTCACAGGAAAATGACTACATAGCAAGCTACTTTGAAGATGGCGATGATTACGGAGCAGGCAGTGATGACAACATGGATGAAGCCACATACTGATTTGTAATTAAATGGGGATCACTCTGATGCTTCTATTTTGTTCCTTCCATCTGAAAGGACTAGATTCTTATTTGTCTTTGTTGCTTGCAAGTAAATATGAAAGTACAAACAAGGTTTGGAGATTTGGGTACTAAAATATAGTTCATTTATTTTTCAAACTACAGTCTATAGGCACATACTGCTCAAATTTGCCATTAAAGAAAAACATCATGGTCAAGAGAAAATATTAAATTTCCATTTTAAGTATTTAAATGCGTTTCACACCACTGTGGCAAACGTTAAATATGGATTTCACAACTGTTTGCAGACAAAAACCCATTCCACAAATTGTTAAAAAAAACTTTAGCATTAACACTGATTTGTCTTTTCTGTAACTATGCCCATATTCTAGAATAAATTAGTGTGTGCATCCCTGACAGCAAGAGTGAGACATCAACCGTCTCCATGTTACACTCTGAGAAGAAAAAAAAAACATTTCCGTATGCTGCTTAAAGCAAACATTTAATAGTAATTAGGATATGTCTGTTCACATGAAAGTGAAACTGTGCAAAATGCAACTAGGACAATTGCCTATAGGAATTAAGCCACATCCATCTGGTTTACACATATGCCACAGCAGTACCAGGTTAAGACATACATGGCACTGTTGGTGTGAATAAATCCAGAGGTTGGCATAGAAGGCTGAAAATAGTATCACGTAGCCTTAAGTCATCCCTCATTTTAAAGAACGAGTTCCGTAGTTTTGAACCAAACACTTCAGAATTGCCTCAATATAAAAACCGGATGAAGCCCATCATTACAGCTCAGTCTACAGAGGTCCATATAGATTTTCAAGACATGAATTAATCTGTTAATTACACAGAAAATCAACTTCTCTGCTCGGAGGATGTGTACTAAAGGAGAAAAAAAAACTGCAGTCAAATTGGGATGTAACATCAGTTTCTTTCTCTGATTAATATGGTAAAGACTTGAATTCAAACAAACACTACTAATGATCAATGAACTTTAAAGAACTGGTGGAATTCCCCTTTGTTTTACTTTACTTTCTTTTTTCTTTACCAGAAATAAGAAGGTATTTGGAACAAGATAAAATACACATCGCTTCTACAAACGCCCAGATGTTTCAAAAATGCTGCACTTTGATATCTTTATGGGATGCAAATCAAGAAACCGTTTACCAAATCTGTGTTTGTCTATAGCAGTGATTCCCAAACCAGTTCTAGAGTACACCTTGCCCTGCATTTTCTTTACACACCCACTTCATCTCAAAAGAAGCTGCGTAATTAACTGGTTTGTTGTATCAGAAGCAGGGAACACTAAAATGTGCAGGGTGGAATACTCCAGGACCAGTCTGGGAAATGATCTATAGAGATCTGGTTCAAAAATACTGACCTCATCCTTTTAAGATACAATCCTCATCATTTTAAAAGTGGTTTGCGTTATAAGTGAAGTTTTAAAAAATGTAATGCCTCAAATAAACGTCTTGGTCCAGATCCTCTCTCTACGTTTTCTGTTCCTGCTTCACATCTGGTCCCTCATGTTCAATGACTGGATGTATATGCGATTCTTGGGGTGGAACAGATTTGGCCGGTGGCAGAATACGGGGAGCAGCAAAGGCAGAATGTGTAGGCTCAGGTCTGATAGACTCCATGGTAGTGTGGTGGCTAACGTCTGATTTCATAAGTACCTCGTAGTATAAAAGGTAAAATACAGGTGTGACGATGCCCACAACAAGCATGATGACTACTGCAGTCCACCATCTCATGCCCCAGTCCGCCCCATAGTAGGGATCTTTTCTCGGGGCCGGCCGGCGATCTAGGTCTCCCAGCAGTGGCTGTTGAGGGCTGAGGGAGGAAACCACTTCACTAAGGCTGCTCCTGGAAGGGCTGGAGGATTTGACAAGTTGTTCAATGTCCTTGTCCTTCTCTTGTAGAAAACACTCTACGCTATCGGTGGACGAAGATGAGGAAGGGGAGGAGTCTGTAGGGGTTCCAGGCGCCGGGATCTCCAACACCCTGCGAATGCCACTGGGCGAGCTGCTTTTGTGGGGAGCCGTGTTGTGAGTTTCAGTGAAAGAACTGAACCTCTTCACAGGGATCTTTATAGATCTCAAGGCAAAGAAGTCCTGCTCTGTCAGGAGATTGTTGGCCCGCTTTAGGTCAGCCACCTAAGATACCCCCAAAACCAGAATAAAAAAATGTGTTAATTACAGGCCATGTATGCAGTTCATCTACAAATGCCAATAATAGAAAATGAGAAAAGAACAGACAAATAAGCAATGTGTTGTTGACTCACAGAACAGAAGTACTGAAGAGAAATGCTAATCAGGGTGTCTCCCTCTTTGATATCCCTCATTACGTATACAATGTCATCCATCCGCTCTCTGGAAGCACTTCGGCGAAGCCTCTCCCTTCCTCTGGAACGAAGTTCATAGCTCTCGCCATCCTCCTCAGAGCACTCCGTCTCTGAATTGTTCCCAAATATATAGGCGTGACCTCCGACTGCTGGTTGCACCACCATAGGAGACTGGAAGCCATTATATTGGTTCTTTCCAGTCATTTTCTTCCTGTGTGCAAAAACAATCAACACATCAATACAGCAAACATAAAATAAAACACATCTTATGGAAGGGTAAGCTTTTACAGCACTGATGTTCCAAGTGTCAGTTCACGTGGGACTTAGAGACAGCCCTAACACAATGAAACCAACATCAATTTCTTTAACATGTGGAAGGGAAATATAAAATAGTTCCAGGACTTTAAAAAATCAAGAGTAATTTTGGTAGTGCCCATTAGAACATAGAACATAGTCAATGAACCTGATTACAGCTATTGATTACACCCTGTCTGTGACCATGGCCTGCTCTGCAGCAAAAACATCACAGTGATTTAAAAATCGTCAAGTAATAAGATTGTAAGTCAGTCAAGGAATATAAAGTAATTTTAACAAATTATCTTCAGGCTGGCAATGTTGTCACAAAAATGTTACCAACTTAGCAAGCTAATGTTATTAGCCGATTAACTCCTACACGTTCCTTTAAAACATTTAAAGTTCTTCGACAGCTAGCTAACATTTAAAAATAATGAAACATTGGCAAAATACAAAATTGTAATGAAACAACAACCAAATGGCTAAAACGGCTAAGGCTAGCTTAGCTAAGGTCAACTACTTAAAGTTAGCTAGCAAGCTAACGTTAGCGGTTAGCGCCAAGAAAAACAAATATAATAACTCAGAACTAGCAAGTCAAGTAAACTTACACAAATACGATATTCGTATTTGAGTAGAATTACTTATATTTAATCGCTAAGACAGACAAACTAAGTTAATAAAGGCTAGAGACTTTTTGTTGACAGTACCGTTAGCTAGCTGGCTAATGTGAAGTTAACGCTATAGTCAAAGTCCAGAGCTTAACATTAACCAACCTGTCAGTGTTTCTATTAGATAACAGTTAAGTAGGATATTCCAGTAATACCAGAGTAAACAAAGATTTGTTAGGACAGATGAGAATCAATCTGTTACCTTATAATGTGAGGAATATTCCTCCTGTCTCAACTAAGCCATCCTCTTCCCTCTTCCCTCTTCCCTCTTCTCTCTTCTCTCGTCTCCCTTCCCCCTTCCCCTCTCCTCTTCTCTTCTTTTCTCTTCTCTCTTCTCTCTTCTCTTCTTTACTCCATTATCTCCTGTTTTCTCCTCTTCTCTGTCTCTGTACTGAGATCAGCTAAGCCACGTCAACACAGTCTGAACGTAATGACGTAGGGTGGGCTGTTGGGGGGCATTGGGTGGACATCAGTGGGAGAGATGTCCCTTATGGGCAGAGTTTAAAGTTATTAATGAGACTGAGAGACAAAAACATGGAGTTAAGCTTACTAAAAGATTCAGGACCACGCAATGCTTCCAATTTTGTCGACACAGTTTGGGGAATAACCTGTTCTATGCCAGCATGACTGTGCCCCAGTGCACAAAGCGAGCTCCATAAAGACATGGTTGGATGAGTTTGGTGTGGAAGAACTTGACTGGCTCACACAGAGCCCTGACCCTACAGCTGTTATAGCTGCACAGCGGCACCAACTCCATATCAGACGGCCCTATACTTTTGTCCATGCTAATATGTGATGTATATAAAACGTTGAATAGGAAAACAGGCCTTTCCTAAGCAACGCTCTGCATGCACTGCTCCACTGTTGCTATAAATGTTATAGTAAAAAGAAAATGACCAAAAACACATCTAAAGTGATAGTTTCTTAAGAGTAAAACATTTCAAATCACTTTGCTCTAACATCGTTTACTTGTCACTGATTTCATATAGAAATTGTACAAAACAAGTCCATGGACTTCTTTTTTAAGTACTGAGCAAATACAGTGAACTTTCGTTTTTGTTAGATGCTGCTTCCTCTTTTCGATGTAGGCCTGTTTGACCTAAACTGCGGTTAAGTCCTTGTTTTTTTTCCACAATGATTTCCCATTTGGAACTGTATTATACATGTTTGTGAATTTGAGCTCATTTCCTCTCACGTTTGCTTAAACCCAATTCTTTGAAATGACTTCAGTTTGGTTTTAGTGCCAACTGAGCTTTTTGAAAACAGGCACTTTTGCTGAACTGCATCCGAAAAGCGTTTTGCACTTGAGGGTGAATTGCTGTAATTGAGGAGGCCTTCCAGAAGATGGCGCTACAGACAGATGTTGGCCATACTGCCCTACAGAGGTAAAAATTAAACTCAAACTTGACCTTTAAAAAAACTTTAAAGTCATTTTTCTCAGTTTCACACTCCGGGAAGTTAAGGTCTTTTGCCTTTGTAGGGCAGCATACATCTCTTATAGTTGAACAGGGCTCTATCTGAGACCGCTGCCTAAATGCACTCTAAGGATAAAAGTATTGGGACACAACTGGTTTTCAGGGTTTGGGCTACCCCCCTTACTTCCACTGCTTTGTACCAAGACATTTTGGACAACGCCATGCTTTTGGGAACAACCTTTTCTATTCCAGCATGACTGTACCCCCATGAACAAAGCAAGCTCCATAAAGACATGGGTGGATGAGTTTTTGTTGATACTTGTTGATACTTTTCTTTTAAAATGATCCGACACAAAGTGAATGTAAAGACACACCCGATATGTCTCTTCAAAACCAATAGTTTGATCGTTTGTGGATAAATTATGTGTTACTACAGACCGTCAAATATTGTAAAACAGTCAATAACATTTGTTTTAAGTATTTCTACATTTTTGAAAAAGCAGCACACCATTAATTTATTTATTTTTAATCCAAGGGTGGCCAGACTTGTGGTGTATATGGTCACTTTTTCCAAATTAGTGAATAAATCTGTTCTTGAGAACTTGAGAGTGGTTTCGATTTGAACAGTGGTGATAGGAACCGGGCATCTGAAGCGTTTAATGGTTCTAAAAACATCAGAAACCTATTATAAGAAATGGTTGTGAATCTGCTGTCTGAGACATTGTTTTAGACCAGTGAGGTAAAATTTTGGCCTGACACATTATTTTTAAAAACCCTTTTACCTGGAGACACATGCCCACATACCGAGTGCTGGATGGAGAAAGAGTCCTCAGGGAAACCGCAACACCATTTTATGAAGCCACATAAACTTAGGAGACGTGGTGGTTCACTATTACACACAGAGTGATGCCTGGTTCCATTGACTACCATTGTAAAAAAAAAAGTTTGTCTTAAAGTTTCTTTTTGATACACATTTCACAGCAGAATACTTTGAATGGCAATGACTGACTTATTTTTACAAAATTATGCTGAATTTCCTTTAACGAGTGCAAAAAGTTATCACTCAGTCAGTTACAGAAAGTGTCTGTGAAGGGCCTTTTATTGCATCTCAACTATTGAATTATGACTTCTCTTTTAATGAGTGTAAAAGTTCATATAAATAGAACTAGAATGCACATTCACAGCAGCATACTCTAAATGGTATTTTACTACATCTAAACTACTGAATTGTGTAGATTTGTTTTGAATTTAGGAGTATAAAAAGTCGTCATTGGCTTTCAGTCAGTAGTAGGGAAAGCCCGTGTGGTACTGAAAGTGCTCCAGAGCGGCTGGGTGAGGATGACATATCGCTGGGTGGAGCTGTGCGCTCTGTCTGGAGTGTGTGTCTGTGTGTGTATGCGTGTGTGTGTGTGTGTGTGTGTGTGTGTGTGTGTGTGTGTGTGTGTGTGTGTGTGTGTGGTGGGTGTGTAGCGCTCTTCGCACGTCTCTCTCTCT
>JBBJLR010000042.1:8162504-8172967 GCA_037577145.1 Brachypetersius gabonensis | reverse complement strand
GTGTGTGTGTGTGTGTGTGTGTGTGTGTGTGTGTGTGTGTGTGTGTGTGTGTGTGTGTGTGTGTGTGGTGGGGGTGTAATGAGATTAGCACGTCTCTGTCTCTGCCCAAGCCAAGCTCTGAGTCCAGGCAGGAGAAGTGCTAAGGGGTCTCCAGACGGCATGGCAGCGCGACCACACTTCAGCAGCTCCCGCGCGGAAAGGCGACCCTCGGCCACAGCTTACTAGGACACGAACTGCTCACGTGCTGGTTTTGGACGCCGTGGAAGTTCATTGGAGCAGCAGAGCGCGAGGACAACATGCAGTGACCCCCTAAACCACCCGACCTGACGAAGGACCCCCGCCGGACCCCAGCCGGACCCCAGCCGGAGCCTCCGCAGTTTCCCCCGGGCGCTTGGAGCGAGGCGTTCAGGTGAGTGCGGGAGGAACAGGTGGTCCCTTCAACTTTCCCTCTTCAGACGATGCTGAGATCGTACCTGCTGGTGCAGCCTCTCTGTGCTGAGTACACTGTTTATTACTGTCAGATCTGTGAGGGGTGGTCTCCTCAACAACAGAGACCCTCCTGAGACCACCGGTCTTCACCTACAGCTCCTACTACATGCCTGCAAGCCTGCCTGCATTTCTGCTTTTCTGAAATCCTCTCCCCTTCTGATGCTCCTTCAGTGTTTACTTCCTCTTTCTGTCTTAATATACTTTCTCCCTTTCTTCCTTCTTATCAATAATGATACATTTTATTTTTATATTCACTCTTGTTTCTTTGTCTGTCTTTCACAAATGACTTCAGTTAGAGTTCATTTTTTAGAAAGCATTGCTTCTTTCTTTCTTTCTTTCTTTCTTTCTTTCTTTCTTTCTTTCTTTCGCTCTGTTTTTGTCTCTCTTTCACTCTGTTTGGTTGTTTCTTTCTTTCTATTATTCACTGTTTTTGTCTTTCTCCCTTTCAGTCTGTTTCTTTCTTCCTTGTTTTCTTTTATTCTCTCTGTTTTTGTTTTTTTTCTTTTATTTACTCTGTTTTCTTTTACTTTGTTTGATTTCCTTTGTTTCACTCTGTTCTTTCTTTCTTTCTTTCTTTCTTTCTTTCTTTCTTTCTTTCTTTCTTTCTTTCTTTCTACTGGACACAGTGGTGATATAAAATGCATGTCCTTAGAAAAATACACGCAAGGAGGGTCAACCCGTGGTGGTTTGTGAAGCTTCTCGGAGGATGGAGGGCTTTGTGTGTGGAGAGCACAGCAGGAGGAGCTCGTCACACTGTGAAGAACCTGGAGGTTGAAGTTCTTTCTGCAGTGTGTGTGCGCGCGTGTGGGTTTGTTGGGAACCTGGGACGTGAAGTTGTGCACCCTGAAAGGACTCAGTCAAAGCACACAGTGCTTCTGTCTCATTCTGATACGGGTTGTCTTCAGATGGGATGAGGACAGTCTCTTTCTCTTTGTTCCTCATTTGCCATTCTCCATTTCATATTGATTATCAAATGCTGTTCACATCAAACTGATGTTAGTCAGTGTTTCTTGATTCTGTAACTTGCAGGGTCACTTTTCCGAGTCATTTAAGTGTTTCTGGACACTGCTTGCTCTCCCGTGGTGTAGACAAAGAGGCTGTGCCATTCGCAGCACCTTCCCTGAGGATGTGCTGAGGCTCAGCCTGCAGGCCGGCTCCGTAATTCATGTGGGGATAAATGGACCACACATGGGCGTGACGGAGGAGCAGCAGGTGTACGCAGACAAAAGAGAGAGCCGAGAGTCTCCCTAGCGCTGGGTTAGACAGCCCGCGTAGTCTTTAACATGTGGCAGGGAAAGAGAGCAGCAGAGATTTGCTTATTAGTCCTTGTATCATCTCCAAGCCCTGGAGGCCCTACCCCGGAATCTAAGCCCCCACAACCTCCATTATCCTATTGTACGTCAGCTGTGTGTGTGTGGACATATGGCTCGCTGCCTTATCTGTGTTTGGAGCATTGATTGAATCACACAGTACGCCTGACTGTACAGTCATTGTCTATGGAGGTCGCAAGCAGCATGCTTCATTTTTTCCACCTGTTACATATGGGTGTCTATGCAATTTTTGCAGAGTAGAAACTTTTATTACTACTGGTTTTTTTTTTTTATCATTATTCTTTTTTAACTGGGATTTGGTGCCTCTTCTCCTCCTACAGTTTTTGAAATATTGGCACGGTTCCAATGTCAAAACGTCCATTCGTATCCGTTGCAGTGCATGTATATTTGAAATTTTTGCTCTGCAGATCAGGGGCTCATTTTAAAAACCAATTTTTGTGGTCAAGCTACCTTAAAAATGTATTTCGGAAAGAGAATTTGTTTTTACACAAACTTTTTTTTGCCCATATATTTATATTTTGTATTTCCTCATGGAAGTGCATTTAGTTGTTTTTTTTCGTCATTTGTTGTGAAAGATCTTATCTCACTTTTCGGCTAAATTTCCTTTATTGGAAAAAAAATATTTTCCTATTCCTCACTCTCTGCAGAAATTGAATAAAAGTGATGATGTTGGATGTTGACTTGTCAAGGCATGTGTTCTGTCGGAATACATTTTTGTAACAGATGACGCAAACACTCGTGGTCCAGATCAAGAAATTCTGAGAGTGACCACACTTTCAAGTTTCCATTAGTTCCGGTCTGGTTCAAATTTTCACACCTTCTGAACTGCCATAGCAGGGTTCCAATCTGGGTCCCCTTTTCCCATCAGACTGGGGCCTCCACTAAAACAAAGTACCCACGCATGGAGCTGGGCGTGCGGAGGGAATGAATTCAGCCGGTCAGAGCGCTCCACAAAGACTCGACACCCGGAGCAGAATGGGGACGCAGTAGGAATACCCCACTGGGCTTTACTGTGCGTCATGTTATTGAATACACCGAGCGGAATGAAAGACCTATATGATAAATGCTTAGCGCTTGACTCCTGAAGATTTGTCACTGTCAGTTTTGTAACTTTCATACAAAACGCGTCGCATGCTGCGGAGTTCCACTTTCAGCCGAACGAACCATGCAACAATGCTTCTTTTTATTTCCTTCGTTTTTCTACAGATTCACAAAACTGAGTAATGTGTCGGTAAAACAATATCCATATGTCGCTTAGTTCTAGAACAACAACTGTACAGCTTTAATCTATTCTAAAACGCGAGTCCTAGAAAAGAGGATTGAACCAACCAAAACTCTTGATCAGAACAGACACACAGATATAAGTACAATATAATATACAAAGTCTAAAAAAATGGCATAAAATCTTATACTATAATATATACACAAATGATAGTATACATAAGATAACTCACTCTTAAGTAAATTCTAACAACACAAATAGTAGTTAGGAGTATGTTATTGCACGTAGGAGAGAACGGTCGTATATAAGTAACATGGATAAAAGTAGAGATATTCACATGGAAAGACTATTGCACATAATTCTATGATATTGCACATAATAAAATTATGAAGCACTCATAAAAAAACTACTATTACTATTTCTTATGGACTGTTATCCATAAGAAATTCCACGTCCTGCTTATGTTTAACATCTGAATAAGAAACTTCCTTGCACATGAAAGACTATTGCACATAATAATAAGATAATAATGCCCATAATGATGCGCATAATAATAGATGTTTTCCTTACATCTGTCTGCTATAACTGTAAAGCTTATATGTTTATGTACTTTGAAAAAATTATACCCTCCTGAGAACTGAAGAAAAAAAGGGTCTTACAATTTCTTTTTTTGTGTGATTTCCTATTGGACCTAAAAAAAACCACCTTAGAATTAAAAAAAATTTGAGAACATTTTTCATTTAAATTTCCCAGCATGTCCACTGTAGAGGACCACTGTACGATTTCCGTGTGAAAATAGAACTGAAGTTAGAAAATGAAAAAAGTGATATCAACCCAAGAACACATTTAATTTGATCACAACCATAAAATGCTGTATCACTCTTCAGTTGCTTGTTGCTTGCAAGGACAACAAAACATGTATTTTAGTTCAACAGTGAATCACAAGTCATAGGACATCCTCTGGATATTTTCGCAGTGATAGTCCTGGAAGCATGTTTGTTTTCTGGTTATGCAGAGGAACCTCTTGCATTTGGTGCACCTCATGTATGTTTTACCATTGCAGTCCTTGTTCCCAGCATGCAAACCCATCACAAGACACATCACTGGAAAGCCCAGGATGTCCACTACAGGACACTATAGGGCTTGATGGGGTATCTCTAAATACTTAAGCAAGATACAGGTGAACAAAATGTCCACTATAAAGGACATAAATGAATGGGCCGGGTCTCCGGAGGATACAGTGCATTTAGAGACTTAGAGGGGGCATTATCCAGAGCGACTTTCAGTCATTAGTTACAGGGACAGTCCCCCTGGAGCAACTGAGGTTTTAGTGTCTTGCTAGAGGACACAATGCAATAAAATAGTTGTTGATGACCACAAGGCTGCAGGTTCAAACAACCATTTTATAGCATTGTGTTCTTCAGCAAGACACTTAACCAAAATAATTCTAAAACCAAAATGTTGTAAACCAAAAGTCTGGTGGGGATTTGGTGTTTGTAGAACGTTTTTTTTATCACTTTCAATTTATCAGTTAAAGTAAACATCTTGATGTATTTTTGCTGTGTCGCACATCCCTAATTTGGTGATTCAGGTCTTATTCAGAGGTTGAATTGAATCCAAATATGGTGAATAAACTGACGCACAGTAGTTTCAGTTGCTTTGCTAGGAAGTGACCTTATTCACTTAGAGCAGTCAGTAATTAATTGCTTGACTATCAGATTTCTCCTGCAGGTACATAACAAGGTTTAGTCATCTTGGTAGTGCAAGTCTCTGCCTTTTTGTCTCAGTCATGTCATTTTGTAACTATCTACCGGGCTTCAGGTCACAAAACCAGGCACTTTCGAATAGGGCTCTCAAGATTAATTGGTAAAACATTAACAAAATTCACAACCAAACTAATAAGCTGCTATTAGTTGGCAATTTACTTAGTAAAACAATATATTTAGAATTTTCTCAGTTTCTAAAAGTAAGAAGCATAACCTGATGAACATCCATCCAGAATATATGAAATATTTTAAGAGCTGTCCATGTTTTCCAGTAAAAATTTTTCCCATACAGTATTTTAGAATATTTAAAGACTGTGTATGGTCTGTGGTTTTTCAGTTAAACCCATTTTTATTGTTTTGCCTTTTCAGACCCATCATCGTTATTCGATTACCACTATAATCGGTAGCGACGGCTCTATAATATTAAAGGTACAGGCAATGTTTTTATCCCGACTGCTGCGTCGTTTGGTTGACGGCTTATGTGACCTTGCAGCACCGTGCTGACGTATTGCTCGGAGTATCGTGTTTTAGAAGCTGTTTGTATTGGAAGTTGGAAGTGGGACTATTGTAGGATATTGTGAAGCCTCGGTCACGTCCAGCAGCAATCCTGAGGTCTCTCTATTTGTCATATGGTCTGCCACAACTGGGCCAGAGAGTTCACTAAAAAATGTTCATTTCCACTCACTCATCTTTGACCTTCCTGGAATCCGGTGGACACTTTTACGTACACACTCACGCACACACACATCTGTCCCATTCGATTGAATCTGTCTCATTTCTTCCTCTCAGCATCTCACTTAATCTCAATCACAAACAATGTCCTTTTCTTTTTCTCCTCCGTTTCTCCTTTGGTGTCTTAGTAGAGCAGAAATCAGCCTCTCTTGTGGCCGGAATGTTAAGCTTCTGTTGACGTGAAAAATCAACCTAAATAACCTAAATGCTTTAGCAGACCAAGACACTTTGCTGTAGGAGGTCTCTCACACCCCTGACCTCAACCCGATCCAACACCTTTGGGATGAACTGAAACAGAGATTGTGAGCCAGGCCTTCTCGTCCAACATCAGTGTCTGACCTCATAAATGCTCCACAGAATGAATGAGTACAAATTCACACAGAAAGTCCAAAATCTTGTGGAAAGGCTTCCAAGAAAAATGGAAGCTCTTAAAGCTGCAAAGGGGGACCAACTCCATAGTTCAGAGTTTATTGTTGGTCAGGTGCCTTAATACTTTTGTCCATATAGTGTAAGTACAAATAAAATTTAGGCTTAGCTATGGCTGCTAGGACTGTTATTAGGTATGCGACATGTGTGGCTTGTGATCAAGTTTGGGTTTTATGACCTACGACAGCAACCAAATAGGCCAAGTGGGTGTAAAGGTGTTTAGGACCACCAAAAATAAAGATAGAGAACATACAGTGAATGGCTTAAACTTATAAAGGGAATTTGCTCTCCTTTGTTTTTTTTTTCCCTATTAATTATTATTAAACAGTGCTTAATCGCTTAAATGAGAAAGCTACTCCTTCTATGTAACATGTGCCTGTCTTCAGACGGTCGACTGCGTTTGGGCTCAGGAGCAAAACGATAGATTTGTATCAGCCTTGAAGCTATAATTTCAACATTTTCTAAAATAACCTGTAGCCTCTCCTTCGTTCTCTCCCTTTCTGTTTGTGGTTTTATAAAACAACTTTCATCTCAATAAAAAGACTTCATAGTATCTCCCCACAGTACTGAACTTGAACTGTGACTTGTTCTTTTATCTCTTAAAGCCGGGGGCTGAAAACACTGAGGGTGAAAGGGAGCCGTGCCCTCGGTCGTTGAATAGCCTGCAGGTTCTTCATGTGCCGAGATCATTTTCTACTGTTCAGCATTCAGTTATTCGCTATAGACACGCTGGGCTTCAATCCATACCACAAACTGTTCTGAAGATCTCTCTCGTATTTCTGGAAAGATAAATATTTTTTTTCACATTCTTTTTTTCACAAAGTCCAGGATGACTTTTGGTTGTTGGAGGCCGCCAGGGGAATTTCTTCCAAAGCAAGAATTTGATTTAAATTTAAGATAAAATGTTAATCTTCTTGTCAGTACTTGCTTTTGTTTTGCTTGACAATATGTGTGCAGATCCTCCACCTCAGGGTCTTCCATCCATTGTGACCAAGGCAGTCTGGAGGTCCCTTTCTTTAGGTAAACCTACAAAGGGTGGTCCACAAATGTATAGAGCCTTAACGACTGTATCTTCAATTGGTTTCCTATCTTAATTCCATGCTTCAGGGGATAGAGCTCTTTCTCTGAAACCATGAAGCCTGGTAAGAGTTTCAGTGGGTACAGTGGAATCATCCATCTTCTAGGTTGTAGTGACATCTCCAGTGATTTGAAGATCTTCCTCAGTGTGGACGGAGAAGCAGCCACAAAACTGAGACCGTTATTGAGCCCTTGGATTCTGCCTGCAACAGGTTGCTACCTCCTCTTCGTGTATTTGTCCCTGGCTGTGTCCATTTCATGCACTGTTTCCCTCTCTCCCTCTTTCTCCATCTCTCTCTCTGCCTCTTTCGTCCTCCCACCACCAGCAAGGTTCCTTGCCATTGTGTTTTGTCATGGTGAAAGAATTTCTGAAGTGGTGGGAATTGAACTGAATCGGGGATCATGCAAAGACCTTCACTGACCAATGAATGCTGAATCTAGTGGTGCTGCTTCGTCTAACAAAAGCTAACAATGGCGAGTTAGTGGACGTCTATATCTATTGAAAGGGAAAGCTGGGGACGGCGCTCAGTCAAACTGAAGTACAAAACGCATTGTGGTGATTCAAAGAGGCATTGAAGAAGAGTTATACTTAATGCATTGTTGATGGAGGAGTTATCCTAGCCTCTGATTCTTGAGTCAGTTGAGTGAGCTTAGGGATTTTTTCCCCATCCTCAATCCAGCCATCTGTCCCAGCGCTGCCAAGCTCGGCAGATTGAAGAGGCCAGGACAGGAATTTCCCACATTGCTCCACCGCTAAAGGGGTCTTGGAGGGGGACACAGTGAGAGAAAGAGACCTATCTGTCTGAATGGGGGGTTTGATTTGGGCTGCTAGGAGGCCGGAGTTCTTGCGTGGAAAAAAAGAGTTTTGGATTGGGGGGGGGGAATTTGGGTGGGGGTGTTCGAGAAAAACGAGAAAAAACAATGTTGCGAGAAAAGAAAGAGCACAACAGCAAGCCTGCTGAAAAAAACACATTCACGTTTTTGTGCTTTGGTCAGTGAATCGAGAGTACGCTTATACGCCCCTGCCTCTCTCTCTCTCTCTCTCTCTCTCTCTCTCTCTCTCTCTCTCTCTCTCTCACACACACTGCACACACACACACACACACACACACACACACACACACACACACACACACTATAACCCTCACTTCTGCAAAGAAAGGCAGCTGCATAGAAAGGCAATTAGCATTTCAGCCAAGCTCTACTGGCTATTTCTGATGAAGTAATAAGCTTTATAATTTGCTTTTTTTCCCTCGTCCAGGCCGCCATTCGAGAGGCTTGGCCTTGTTTAATCCTATGAAAGTACGTTTTCTTCTCCCTTCCTGACATTGTTTGCCACAATAGCTAATCAGTCATGGAGCTCCATGGCCCCCAGGAGCATTTGCGATGTGAAATTCAATGGGAGCCTTTTCTTGCGCTCCCTCTCCACAAATTGAGAGTGAAGAAAAGTCATTGTGATTTTCGCGAACAAGGATGTAAGATGCCGCTGGCACAGGACGTATCAGGCAGAGAGGAATCCAGGAGCAGTAGCTTCAAAATATTTTCTTCCTCTGTTCGCTCTTCAGCCAATCCAAATCTGATTGGCGTGCAAGTTCTTTGAGAGGCGAAACGCTTGATTGAAGAAGTACCACAAGACAATACATGACAGAGTTGTTTCATGCGATTCTGGGAGAGGACTTGTTCTCGTTCCTTTTTCTCCCTCCTTATGCCCCTCAGATGGAATGGCATCTGCTCCCACTCAAACCTCTCTGCACCCCTCATTTTCGAACACACACACACGCAGACGCACACAAGTGCCCTCGCAAACACTTTTTTTTGGCTCATGCTCTAATTCTAGGTTTTCTCTATCGTCCAAAAATAAGAATGTTTTGGGCAGTGCTCGCCAAATTAGTGTCTAACCAGGGTTTCGGGGAAAGAAAATCTCCGGTTTAATGATGTATGTTTTAGCCGTAGTCACTTATTAAATATCTTAATTTCCCCAACCGCAAGATGTCAAGGACAGCGGCTTCCCTAAAAATACTTTAGAGGCAACGTACGTGGTAATTATTGGCTTCTGAGTCCTCCATATACGGCGGCTGCGAAGGTTCCCAGAGACCCCCCTGGAAGAGACTGGTTACTGAGGCAACAAAGCATGTCATGAGAGGAAATGAAAGCGTCTCAGTCACGTTCAGGATACACAGATTACAGAGCAAATGAGTTTATACATCCTTCCTAGTTGAAACCAGAAAAAGGTTGTCATGCTCTTCTATTGAGAATGCAATGGAAAGCTGGGATGGAGGGAACATTGCATGGGTGGGATTCAAAATGAACATCATCAGAATACTCCACTGAGTTGATTTGTATGATTTACCAATGGCAGTCTCCTAAATACTGGTAGTCATGGTCCAAAGGACTCTTTGTTGCTCCTGCTCTAAAAGCTCTGAATGCAAACTTCAAGAGAACATCAAGATGCCAGTAACCTCTGTAACCCCATCAGACAGTCTTTGTCATGCTTATGGTCCTTGGTTACGTGTGTCTGATTATCTCTCATCAATTTCTAATCAGTGTGATGCAATAGCCGGTTAAGACCAGTCAAACAGCAGCTAATGGCTGAGTCATCACGGATCAGCTTAATCCAGCACAACCTTGAAAGACCTTGTGTAAGGATTAACTTCTGGGGATACACTCTCAACCTCTGATACACTAGTTACCACATAGCAACAAGTATCCACTATAGCTACCTAGTTTTATTCTGTTCGTTTTGTACTTTTTGACCTCTAACCATCTAATTTGAGTCATCAGGGATCCACTCTGGCCAGCACAAATTACACTATCATGTTAGTTGTATAATGGCATATAAAACCACGTTTGAATCTCTAAGGAGCCTTTCAGTGAATTGTTCTTTTGAGACATAGTGATGCGTGAAGTTTAAATGACCTCCGAATAAAATAAACATTCTTCTAAGATTCTTGAAATTCATGCCGAAGTGAGAGATCTTGTAAAGTTCTCTGGTGGACCAACTTCCTGTCTTGGTACCCCGGTTTACCCACTGTGAGAAAATAAATTGGCGGACACTTTGATCAGTGCATTTTTGATGCAAGAGTTTAGAGGCTTTCACTTTCAGAAGCGCTTTGCGTGCTGCAATCTGTGTGAACGCCGTCGGCAAAGCTTACCACGGCCTCATCAGACACGTCTTTACAGAAGAGAAACCATGAGATTAGGACAGGCCTGTAATTTGAATGATGCAAAACACTGTCATTAAATCACATTCGCAGCATGATGGGGACTAAAATACAGCATTATTTTTACAGCATTAGTTGCAAACGATTGGAGGATTGCTGCATGAGAAAGATCTTTCCATGTGTGATACAAACACACACACACACACACACACACACACACACACACACACACACACACACACACACACACACACACACA
>JBBJLR010000042.1:8117750-8154174 GCA_037577145.1 Brachypetersius gabonensis | reverse complement strand
AAAGGAAAAACTCTGTTAGGGAGGTAAAAAGGGGGGGGAGGATGGGGGGGGGTTGGTTTAACCACAGGGGGCCTTTCCCCCCCCCCCCCCCCCTAATCACCACATAGCTCCACCCCTGTGTAGATATGTAAGTGTGAAAAACCCTTTTAAAAAGATAAAGTGTCTTTACATGATGTAAAGCGGATTTTCTTCCAAAGATTATTTACTAAAGGTTATTTAAAATTTGGAAAGGTTCTTCACACTCACACATTGAGTTTATGTTTGAGAGAACTGCAACGGTTCTTCTATAAACCTAACCTCCACTTGGTGATCTACACTAAATGAACAAAAGTATTGGGATGCCCAGCCGTTACACCAACACAGACTTTAATGACTTTGCAGTCAAATACATAGACTTTAATATAGAGTGGCTCCCACTTTGCTGTTATAAGAGCTTCCACTCTTCTTGGATGGCTTTCCATTAGATGTTTGAGTTTCTGTCGGAATTTGTATCCATTCATTCTGTAGAGCATTTATGAGTTCAGACACTGATGTTGGATGAGAAGTCCTGGCTCATAATCTCCATTAGAGTTCATCTCAAAGGTGTTGGGTGGGGTTGAGGTCAGGGGTGTGTGTGCGGCCAGTCAAGTTCTTTCACACCGAACTCATCCAACCATGTCAGGATGGTCATTGTTCAATGGGATCATACAAATTATTCTTTATGATGCCCATTTTTTAGGCATTGACGTTATAAAACAACTTCTCAACCTAAAGCGTACCTACCTACCTTTATTTATGTATTTTTTTGTCTTTTTGTTCTCATTCTCCCACAAGCTTTGGACCCCTGCAAACTTTGCAGCCCACTGTGGGCCCCAGTGCCACAAATAGAACCACAATGTTGTGTTGAAAACTTCTTACACACCTCAGAACAATCAATTGAAATGTATTCTAAAAATGGTTCTTCTGTGGAATCACCCCAACAAACGTTAATCTTTCTTCTCTATATCTAGTTTTTCGGTCATTTTCTTATTCCCTTCCCATGCCTCCAAACACACACACACACACACACACACACACACACACACACACACACACACACATCATGTTGCAATATATTTTTAATAAATCATCTCCATGCTTACGGTTGCAATTTTTCCTTTCTCTTTTAGAATAAAACTCTCCCACCAGTCCCAGGCTTCCCCCAGCTCCACAGTGTAAAGGAACTCTACACTAATCTAGCATGGCACCTTGATTGATGAAACCCCCTCTGCTCCAAACACCCTCACGGCCCAAAATAACCCCAAATGATCTACCAGGAATGGAACATATGAAGAAGTGGATCTTTCCAAGCTCCAACTTTCCTAAGCAATATCCCTTCTGCCGAAAAAAATAAATAATTAAGAAAGAAAACAAAATGACTTCACTCCGTGTAATTCTCAACCCTGCAATTTGGTGCAAATATCCAGAAAAAAAAAAACAACGCAAGAGAGGATGCATGTGGTCATTTGTACCAACCGGAGTGGTGACCAAGGAGATGCCCACAAATCGTCATGAACACACCCACAGGTTGTTTGTTTTGCTAGCCATGACAACTGCTCAGGGGCTACCAAATGTCAGAGAGAGAGAGAGACAGAGACAGACAGAGATAGAGAAGTAGACATTTGTTCTGGGCCTGTCGTAAAACATCAGGGAGCTATCAGCATCCTTCTTCAAAACAAACATAAGCAATAAACATGCAGGCTTTGTATACAAACTGCAACTGACATCAGATATATGTGTAATGACAGAACAAGAGCTACAAAAATAGAAAGAACAATAGAATAGAATAAAATATAAAATATGGACATCTGTATTGTAAAATATATATGTATTAGGGCATTAAGAACCTTAGAATTGTTCAGATTGACTTATCCGTAAACAAAGGCTATGTTGAGTCGACTAGTTGCTTGATGACATCATCACACACAAAGTGGAGGAACACAGGTGTCCAACATTGAGCAACTTTTGAGTTCTCTGTAACATTAACAGTCAACATGACGATTAAAACACAACAAAACAAAACAAATTTTGGGTAAATTCAAGAAAGTGGGAACAGTTTAAGCCGCAGCACCACTCAGCTCCTCTGGATTGGATGGTGCTAGCGTTAGCCATGTTAGCTAGCGGATGCCGTTTCAGATGCAGAGCGCCGGTTCTGTTACTGTACTTTAACACCAACTTGCAGGTTGTGCAGGTCACCGTGCTATTTGTGTGTCTAAAGTGAAGGATCTCCACACATCTGATGTGAGTCTGTGTTCTGTTGCATGTCTCACATCTTGTTGTGGTCTTGTGTTTAGATTCCCCTCGTGCCAACAGTACCGCCCCTTTTGTGAAGTGATTGTAATAATTGGTTAAGTCAAGAAACACGTGTCGGTGCAAGCCAATCAGAGGCAGAGATTGCATTGTGTACACAAGCGCCCGCACAGAGAGAGGACAGAACACACGTTCCCCATTTTATATCAATTTGATTTCAATTGGTTTAACCCTATAATACAAATAATGATAGTAGTAGTACTACTACTAATACTGCTACTAAAATACTACTACTACTAATAATAGTAATAATAGTAATGTTATAGTTCATAAGAGATTCTCCACCTGTCCACTCAGCCCGTTCTACTTTACAGCAGAGTGCATTTTTATTCTACAACAGACAGTGTTCAGACAGGACAACAGAAACAGAGTAGAGTGGAGGAGGCTCTCAATAAGAACATGGAGCTCAATAAAAAAAAATGGAGCTCTGTGTCTCCTCATTTTCGGTTTTGTCCAAAAAAATAATTTCAGGGCATCCCTACTATTTATGTTGCAAAATAAGGAGAGAGGAGAGAGAGAGAGATGGGGGTGAGAGATGGTCCCTCACAGTTTCTGGACTTTGCTGGAAGACTGATGTTTATTTATTTCAGACTGTTCTTCTTATCCTTCATCTGGAGTTCCTGATTTTCTCTCCCCTTCGCAATCACAGTTGACCCCACACACATAGCACCAAGTCCAGCCACTGCCAGCACAACAATTCAAAGTGGAACCACAGCTTCTTTATCTGAGTCCGGATCTGATAGATCATCTTTAACCATCACTGTTTAAATTATGCGTACATAATAAAGAGTTGATACAGATTCCAACACCCATTTTAGCTCTTTCCGTATTCTCTCCAACTGTGTGTGTGTTTTTCTTGTTTCTGTGCAGGAATGCCAGGGCTCCTGGCTCTAGCTGGCTTGTTCCTGGTGCTCCTCGTCCCCAGTGCCAGGCCGGAGTCGGCGGAGCTGAGGTTCCAGGGGCAGACAGAGTTTGTGGTGAATGAGAGCAGCACATCCGTAGTGCGTCTGGTCGTGGAGAGAGTAGGAGATCCCATCAACGTCACTGCTCTGGTGCTGGTAAGCTCTTCAGAAGCACATGAAGTTTGGCTTGCTGTAGCTGCAGCTGGTGTTGAATTGAAAGTGTAAGTGTAGGTATGGCAATGATATAACCACATGGTCGGATCATTTCACTTTAGTTCAGTTAGCTTCACTGTCCTGACCATATTATGCCACAGTACTGCCAACAGGTAAGGCTCAGATGTTTAAGAGAAAAAAACACGAGTACAATCTGACTGTGTTAGCAATCTAGGATTTGAGTAGATATAAGTGTATAAATAGTATAAATAAGTGTCAAAATATGAGTGTATAAATATCTTTAAAACTGTAATTTTTAAGGTTTTGAAAGGGTTTTGATAGAAGCAGTCATTCTGAGAGGTTTAATAGGAAATCCTCCATTCCAGAGTCTTGTTTCCAGAGATTTCCAAATGTTTGTTCACGGTGATGTTCATGGGAAGCAGACGTCTGAAGCGTTTATTGCTTCCTCACAGATAGCTTATATACAAAATGATTACAAATACACACACAACGTTTGAGACGTTGTTTCATGATAGTTTTCTGAATCCAAAACATATTTTTCAAATCTGTTCATGAGGTACATGCAGGGTGTTGAAAACGTTTTTTATTCTGCAGTTTTGTGGACCCATTGTCAGACATTTTAAAGGTCTCACGACCATTCTCTCTCTCACAATATGCTTCAGAGGTCTCCCGACAAGTTTTTAAATTATTAATATTCGGCCCCTGATCAACCGATCATAAAGTTTAATACAAGCACACGACTACGGATTAGCCTATACATCAGGGCAGTTTTGACACTGGAGCAGTTCTGAAATTCAGCACGAGCTCCGACGAGAAACGGCGTCTATTTTGGCCATAAAAAGAATAACAATAGTAATATTATTAAACTCAAACTTTAGAAAAACAGGAAAGTGTTTGCTCAGTAAAAAAAGACATGGAGGTTAGGTTCACTTGTTGTTTCGGATCGTAAATAAAATGCATGCATAAACTTACTGACTGCTGGTCCCTATCAGCACCACTGTAAAACTTTGCACGTTAACGGTGAACCATTCCACATCAAAGCATTCTAAATATTGTTGTTGGTAATCACTGACTTCTGCATAAATTTGGAAAAAACTGTGGAATTCCCCTTGAAGAAAAGCTGACAGTGATGTTATCATCTGGGTTAAACTGTACTGTTGACAAACAGATAAAAGAAGTCGGTCTGTTCGGCAGCTTTTCATGACAACAGTAGTTTAACATGATTTAACACTTATAATTAGCCTTCTAGTGACATAGCACAGAGTATCACTGAACTATGTCAGCCAGATGTGCAGTAGTGGCAGGGTGGATCTCCACACTCAAACATCTGCCTGCTCCTAATTCGTTAGCTCATCACCAGACACATCTGCGCATGATTAACACAGCTGGCCAGAGCTGCCTACTGCTCGACAGAAAGTGCTAACTGTCACGCCAATTGTCTCCGAGTTGCTCTTCGATCAAAGACCCCCATGGTAGTGTGAAGGGAAGATCTATGACCTTTTTTTTTGTTGTGGCTTTTAGTGGGTGGCATGGATGCGAGGGCTAATGGTGGGTAATTGTCGTCCAGATGGGTCTGTTTTATGCAGAGGAAGCTTCCGAAAGCGGGGGATTTCCCATTCTCTGTTTGTACTCTGATGTGCCAGTACTATGCATGCATTAAGTAAAGGACAAATCACTGTTATGTAGAACTATGGAGTGATATATATTAAATATTGTAGAGGTATTGTCATATTGTAGTCTTTCTCAGGTAAGTACATTTAGGGGCAGATTTACTAACGTTTTGCACCATGAGCATTGAACAGCTGCTGGTGGGATTTCTTACATAGTTCATAATAAACATGATTGGCATATCCATTTATAGGCGTTTCCCGTTCAGTTTATGAAAAACTGAACAGTTTTGCAATCATGTACCTTTTCAAATTTAGGTTAATAGTAAAGACGAGCTGTGTAAAGCTTGAAAAACCCTTAAAACTTTTCTTAGTTTTGGTGTTTACATGACTGTTATTGTTTGTCATTTGAATGAAATAAATTAAAAAATATAGATGTATTAGTGAAACCATGTATTAAAATGATAAAACAGTGACCTCAATAATGCTGAAAGCTTTTATCAAAACCACTCTTTACTATATTACATGCATTTACGGCATTTATCAGACGCTTTTATCCAAAGCAACTTCCATTCCTTAACTACAGGGGACAGTCTCCCTGGAGCAACTTGGGGTTAAGGGTCTTGCTCAGGAACCCATTGGTGGTGTGCTGAGGGTAGGATTTGAACCCATAACCTCTTGGTCCAGAGGCAAGTATCCTACCCACTATGCCACCACCACTCCCCGCAAACAGGATTTTATTGCATAACATGGTTTCCAAATGTACTTGCATGGAACCTTCTTCATCTGCCTTCTTCCACTACTCCTGCATAAAGATTTTAGCACTTAGAGCTCTCCTCTGGTTCACACTGCCTGTAAAACTTGAGTGTTTCTTCATTCTGTAAGTCACTTTGGATACAAGCGTCTGCCAAATGAATGTAATGTAAAAGACACACCAAGATATAATCACGAAATAAGGAGTCATTATATAGACCTCTAATCATGATATGAATCAGAATCAGAGAAGAATAAAAACTTTATGACGTCTGCTTGGCAAAAAACGGCTTTCATACAAAAAACATATGAGTCAAACAGTGGTTTATGTTAATCACAAAGTGTCCTGTGTTCATTTAGGTGCAGTTCCTAATTAGAAAGCCCACCATACGGGCCACCACTACCAGTGTCTGTAAGCCCCTTTTGCTGATTTGAGATTACAGAGGATTGTAGATATTTTTATACTATCAGTAACTTTGCTGATATATTTTACTCTTTTCCACATTTTAGAATGATAGTGAAGACAGTAAGACACATATGCAGTAATAAAAAAAGAGTCATTCTCATTACACAGGTCAACAGTTCAAAATCATCAGAGATAAGTTTATCTGGGATTTGTAGTGTTTTTCATGCTGATTTCAAATATGTGTTTAGTTTTTCCTGCACATACAGTTTTTGTGATGAAGCTAGTTATATACTGCATGATAGTTGATATAATTAGCAAATAATAATCATATTCTGAGTGTTTTTGAAGAAACAGTGGTAGCTGATTGACACTGTTCACTATATCTATGCCACACTGAAAATATCGAAACAGTTACTTAATGGGTGCACTATTGCAAACCTTATATTACTTATAATTAAAAAATAAACCTGAAAGCAGATCTGAAATCAGCATGAAAACCTGGTTTAGAAAAGTGTGTTGAGAGTTCTTCTTTTGTCTTGATGCAGCTTTACACACTTTTTTGATCATTCTCTCAAGCAGCTTCATGAGGAGCCTCCTGGCTTGCTCTTCCAACACACTTGAAGTTTCAGTTTGCTGGGCTCTTTATTGCTGATTTGTTTCCAGTTCATTTTTGGGTATAAATACTTCATATTGTTTACAGACATAGAACCTTAGATCAAAAAGTCTTAAAGATGTTAAAAAACACATATTCAGTCAGGCATCCATCTGGATGTAATTCATGTTTGTTCTCATTGCTTGTAGTTTCTCACTTAAGCCCAGCATGTGAAATAGTGAATGGGTCTTTGAGGAATGGGATGTGACAGTAGTTAACCTGTGGTTTGTGGTGATGCAGCTGCAGGGTGAGGACACTGGAGACTTTGAGGGCACCAATGCAGCTGCTTTCCTCCTGTCCTCTGTGTCGAGCAAAACCATCTTCATCGCTGTGAAGGACGATGACCTGCCTGAAGCCGACGAGACCTTTGTGTTCAATCTCCGACTCCAGGTACAGTAAAGTAAATTGGCCTCTTATAGTCATGCGTAAATACAGCACACAGCGTGAACAGCATGAAATTCAGTCTCTGCGTTTAACCCATTCATCAAGTGAAGCAGTGGGCAGCCAGCAATGGGGCACCCAGTGAGCAGTGTGTGAAGACAGTACCGTACTTAAGCATACCTCAGTGGTGCCACTAATAGGGATTGTATTTGAACCCACCACCTGCTGGGGCAACTCCATGACCATTAGACCATCGGCTACCTTATGTATTTCAAAATGATACGTGATTGTAACTGTGACAAGCAACAAAACCTGTTAGAAGCTAGATTATCATCAGCAATAATAAAACAGTGTAGCAATATTACATTACTTACACTTTTATGCAAAGGTATGCACTTTCTAGATCAAATGATTAAATACACATTCTCTACTTCTGTACATTTTAATGCACAGTTGCTGTTTATTTGCTGAAGAAATATAATGTGACCTGTTTGAAAGTTTGGAGAAAAAAATAGACGTCAGAAGTTAAACTATATGTATGTATTAACTATTACTATATTACCATAGTACTATATCACTATATTTTATAGTAACAAAAAATATATAGTTATATATATATATAGTTATATATAGTTATTATAGTTATTATAGTAACAGTTACAGTTACAAAGGTTTACCAAAACGCTATTGCTCTCCATATGAGGTCTGTGTTATGAATAATTTCTTTATTTTAGATTTGTAAACAGGTGTAGGTGTTTTTTTACTGCCTGTTTTGTTTTTTTGGACCACCCCCTCAATCTCAAAACTGGTGCCCCACAGAGCTTGCTTGTGCTCTTGTCCACAACAGATGCATCTTGAAGCAGTCTGAAACACTTGCTTAGTGTGATCACTCTGAGGGCTCCTCGCCTTTTCAACCCAGGCCAAAGGCCTCATAAGCCCTGGCTTGCCCTTTGATGTCTTCTGTAGGCCCCTTTTCAGGCTTAGGCCGTGTCCCTGTGGCAGCAAGAGTGCATTAAGAGTCACCTTTGAAAGAAGTGAGCATTTGTGACAAGCACAAACCCTACGGGACATTAGATTAAAGAGAAATTATGCGCAGAGAATCTCTTTAAAAAAACATGGTCACTGAACTAAGTCAAAGCCATCAACCCAGTTGGCAGGACTTCAGGTACTGCAGTTTTCAACCTGCTGGCCGGAGACCCTCAATGAGAATAAGGGGCCGTTGACTGTCAGGTTTTTTTAGTCATGAAGTGACTGATGGAACAGGCTTGTAGACTCACTCACTCACTCACTCACTCACTCATGTTTAGCATGTTGAAAATTGTCCACAAGGGGGAGCATTAGTATCTTTTCATAATACATCCTTAATATCTTTCGCGTTTTACATTAATGACAGTCTATGTCCTTGTTTTTTAATCACAAAACGTATTCTAATACAACGTGATTTTCAATACAACATATTGTTGTAGTAATTACTTTCAAAAATAAAAGATTTTAGCTTGTTGATTAGTCTCAATGCTGGACTGATCTTTAGGTATTTCAGTGCAAATCAATATATGTATGCTTTTCATCGCGTTAAGGTAATAGAAACAGAAAATGGTTGGTTTACATTGTGTGAGTTGTGCAGTTAAGAATGATAGGGATCCCTTGTCTGAAGGTTGGGAGCCCTGGCGTTAATTCAGAGAACAAATTCTTAAAATTACAGTTTGTCATGCAGTGTCAGAAACCAAATAAGCAAGACTATTTGTGATGACCTAACAGCAAAACAATACAAACTCATACTGTATAGGCTTCTATGCCAGTACAGATCAAATTAAATTTTGTGCTGTAACCGTGTCTTGGCTGATTGATTACATTTATTATGGGGATTATGTAAGCTTAGTTTATTGCCAAATTGTCCCCTTTGCATTATAGGAAAGACACATATCCGTTCCTTGGGGTTCCTTATGATTTTTTCTGGATGAAATTTTGTTTGCAGTCTGAGAGAGAAGTATTCTGATGTTTGCTCAATGAGCCGCATGTGTCTCGGCAGAGGCCCCTGGTCACCATGGTGCCATCAGCTGCTGTCAGAGTTTGATTAATGATGTTAGGTCTCAGCGTCTTGGTCAACTTGTCTGCTGTTGACAAATGAGCCTTGAACTGGCATGGAGAGGACAGAAACGAGGCACTTAAGGAGGCAAAGGTCCACTGGCACCATGAGCTTGTGCTGATGGCGGAAACATGGAGCTTGGATGCCTGTTTGGAGGCGAACAGCTGCTAAGGCTCTTTATTTGTTTCTGTTAATTTTTGTTTCTTAAACCTTTAAGCAATTAATAAGGGCTTCCAGTTGCTATAGAAAATAATTCATAGAATCACAATTTCAAACATATCCTTCCAGCCATCAGGTGGCAGTCGTATTTTTACTAATGGCATTCATCCTATAAACAGTTTCTTTTAACTTTCTATTGTCTGTAGCTTTGCTGTAGAGCAATAAGTACAGTCACAAAGTGGTGTAAGCATATAAAAGGAAAACCTCATTTGTTTTATGGTGATTGGTTGCCTGTATATACAGTCAAGCCCGGAATTATTCATACCCCTGGCAAATTTTGGTATAATACTTTTAATCAACCTGCAAGTTTCTTCTTGATTGGAAATGACACAGGCGTCTCCCAGAAGATAATAAAACGATGTACAAGAGGCATCATCGTGGAGAAAACAATATTTCTCAGCTTTTATTTACATTTGAACAAAAATTGTCATATACAAAATGATTCATACCCTTCTCAATAATCAATAGAAAAGCCTTTATTGGCTATTACAGCAATCAAACGCTTCCTATAATTGCTGCCAAACTTTTTGCACGTCTCCACATATATATATATGGCCTTTATTTTATACACCCACACATGCTCACATAATGAGAATTGTTTCTCAAGTCATTCATAAATTCGAAGGGGCTTGTTTTCTTGTCAGAAAGTTTATTTTGACCCCAGTATTGTGAATCATATCCAACCTGAAATTGTCTCTCACCCCCTGCTGTGAGTGCCACTACAGTACTTTTTCGTCCTGAAATCTTCACATTTCTGTATTCTTAGAAAAGTATTTGACACCGTTTCTGTATCACCCAGCTCTACTTGGGCATATAGTGGACATTAGGGGAGGGGAAGGGGGGTCTGCAGTGGTTTTGTGATTGAGCCTGGCCTCAGTCACAGCAGGCAGAGGGATTTGTTTGAGCGTGTGTTTTCTGTGTCTGCATGACCGCTGCAACAAGTGCTCAGCATGGGAAGAAAAAGCTGAAAGAAAGCAGGGAAAAGCCTTTGTGAGTGCAGGGCTGAAAGCAGGGCCTGCATGGGCCTTAATCTCAGTGCCAGTTATAATCTCTACATCTCTCTTGTGCTTTTGCTTCTCTTCTTTACTGTTTCTTTCTAATGTAAACACACACAAACACAGACACACTTGTATTGCTGGCTTTTCCACTGAGATAAATACCTGTTAAAGTACAGAAATGACATATAATTCTGGAAACATACATAACTCAAATAATCATTAAAAAACAAAAATCCTTCTTATATCATTAGTATATATAATCATTTCTGACACTGTATTATAATAGAGCTTGCTTACTGTATGTGTTTGCTTTCAATTATTTATTATTATTACTATTATTATTATTATTATTATTATTAGTCGAAGTAGTAATAGTAGTTGTTGTAGTAGTTAAGTGCTATTAAATAGTTATTATTAGTAAAAGTGAAAATCGCATGTATTATAAATTGCGCGCACACACACACACACACACACACACACACACACACACACACACACACACACACACACACACACACACACACAGAGCAAAGTTAGTTTTGTGATAGTTAAAAGTATATAGTTTTTGTTAATGTTCTTTTTCATGCCTGAAATGGTACTGGCATTTTTTATTTGCTGCACAGCTTTGTGTATTCTTAAAAAATTCATTCCTGTGATTTCAGAGCTCCTCCAATGGCGTGATTGTAGGGAGTCCAAACACAGTGACCATCACCATCCTGTCCAATGACAATGCCTTTGGAATCATTTCCTTCAACTCAGTAAGACGCTGATGAGTTTATTATTAGCTCTACATGTTCTTATGGGTTTACACCATCTGTTAAAAGTTTGGAGACACCGTTTTAATGTTAGAATCATTTTGCAAGTTAGCATTTTAAACTGAAAGCTGTTTCGATTGTTCCGTTTCTTATTCAACAACTGATAAAAGTGCTGCGTTGAATGTGCTTTAGATCATAGTTAGGAGAAGAAAAGTTTCATAAATATTGAAGTAAAACCTGCTCCTCATACCAATTATTCTTAAAAGAAGAATAGCAGCAAAAATGTACCCCAGATACATTTGGAGTTCAAATGTATTTTCTTTAGTTTCAAATTGCTACAAGGCTAATGTTGGTAACAAACTCAAGACATCAATAGTCACCCAAATCATTTCTGTTAAAACATCATCAAACCTTTTCTCAATTTGCTCAAACCTCATACAGCTCTTGATTAAGGTGAGCTTGTCATTCATGCGTTATCTAGAAAACGTTGAATGTCAGGTGTGCCCGAATCTTTGAAAGGCAGTGAATGTACACGGTAACATAATTCAATGTAACAAAATGCTTTAGCTGTAGACCACATTAGTTCAGGGATACGGCTCGATAACCATGGCGACTGCAATCCAGTGTTATGTCTGTATGTTTATTGAAGGGCAGTTAAATGTAAATGGGGAGGGAGTGGGAGGAAATGAGTCTGGTGGGATGGTGGGGGCGAAATGCTTCTGCTGAGGGGTCGCTCAGGTGGGAGTCTACAGAGGCTGGTGGGTTGCTAGGGTGAGTGAAAATGCACACATGGGCTCTTTACTGAATGGATTAACCTGTCAGTGGAGGTTTGGGTGTTGTCATGGGAAAGTGCTGTCCCACCTAATGCTAAAGAGCCCCTCTCCATTTTTCAATCAAGTCTGTATTTTGGGAGTTTACAGACAAGGAATGTGCCACGAAATGAATAAAATAGATAAAGGCACGCTATTTTCACTTTCCAAAGAGAAAGGGTCATCTTTGTACCTTTTCATAATTCAACGCTAAATAGAAAATGTCAGTAAAAAGCCTGGAAATTAATATATACGCAGTGACCTGAGGGGTACCAGCACAGTTTGGTACTCGTTTTTATAAAAGTGTAGGATCAAGGTTGTATTTAAGGTTATAGTCAAGGTTATAGTATATTTTTCTAAATCATATCGTTATGCATAATATCACAGGAGATGAGAAACACAGAATTAATTAATTCTACCTTTTTTTACTTGCCTCTTATTTCATGGGGAAAGCCTGGTGGACTAAATAAAACACAAAACGAGCTAATTTTGTCCTGCAAATGTTTTTTGGAGTGTGTTTTAATATTGTTGTGCTAAAGGTTAGGCAGGTTATTCCAACAGTGATGGTGTTGTGTGCAAACGTATTCCTGCCATATCGGTCTGTTCAGTGTTACCCCTGTTGTAGTTTTCAAAGTGACCTCCTGAAACCGTGACTGACCAAACAGTTATTATTAGGAATAAATACATTGGCCAGTCTCTGTTAACTACAGTGTCCTCGTTATTTAGAATATGAAAGGCATGTGCATTGTATCTTTCTCCAGACCAGCCTGATCACTGTGGAGGAGCCGAAGGGCAGAAACGTGTATGTGCCATTAACTCTCATCAGAGAAAGAGGAACGTATGGAACAGTAACTGTGAATTTTGAGGTGAGCATCAGTACATCTGGTTTTCTAAATGGTTCAGCTGTTGAAATTAGGAATTGTAAAAATAATTTTTTATTTTTAAGCATATTCTTCATTTTTTGGGACAATACACATTTGCTATTAAACATGCGATTAAGTGTTTTATATTATAGGTACCATCATTTTTGCCCTGTCAGTGTTACACAGTATCATGTAAGTCTTAGACACCTGAGAAATGTTAAATTAAAATCTGTAGGGCATTTATGTTGGATGAGAACGTCTGGCTCGCAATCTCCGTTCCAGTTCATCCAAAAGGTGCTGGATGGGGCTGAGGTCAGGGCTCTGTGCGGGACAGTCACGTTCTTTCACACTGAACTCATCCACCCTATAGACCTTGCTTTGTACACTTGGACACAGTCATGCTGGAATAGAAAAGATTCTTCCCCAAACTGTGTCCACAAAGTTGGAAGCATGGCATTGTTATGCTGAAGCATTAAGACTGTCCTTCACTTAAAGTTAGGGGCCTAATCAAAGCCCTGAAAAACAGGTTTGGGTTTCAGCCTTAATCAAATAAACACAATATCCATGATGAATGAAACATATTAACACAACAGAGTATATTAATAAATAGAAACTGTGTGTTGCCAGAACTTGCCATAATGTGAATATTTAAAATTGACAGATCTTTGGAGGTCCGAATCCAGCCAGTGAAGATTTAAGTCCAGACAGAGGAAACATTACTATTCCTCCTGGCCGAGCAGTTGTGGTCTTCAGTATACTCATACGAGATGATAAGGTACTTGCCATTCCCCTGGTTTACTCTTATTCACCTGTATTTCGTAAAGCATGTCAGAGTATGAGAACAGATCTAAGGTCAAATCACTTAAGCCTATGTTTTTATGTTCAGAACTTCAAAGACAAAAACCTTTCACTAGCACTTACAAAGCTCATCAGAGGGAAAGGAACTGTTGTCAGTGTGCTGCCTCGAAGCCGTTTATGATTAAGGATGGCCGAAAGCACATGTAGCCACAGATGGTTTGATACTGGAACCGTTCAAATACTTCGAAAACTGTAGGAGGAGGAGAAGCACCAAATTCAGCTACAAAAAGCGTAATACGAATCATATGAATAGTAATAATAATAAAAATAATGCAACTTAAGAACAATGGTTTGAGTGCTGATGCAATAATATAATACTGTTTAGGATAAAAATATGTTCAGCCTTTCATTGAGTGCGGAGGTGGGCATGGGGAAAGCCTGGTGGAATCAAACATCCTAACAAACAAATGTCCTCCAGACCACAAATCGGGCAAACCTGATTTAGCACATATGAACCGTTAAAAATATCATAAGTAACAGAGAAACATCCTTTCTGATTTTTGCCTCCTCCCAGGTTCCAGAAGATGATGAGATCTTCACTGTGCAGTTAACAGATGTGGCAGGCGGTGCCTTACTGAACCCCAACAGGACGAGCGTGCAGATTCAGATCTCTCGTAACGATGCCCCTGTACGCTTCTCTCAACCCTCCTTAGCCGTGCCTGAAAGCGCCGGTGTTATAAATCTCACCATTACCCGTGGCGTGACTGCTGAGGGCCTCCTCATTGGCTCCGACGACAGAGAAGTGTCTGTTGCTTACGCCATAGTCACAGGCAATGGAGCGGCCAGTGCCTCGCTGTTGGAGGACTTTGTGGATCTCCAGGCAAAGCGGGTGGTGCTTTTTCCTGCTGGGGTCCATGAAATGGTGTTGGGCTTTAACATCGTTGATGACCGAATTCCAGAAATTGCTGAGTCTTTTCAGGTAGTTCTTCTGGAGGAGACTGTGGTGGGTGATGCAGTTCTGGTGTCTCCAAGCTTTGCGCAGGTGACCATCGAGCCTAATGACAAGCCTTATGGAGTGCTGTCCATCAGCAGTCCCCCTCCAGCACAGGCTATTATAATTAATGAAGACAAAACAGCGAGGTGAGTGGGTTTTGGATTCTGGGGAAAGAGAGAGTGATGGATGATGAGCGGTAGAAAATAATGTCAGTAATAAAAAAGTGTACTGGAATGAAAGGTGGAATTGAATATTCATTCAACGTTTTTTCAAACTGAATATTTTTTTTTCCTTTTCCTGTTAAGATTTGAGGGCCTCACCATCGTGAGGAATGGAGGAACTCATGGGCTTGTCTCTGTGAACTGGACTATAACACGGAATTCCACAGATTCGACCCCTGTCACTGGCGACCTCTTCCCAGCTTCTGGGACTCTGTGGTTTGCCGAGGGGCAGATGACCGCTATCCTGCCACTAAACATCACCCAGGATAACCTTCCTGAAGAGGCCGAGGCCTTCCTACTCAGACTGATCCCTGGCTCTGTGCGGGGAGGGGCTGAGGTGGACGAACCCATGGAGGTAAAAAGGGGGCTGACACTGTTCTTCTGATCTGGGATTAGGTTCAAATGTGCAGGCTTTGATGGAATCGTTCTAGATGGATGAACCTTAATGGTTCATTCACCATAATCGTTTTGTAGATATTGGATGAACCACCAAAGGAGCTGTGAATTATGAAGGAAGATCATGCCGCATGTTGATTTTTTTTCTGGGGATCAACTAAATGGTGCTTATAACCATTTAGTCGATCCCAGTGTGAATCCTTTCTTTTCTTCTTGTTTAAATTACTCTATGAGGGCAGTCCTGTATACCAGTTTTTCTGTTCCGCTTAGAACCTGATTCCTAATATTTAGAATATGCTCAATAACTGTGAGAAAACAACTGCAAGCAGACAGTGTAAGCCCATATAAAAAGCATATCAAGACCAGCTGCTTATTTAGATTCATGTGACATTCGATATTAACGTACATACACATCTATAAAGACTTATTCCAACAAGGGAGACTGAGCAAATCTGCCTTTTTGACAACTGATAATTGTTGTAATAAGCCAAGTGAAAGTGTGAGGAAGATTTTTAGAATCTAAAGAACTCCCGTATCACAGCAGCTCATAGAGTCCCACCAGAATATTATATATTTTTTATTCCAGTCTCTTATTTATCTGTTATATTTTATTTTTAAAAATACAAGCTCTAATTTGATCAAATAAAATCATATAATCATCACATACATCATATAATTATCACTGAACCCATACATATTTATAGTACGTAGTCTATGCACATATGTGTAACAACATGTGCAGCTAGCCGTTATGAGCTAATAGAGCATAACAGATGGCCATATATGTGTTTTCACAGAGAGGAGGGAAAGCAGGGAAAGGCAAAGAAACATGCCTTGCGACGCAACCATTAAAATATTTAAAGAACATATATGACGGAAAGAACTTTACACGTATACTAACAACGTTGAATTGCTAGATTGCTATTTTGTTATTTTGGCCCTCAGCCAACTACAGATATGTAAAAAAGAAGTCTGGGCGCCACTGTCCTCTATCAATTAAAGGCTGTACATCTAAGTCAAGAACCCAAACTGTATTCCAGCTTCTTCCTGGGTGGGAACGGGAAGCCATGTCAGACAATTCCTCCTTGGAACCCTTGAAAAAACATTGTCTGAACATACTCAGCAGATCCACGGCCAGTTTTGCCTCAGTGTCTTCTTAATAAGTGCATGAAAAACTGTTTTCGAATCAGAATTAATTCCTGCAGGCCATCTGGATCCCACCCGCTGCCTGCAGAAGGATGTGGTCTGAACAGAACCGTTTGGAACAGCGACGTCAGCGCACTGCTGGTCGCATTAAGTGTCACCTGGGTGTTCCCTTCATGTGGTCATGGTGGAAAATAAAGCTACTAGAAGAGTGCAGTGCGTGATCGTTTGTGTTCCGCTCGTTATATCTCATCTGTCGCAGGTTTACGTCCTGATTATGTGTGAAAGGACTGGGTAGATCCAGCCCTTGTTTACGTTTAAGCCCTTAAATTGCACCAGTGCATAAATGCGGTAGCTTGCTCCCACTGATCTCCAGGAGCTCTGCTGTGCATGTGGCTGACGGGACTTGACTTGGCACCATGTGAGGGCCTGATGCGAAGGCTGGAATTACAGCTTGTACTTGTCAAGCGTCCATACATTAACCATGAAAAATCATCCCTACAGATCGCAACAAAAATATTGACAGAAAACTCTCGCCTGGCCCAGCTAATGCCTGGATAAATGACTAAGGGAGTAATAAAGTGGCTTGTGAATGCTATATTCGTCTGTGAGGTCTAATGAAAGAGGAAGGCTTACTAAGATTAGCATTCTTTAAGTTTTTAGGCAGATGGCTTCGTGAGGACCTGTTGCAGCTGTGAAAATCACAGCAAAAGTTCATGCTCCAAGGACTGTATTACTAATGATAGGATTGCTAGTTTATACACTGCCAAATGGCCACAATTACAGCGTACTTTAGCACCACAACAGCATTTTAATAGCCTTTTCTGTTTCTGCCGCTGCTGCACACTTAAAGCACATGTCAGACTTCATTGCTCATGAGCCACAGTACTACAGACTTTGGCGTTCTGACTGTTTAAAGACTACTCATCAACTGTTCAATTTAACATTCAGCTCATCAGCTACCTGGCAGTGCTTTTATCAATTTCAAAGCAACAATGAGGGGAAATATAGTGAAGTGGCCACTTAGTTCATGTGAACACACCACACAGTGTGAACAATGTGAAATTCTGCTCTGCATTTAACCCATTCACCAAGTGAAGCAGTGGGCTGCCAGGGACGCAGCACACAGGGAAGTACCTTGCTCAAGGGTGTCACTGGCAGTTCTGGGATTTAAACTCATGACCTTCTGATCACAGGGGCAACTCCTTAACCATTACCTCCCTGGCCATCCCACAGAGCTCCATGTTAATCTCTACAGATCTTTGGCCTTGAAGTTTAAGCTCTGTTAAAGCAATACTTTGGCAATACCTCAAATGTTGTCAATCAGCCAAAACCTGTTGTTCTCTGAAGGTCTATTCTGTAGCTAATGTAGCTAGTTAGTAATGAAAACCTATATACACATACCAGTGAGCATCAAACAAACCAGTTTCTAAAAAGCTGCATTTTGATAAAGAGTAATATTTAGTGTTGCTTTTGTATCAAAACCTTGTCTTCTAATTTTTTTCATTACAGAATTTGCAAGAATTAGTTGTGCTATTCACTATGAAGTTATCGGGATGAATAAACTGCCCTCTTAATAATACTCTGATCCGAATGTGTTTTGCAAAATCTTTTTACTTTAACTGCCATTTTAAGTTTACAAACCTTTTTCCTTCTCCTGTATAAATGACCAGAGATGCAATGTTTTGTTGCTTCTGTGAAGTTTTTTTTCTCTCTGGTCCGCAGTTGGTGTTCTACATTCAGGACAGTGATGACGTCTACGGGCGATTCGGCTTCCACCCCAACGAGACACAGAGCATTCAGAGCCGGCCTGACATTCGCTTCCTTTCACTCAGCTTCTTGAGGGAGGGGGGCACTCTGGGGGAGGTGCGTCTGGCCCTTACAGTCTTCTACATCCCCGCAGGGGCTTTGGACCCAGCCCGGGCTCGAGAAGGTGTGTTAAACACCACCAGTGCCAACAGTCTGCTGTTCAGGGCGGGTCAGTCGAGGGTGCAGCTCATCCTGCCCATCCGCAATGATGCCTTCTTACAGAATGGAGCCCATTTTCTCATACAGGTACGTGACCCTCATAGGGCCTCCATGGATACAGCTGTTGAAATACCTTTGTTTGAATTGTGTTTAATTCTTGCTTCTACATAACACAGAGATATTCTGTCAAAAGTGCTTCTAAGCATTCGGCCATTGCTACATTTGAGTTTGTAAACACTGATATTGTGGTTTAAATCTGATAAAAGTAAGTGTTGCTATAGCTAATTGAAATACACTACATTCTCTTTTAAAGATGTATGGAACTTTGTTCAAACTGTAGTTCCACTCTTAGCTAAAAGAGTTCTTTATAGTTCCAAAAAAAAGGAAAAAAGTATGGGGACACTTGAACATTACACCAACAGAGACTTTAAAGACATTACATTCAAATACATTAGGTCCCCCTCTGCAGCTATAACACCTTCAGCTCTTCTTGTAAGATTTTCCAAAAGATTTTGGAGTTTCTGTGAGAATTTGTGGTTATTCATTTATGAGGTCAGGCACTGATGATGGACGAGAAGGTTTGGCACACAATGTCCGTTCCAGTGCATCCCAGAGGTGTTGGATGGGGTTAAGATCAGAGCCTATAAAGAACCTCTATTACAAAGGAGTGTGGAACACCACATTTGTGGGCCTATCATGTTAATTGTGAAATAATTCTTTATTTGCCACATACACAGTCATACAAGTAAAACCTTCAGTGAAGTTCTTTCTCTGCATTTAACCCATTCACCAAGTGAAGCAGTGGGCTGCTGCCAACGAGGAGCCCAGGGAGCAGTGTGTGGGATCAGTACCTTGCTCAGGGTATCTCAGCGGTGACACTAGCAGTTGGGATTTGAACTACTAGGCCATCCAGCTGCCCATTTCAAGCATATAGCTAAGTGCCAGTGATACCTTTAAATGAAGTTTTCTAAGGGTTCTATTGGTTAACATTTGAGCAAGCCAGGTTAGTCTGATATTTTGGATGCCAGTTGGCTGTAATATTCTTTACAGCCCCTGTTTGTCTGTCCTGTCCTCTCTGGATCTCTCTTTGGACCTGGGAGGACAACCTCGAGTGTCCTAACAATTGATCGTCTTTCAGTCTGAGAGTCTCTTCATCGTCTTGGCTGCCAGTTAACAATCTCGAATCATGGTGATGTGAGGGGTTTGGGTTGTTGCCATAGGATTTGTGTTCCTGCCCAAACAAATAACTCCTTCATCAAGCAACTCTGAGAAATAAACACAACACATACACACACGCATACACACAAACGCTGGCACTGCTAGAACTGCCTAAGAGCTCCTTGTAGACAACAGACAACGTGCAGGATAAACACACACACACACACACAGGGGCTGACGGACAGTGAAAAGTGCTTAATTAAGAGGTCACACTGTTTGAAAGAAGCGTCAGATGTTGTAAACCCTACAGAAGCAAATGTGTGTCCATTGACACGTTCATGACACATTTAAGTCTTTACAAGCATTTGATACTGATTTACTTTAAATGTTAAAGTACGTAATCTGCTTTCTTTTTTTTTATTATTTTATTTATTTATTTATTTTTTTATTTGTTTTTTTCCCCGGCCTGTCAGTAACACAGATAACACAGATGTGTGTGTATAGCTGTGTTATCATCATTCACAGCCTTTTTTTTTTTCTTTCTTTTTTTTTTCTTTTAAAAAATGTATTTTATTTAATTTAATTATTATCTCTTTTAATTAAGTAAACTGACAGACAAGGCCGGACAGGCCACACAGAAAGGGAAGGAACACAAACCCAGGAGAAAAAATCTGCTTCCTGACGTTATTTCTGACATTATTTACACTACACCTGCAGAGCCCCTGTATTGTGTATAAAATGATAGAGGCAGTTTTGTTTGCTTTTTCCCCTATTTTTTTCATTCTGTATGTGCATGTAGTTTCATTCAGTAACTAGGTTGTACTAAAATGAGTTGTTTTGAGCTTGTTGAGCGTTTTTTTTGGCTCAGTTAAGTGGAAATGATTTTTTGTTACTCCACCCCTCCTCCCTGAAGAAATGCTAATTTATTATAAACTGTTATTGAAACAGTTTGTGTTGTTTCCTCCTCAGCTGGACAGTGTTCAGTTGGTGAGCATAACTCCCCCCATTCCCTCAGTGAGCCCCCGCTTCGGAGGAGCCGTCAACATCTCCCTGCTGATCACACCGGACATCGCTAATGGAGAGATCGGCTTCACCAGCAACCAGACAATGCTGGCAACAGAACCTGAGGAGACAAATACCAGCAGGGTACATCACATCTGCTCTACTGTAGTTACACCACATCACAGGGCAAATACACTGCATGTCCAAAAGTTTGTGGACACTTGCTGGGAGGACTTTACATTAGATATTGGAATATTGCTATAAGGACTTGATTGCATTAATCACAAGAGCATCAGTGAGGTCAGATACGGGTGTTAGGTGATTAGTTCTGGATCACAAATGTCTTTTTAACTCTTGCTGGAGGAATTTGATGGCACTCCATCACTCCAGAGAATGCAGTTTCACTGCATCTCTGCTAAATGCTGGGGGGCTTTATACCCCTATAGCCAAAACTCATCTTACTGAGGCTCATATGTAGCTGCTTCACATCATGTTGTACTGGCAGTTTTTTTCTATTGAGATGATACAAACAGTGCCAGCAATTGGGTGCACCCTAAAGTAGTTGAACTGACTAATAAGAAGTGTCTACAGATGTTTGGAGTAAAAAGAGTGGGATTAGTTAACTTGATATAAACTAATTTCAGTTTAAAATTCAAAGAAATGAAATCTGAAAGTATCAGAATGATTCTAGAAATCAAATTCACAGAAGTACTGCCAATGTTGTTGACAAGGTTTTTGTTTTTATTTGTTGACAAAGGGGCAGTTTTGTTTTTGTTGTGTTGACAAGGCTAAGGTTTTGATTTGTCGATGTGAGTGTGTGTATGACCCTAGTGTAGATTAGGCGGTTTTAGTGAGGGAGTGTGAAAATTTGCTCACCTCTGTTATACCATCACCACGTCTTCCTGAAAGTTGATTAGATCCAGGGCTATCACCTATTTTTAAACATTATTAGTATGATTGTGTCAGTAACTGCACTGCTGTTTATCTTTTTTTTAATTTTTTTTATTAAAGTTCTATTTTTATTGTTATTTTTAACCTTAAAACCAATGTTTGGATGCCTCCCAACACTGGTTTGTAGCAGCCATCCAGTCACACAGAAACGCATCTAGTTAGTTTTGAGATCCCTGCAAATCAGATCCCTGCTGTTATCTATAAAACAGAATGAAACATTAAATGGAGATTTATGAAAGAATGAAAAAGGAGCCTTCTAATGCTTTTTACTTTACAGTGTATTTTGATCAATTTTCATAGATAACAAGATTTCATACAGCGTCAGAAACCACACAAAGAATTTCTGCGTGAACTGTTTCTAAGAGTGTTCTCTGGTTTCTCTGGTGTTCCTGAGCGTATTCTCCCCACTTTCCAGATTGTTCTTCCACTGAGGAGAGATGGTACAGATGGACAGGCTGTGGTTTTCTGGAGTTTGCGAGCCATCGGCGAGAACAGAGTCGACGTTACCAAGGATGATCTTTCGCCGTTCTCCGGTTCAGTCACGTTCCTTTCAGGACAGAGCGAAGAGAACATCACCATCAGCATCATGGCTGACAACGTCCCAGAAATCAACGAAACCGTGCTCCTGACTTTAGACAGGTGCTGTGTGCTCCTTGTCAGTATCCAAGTTTAGTCAGTGACTGCTTTCATTATAGTGTTGGTGTTTAGGCTGGTTTTGGTTGTTTTTGTCGTGTTTTGTCTCTGTTTTAAGTTTTTTTCATTTGTGTGAGTCTATATTTCAGTAGTGTTATGTTTCATGTGAAATCTAAGACACAGTCTAGGTACCCGTTACAGGACTGGACACAACCTGACTGAGTGTTTTTAATCGGTTTGAATCTTAAAGACATTGTGATTTTGATAAAACTTAAAAGACACGTTAGATAATTATGCAGTCAAACCTTGAGTCAAATTACACATTTTGTTCATATTCTAAGTAAAAAATGTCATGCAGCCATTGTTTGTTCGCTGAATTTAACATAAAGTAAAAATGTATGTTTTCATTTGTTCCAATATCAGCATATATATAGAAATTATACACAACGTTTTACAGAAAATGTCATTTTGCATTTTATTCAGCAAAACCTGTAATTTAACCGATAATATTTTTCAACATATTTTCAACAGTCAATTAATGCCTAGCTCCTGGTCTAGCTGCTTTAGAAAAACACTAAGCTTGAAAAATATAGAATAGGAGACCATTTTAATGATGGTCATTGAACAATTTGACATCTATATTCAAAAATAGAGATGCAAGAGAGAGTTTAGCATCTAAATGATTATAAAATGTGTAAAAACAGACAAATGAGGAAAACTCTTCGCTCAGTAGGTGTGTCCTTTAGATGGGTACTGTATGACACAAGGCGGTTCCCACCAAAAAAAAAACAAGGATAAAACCCTCCAATAATAGCAGTGAGAGCTGAATGTGGTGATTTAAGCTTTGCGTTATTCGTTCTCTCTCGGTGAAGACCCCTCTGGTATTCATGAGTTCTGACGGGAACGCTCCCTCTGCTTGCCTCCCACTCTCCCCTTTCGCAGGGTAGAGACTGCACGCTTTGTAGTGTACTTCGGGTGAGTGTACACTGAGGGGACTCTGCCCTTTTGTGTGCTGTGAATCAACACTTTGTTGCAATAGACCACTTTGGACCATGCCTTAACATTTCGATTGGGGGAAGTCTCTTTCATCTGGCTGTGTGAAATGAAGAGAAAGGGTGTATGTGGGTGTGGGTGTGTGTGTGTCTGAGTGTGTGCATGCAAATAGCCTGTGCGTGTGTAAAGTGAATCAGTCGGGTCCGGCCTAGTGCTCTCTTTTCTCATTTAGCACCTAATTTACCCACTTCCTTTATGCCCTGCTGTAAAGCCGTCAGTGTTTGTATGCATGCGGTGCATCCTGTGAATGCATTTGTTTGGAATGCCGCTGCCTGTCCTGTCTTTGTCTGCTATTTTACTAATTATCTGGAGCTTCCAGGGTTGGCTCGGCCCGAACCGAGCTCAGTTAACACACAGGACCCCCTGCTGAGGTGGGGGAGGCTAGTGGGACGTTCTGAAACACCAGTTAAAGCAACCCTGTGTACAGGCCAACCCCAAATGTAAAAAACCAAAGACAATGATCAAACTTTTGTTGGAATATCCTTATTATTAAAATATACCTAAATTAGATCTACACTACTAGTCAAAGGTTTGGAGACATCTTCTCATTCAATGTTTTTTCTTTGTTTTTATTATTTTCTACATTGTACATTAATATTGAAAAACAAAATGATGAAGGTTCACATGGAATTATGCAGTAAACAAAAAAGAACGTGTTGTCTAATAAGGTAATGATTAACTTTTATTTCTTTTTACTTAGTTCAGTGCTTCTTGCCATAATGTGGCGTAGAACCGTAGTGGAATAGGATCACTAACTGTGCACCAACCCGACCGTCACAACTGATGATCCCAAACACATTAAGAAGGCAAGAAATTCTACTAATGAACTCTTTACGAAGAACTCCTGTTAATTAAATACCAATCCAGGTCAATTCCTTGTGAATCTGATTGAAAAAATGCCAAGAGTGTGCAAATCTGTCATCAGAGCAATAGGTGATGTTTCCAATATTAATCTTCAATGAAGCCAATGATAAAAACAAAGAAATCGTTAAATGAGAAGGTGTGTCCAAACTTTTGACTGGTGGTGTAAATGAAAATTTGATATGTTAAGATGACTTGATTCAAATGTTCACCCAATTTCCATTTGAATAAAATATCAAAATTTGTTCTCATGTACAAATTTTGCAGTAATTTTGGTGATGTAATATATTTTATTAACGTGGAAATTATGTACTGAAGTAAATTCATTGCATCTCTTTTTCTCAGTGCATGTGCAGTTATTCAGTGTATGGATGCCCACTCAGTCAGATTCAACATTCAAGATTCAAGATTCTTTATTCGTCACATGCATAGTCATACAAGTACAACATGCAGTGAAATGTATCCAGAACCGCTCCTTACTGACTGTGCAAACATTATAAACAATAAGAAAATTTTAAATTACAAGATGTGGAAATTTAAAATGAGTACAAGTAGATAAGTATAAATGTCAGTAAAATTTTAAATAAAAAAAATATATAAAATCTGAGATTTTCTAAACACTGCAGCAATATTTACATTGTGCAAAGTCAGAGAAAGCTTTTGGTTTTGTAACTGCCGTTTGTTTTATGGCCCAGGACAAACGTGGAGAACCAGATTCTGAAGCCTGGCTTCACCAGCCGGGAGATCGTCATCCTGGAGAATGATGACCCAGGCGGAGTCTTTGAGTTTTCACCTGTGTCTAGAGGGCCGTGGTTCATTAACGTAAGTGTGAAGCTTCTGTGTGTACATGTGGTGCAGCAGTTTCTCCCTGGGAATACACAACTACATGACTCAATATTTTAGGAGAACATTCACTACATAATTAAATCTCAAATTTCACGAGGATTTAATCATGTTGACACATTTCAGAACTATTTTTAAAAATACACTCAGGAAACAAATGTGCCTTTTGGTGACCTACGTTTTCTTAATGCGTTTTTCTAGTATGTTCATTCTTAACAGTTTACTGTATCATTTAGAAAGTTTCTCTAAAATGTAAGTCAGAATCCCCTGGAACGTCTGCAAAGACAACTTTGGACAGCTAAGGACCAATTAAAAGAAAATTAGTACTAAGGACTATTGTAAATTAGATGTATATTATACAACTCTAGAAAAAAGTAAGAGAAAAAGTAGTATATGTTTATTAAAATTATTTTAGCTTAATAAGAAATTATAGGAGAAAAGATGCAGTATTTATAGAACTTGAATAATTCAAATCTCTTTTTCACTCAAATAAAATGGCAATTGACAAACTTCTAGTAGTATTTTTCCATCCAACTGGTCACATTGTGAGAGGAGATCATAAGATAAGATCATTGATAATAAGATGTGATTCAGGTGATCACTAATCAGTACCTTTTAACAGACACTGGCATGCAATGGTTGTCATACTCATAGAGATGCTGATTTTCGTTTTGTTCTTCTTGAAGCCATGTATTTTTATTACTGTAAATTAAATGAATTCATTACTGTATTTAACTGCTTATGACAATGAAAATGAAAGAAAATGCATACCAAAGAAAATGCATGTGCATGAATTGTACAGTCTGTACTGCAGTAATATTGGTATTTGCATTCTAGCACTGCGGGAGTTCAGGATACAAATGTCTTTACATTTTCTTTAAGGCTAATGAGTTTAAAATGACAAAGTTTCACTATACACGGATGCTCTCGGAACGTAAAGGGGGGTTACTGTATTTACAACACAGGACTTCACTGTTAACTAAGCTGCTTGTCACTAACTGTATAATGTATCATATATTTATATTATAACGTATAACATAATGCCAGTATAATTATTTTGCAGTACATTATTTTGCAGTGTATTTTTGCAATAGTGGAATATAACGTTTTTGGTGATATGTGGAGGGTCTGTTCATTTTATTGTTGCTAACAGGTGAGCACAAGCTGTGATATCATTATAACACCTTCCTAATTCAGCCGTATGGGACTGAAAATACATTTTTAAAGGTATTCCTGTGCTCTGCAGGAAGGGGAGACAGTGGAACTGAGAGTGATCAGACAGCAAGGGCAACTGCTGAACCAGCTAGTGAGGTACACTGTGACTCCCTCTGGAAATGAGGACTTTTATGGAGCCACAGGAATCCTGGAGTTCCAACCTGGAGAGAGGGAGGTGGTGGTTGCTCTTGTGGCCAAACCTGATGGGTTGCCTGAGGTGAGCAACATGTGTCACGGTGGACAATATGAAATTTCAATACTTGAAACATAGAGCAACATCCTAGAATGAGTAACTCCCATTTCTAATGTTATAATGTGGTAATTTTCTGTATATATAACTGTATATATATCTAGAGAGAGAAAGTGAGAGAAATTCAATAAAGAATCATATATAATGAATTTGCATATGGCATTAGAGGAGAGAGAATTATTTTGGCATTATTTGTTCGTTCTTAGCTGGACGAGACGTTCGCAGTAGTCCTGAGCAGCCACAGCACCCCTGCCAGTCGCCTGGGCAGCCACAGACAGATCAACATCACCGTGCGTAAGAGCGATGACCCATTTGGGGTCATTGAGTTCACTCAAGCAGGCCTCAGGTTCTCCATCAATGAAAGCAAAGCCATGGACTTACATTCAGGTATTCACATCTACTCTCTGTTTTAATGGAAAACCACAAAATGCTTACATTACTGACATAAGTAATAAATACGCTAGCAGAAGGAGATGCTAGCTGCTCTTCACTGGCTAACACTCATTGTCAACATTCTTAGTCCCGCTGAGCCTGAATTATTTATTGACTTCTATAGTGCATTATCTGATATATTGACTAATGCTGTGCTTTTAGCATGAATTATTTATTGACCTCTATAGTGTTCTGACTTATATTGACTCATGGTGGGCTGTCACTGTTATGTAGGCCACCCTTCTTGATGTTTACGCTGTTTGGACCAATACCTGATGATTTTCTCTTATAGCCTCTTACCCCATCATGAGAGGGAGGGGTCATTTTGGAAATGTGTCAGCCCTCTGGATCGTGGAGCCGACATACTCAGGAGATGTAACCCCAGTCCAGGGGGAGGTGGTCTTTGCTGAAGGAGAGTATATGAAAGAACTGACCCTGTTCTCCAAGCCAGATGAGGTAATACTGATAATATATTACATTTTATTTGTACTGCACTTTATATTTTTAGCAATCTCAAAGTGCTACAGAGTAAAAGAAAAACAAAAAATAATAAAATCTATAAAATACTTTAGCAAAAGGTTTCGTTTATATTAATCAGAATATAATACCCAGTCTTTTTCATTCTGCAGATAATGGAAACACCATATCCAGAAAACTGTATTCTTAAATGTATAGCATTTTATGGCCTAATTTCTTTTTGTTGGTGTGTAGCGTTGCCACATTAACAGGAAACCTCAATAAAAGTAATACCAAAACCAAAGAGCGGATTACCACAAACACAATTTAGACACGTTTCCCTGTCCTTGTAAAAGAACAGAAAATGTAAAAATAATATAGCTTCTGTGGTAAACATGTTTAATTGAATTGATTTTTATTCATAAAGGACTGGGAAACTTGTTGAAATTATTATTTTTGTTCATCAAATGTCTGCTGCAGGTGTGGCAGACAGATATTAGTTTAAAAAACATAGTCCTTCAAAGAATCAATTTTGGATTTTGAAACTATTATAATTATAATTAATTGCAACAAAAATGCATAAGGTAAAGAATTTTTTTTTGTTGCCAAAATGAAATGATCCGGCCATTTGGTGGGGAATTTAGAGCTCTGTCATGTTCCTTCCAGCCATTCCTGAACAGTTTTCGCAGTGTGGCAGGGTGCATTATCCTACTGAAAGAAGGCTAATTAGGTAATACTGCTGCCATGAAGGAGTGTAACAACATTTCTATAGGTGGTGAGTGTCAGAGGATTGACCAGTGCACCACACGTGTATAGAGGAAGAAATCTATGCACCCCGATGGTCTCTTCCCTAAGTAAGCGACACGTACATTTGATGCATGAAGATGGCCTCTTTCTTCCTTTGCTCCTTGGTCCAGTTCTGATACACATGTGGCCATTCTTCGCAGCCCCATTATGCATCAAGATGTGGTGCAGTCTGTGTTCAGACACCTTTCATAGCCAGTCTTAGCATTTTCATCAATTTGTGCTACAGTAGCTCTTCTGTGGAATCTAGCCTTTGCTCCCCATGTTCATATGTAAGCCTTGGGTAGCCATGGCAATGGCTCTGGTTCACTGGTTGCCCTTCCTTGGACCAGTATTAGTAGGACTCACCACTGCACACTGGAAACACCTCACAAGACCTGCTGTGATGATGCCATCACAAATTCACTCCGCCTGCCCAATTTTCCTGCTTCCAGCAGTGTGTGTGTGTGTGTGTGTGTGTGTGTGTGTGTGTGTTATCATATATACTATATATTCTGCCAATTACTTATTTAAATTTGGTGACTTCATTTTTTTTGGTGACTTCATCAGAATTGTACCAGTTGTGCTGATATAAAGATAGACTGACTCAGAGCTTTAAACTTCTTACTTTCCTTTTTTTTTAGATTCCAGAGGATAATGAACAGTTCACCATCACTCTCATCAATGCAACGAGAGGAGCACGACTTGGAAGCGTTCGAAATGCAAGCTTAGAAATTAGAAAGAATGATGACCCTATTTACTTTGCAGGTTTGTGTACATTCTGCAAAAACTCACTCAGTCTTTGCTGCTTAAACATCACTTTCATACCAGTGAAAGAACCTTTCAGTAGCTCACTATTGTAAAGGAGATATTCAAGTGTGAGCGCCCTTTCACCGTTTTGTGCTACAGTACAATGGATTGTCAGCTTGAGCTTTCTTGTAATGTAAGAGTTCTATACTAAAGTTCTATACTAAAGGTTGTGCCCCAGATCTGTATGTCCAGGCCAAAAGCTATTTAGGAACCTTTATTCTGAAGAGCATACATAACCTGGTCATTAAAAAATGGGTCTTCAAATCTCATTTACAAAGAAAGTTCTTTAAAATGTTCCATTGAAAGGTTCTTTAGAGGATCAGAGTATTTTTAAATGAAATTGCTTTAAGAACAGTTTTGGCATCCTTAGTATGGAGAGTGTATAATGTCCATCAATCTTATCATATAATAATGTTTTTTTTCTGGCTCACAGAACCAGCAATACAGAGAGTCAGTGAAGGTGACGTGGTAAATTTTACTATCCTTCGGGCTGGACAGGCTAACTTCATCGCAACAGTCATGTACCGGTTTGAGTATGGAGACTCATCACCTGGAGACTTCACTCCATTGAGTAATGACTCGCTGCTGTTGTTTGGCTTTGGAGAATGGATGAAGAACATTTCAGTCGCTGTGAATGATGATGACATCCCAGAAACAGATGAATCCTTCTACATCGTCCTGCACAACACCACAGGTGTGTTATATCGGCAGCACTTTAGTCAGACGATGTCCTCTGGTGCACTGGAGGGAGAGAATAGGAACATAAGCCTGAATTATAGAGTTAAGGTAACTGGATGTTGACCCAGATGTCACTCTGTAGGCAAGAGTTAGTGACTTAAACCTAATTCGGGCAGCCGTGGGTTAGCCAGTGTAGGTCAACCATTGTAAATGTTGTGTGTTCTGTCTATAGACTATCCTACATTCACGATGCATGGAAGCCCTTTGCTTTTTTTCATATTAAGGGTGTTTTTTATAGGCCCTGTTTGCCCAAATGTTGACCATGACTAATTAGCGGGAGTATTAATTTCCCTACCCTGGTGAAAAAGCTATTTTGCTAATGTTTTTTATTTTGCTTTTGGCAAGTCATACCTCATTTAGCAATGGATTTATTTAGCAATGGAAATAAACTTGCTTTCAAAGGTTTTCCATCAACCTTGTCTTCACCCAGCACTGTACATTTCTCTGCTGGTCATTTGGATGGTTTAGCAACCCGTGTAGAGAGCCAAATAATGCACATCATTTTTCAACTGTCTGCTATTGCCAATGAATCCACCTTATTTCACATTTGTTTCAGTACACAGAAAGCTCTGTTGATTGGACACGACTGGCCTGACCCTGCAAAGCCCTCTCTAATCCCTGTATTGTGTAACACACTCACACACACAAGAAAAGGGCGGGTGGAACAGTGTAGGAAGTTAATTACAGACACTGAACTCTCTCTTTCTCCCACTCTATACATCATACCAACCCACCCAAGAGCCTTTGCTTTTAGTGGTTTTCGCCACAAAGTGATGCTGGGTTTACTCTCTGAGAATATGTTAAGACGATGGATTACAGCTATCTGAAGCCGGGCCTTTGTTTGCACCACTTTAGTTATTGTGTTCGTTGCTAATTAGAACAGAGTCTCGTGCTTTGCACTGCTGTTTTGATGTGATAATAACAACGCTCAGATGCAGACCATGTGTGCCCCCTTTTGAATTTGCAAGCACATGGTTCTTGTTTATAAAAGATTTGAAGAGGATTATGAATGAAGCATTTCTGATGTTGGACATGAATTAGTTTCATTGAGTGTGTGCTACAAACAGGATGCTCTGGCTTGTTGTGCAGAGCAGTCCGTGCCATATATAATTTTATGTGGTTTCGTAGCATGGGGGTTTATCTGTTTCTGGTTACTATGAACATTGGATTGATTAGATAGTACAAAATATATATTGGTATATATTTGGTAGCCTGGGAATTTTAATGGAATATTTCTTTAAAAGTCCATTTGGGTACTTTTATATCATAATATATAGACAGACAATAAAGATACAGGATTAATATACATATGAATTAAATAAGTAAAAATATTGATAAAAAGTATTATTACTAAATTATATGTTTGTTAAAACCATAATGTGGAAAAAGAATGCCTTTTTAAGACAATCGTGATATAATGTACACAAATTCTTCACTCTAAGAATGGGGGCCAATTTGTCTATATATATGGGTAATTATTTATTATTATTATTATTATTATTATTATTATTATTATTATTATTATTGTTGTTGTTGTTGTTATTATTATTATTTTTATTGTATTTATTATTATTGTTATTATTGTTATTGTTGTTGTTGTTATTATTATTGTTATTGTATTTATTATTATAATAACCGTATATAACTGTTGAATTTATTAGTGAGTCATTAATGGAAATATTCAAAAGATAATAAGCACATTATGCATATAATTCTTGTGAATACATGTATTACTGCCGTCAGTAAATATTCAGTAAACCTTTGGCTTGATATGTTCCGTATTAGCTATTGGTTATGCCAGCAGCATTCTAAGAAGCTGGATTTTGAGTTATTTAGGCCCACAGTTGTGTTCACAATATGTTAAAATCCAAAATGTGGAGCAATTTCATATTCCCTTCAATACACTCTATCATCTGTATTCTGTATTATCTGTCCCTATTTCAGTAGTATCAGATATAATGGATGGTTATGTTTCTTATACTGTTACTCCAAAAACAAACTACATGGCATTACAATATGTTAGCAATACAGTAATGCACAGGGCTAATTGTGAGACCTTTTTATTAGATTGTTATTTTACCTATTAAGAATGGCAGTAACAGTGTGTGGCACTACTGAGTGAACACTTTCATGTGATATTTGGTGTTATGTGTGTAGGGGATGCTGTGGTGTACAGACAGGACACTGCTAGAGTGGTGGTTCAAGCCAACGATGATGCCAATGGTATATTCTCTCTGGATGCCACTGAGAAGCCTGTGGAGGAAGGCAAATCCAACAACTTCTAGTGAGGAAGTTCACTTTTTTAATGAACTCTTACATACAAAAGTCATTGAAATCAAAGGAATATTACAGTTTTAACTGATCTCTGTGTCTGCACTGCATGGTTGGTTACTACAGACTAGGGGTGGGCGGTATGACGATAGGAGATCGTGAAGACGATCTATGTGCTGACGAAGCAGATCTTCCTAATTTTTCCTCATCCAAACTGCACTATTTGCTAGTCCGCTTAATGCCCGCCTTATAGAAACAACAATAGTTTGGTTGTACTGTTGAGTAACTTGCAAAATTGTAAAAAAAAAAAAAAATCTATAGTTACAAATTAATATAAATACCATGATAAACTCGAAATTGTGAATTAACTGTAAAAAAGTTGTGATGTGATGTTTTTGCCATATCACCCACCCCTACTACAGACAATAATTTTTACAAGTCTCTCAGTTTCTCAGAGAGAGAAGCCAGGGAATTCCTTCCTTTTAGCTTCAATTACAAAGGGCTTTCAGTTTTTTGAAGTACAGGTCTGTGGTAACTCATCATGTGTTCCTGATGAGGCAAAAATAGATTTGTTTAAACATGTGGATGTTTTCCAATGAATCAATAAAAAAGCCATGGCTGGTTACAGAAATCTGCAACATCCTGTCTGTTCTAACTGCTGTCTCTTTCCTCCAGTGTTATTCGGAATAGAGGACATTTTGGCAACGTCACTGTATACTGGCAGCTTTTCGCCAATGACACTCCTCTCAAGCCCCAGCAGGAGTTCATCAACACATCTGGATTCATTGTCTTCACCACCGGAGAGAAAACCAAGCCAATAGTCCTGGAGGCGATCTCTGACAAAATGCCAGAGTTTAATGAGTTTTATGAGCTCCGCTTGATGAACATTTCAGGTCAGCTCCTGTTTAGGAAAATCACTGAACGTGTGTCTTTTGAGGGAATGAGGCTAATAAAAAACACTATATATCTTTCTTGAAGTTCTAACTGGATCTTCAGGTATAGTGAACTGACCACTGCCCTAATTCATTAAGAGAAGTGTAAAAAAGCAATGATGCATTGTGATGCATTAATTAAGAGGTTCAACAACATTGATTTTGGAATGTTTGAACTGATCATTTTTGCAGTACTATGTAACAAAATATATGCTCTCATCAATTTTTTACCATTACCAAAAATGAAGACAGTTAAAGCTTAAAGCAGTGCTGATTTTATGGTCTACATCCCGCTATCCCACTACTAGATAGTTATAGAGTCATATTATCAAATTGATTTCATGATGCATAGCATGATTTTCAAGGGAGCTACATGTTTTGCCATTAGGGCGACGTTTAGCAGTAAGTTTATAAGCAATGTTTTATCTTATTGCCCGTAGGTGGTTATCCAGGTGAAGGTGGCAAACTGGCTCCGAAAAACCTCAACGCATCTGTTCTCATCCCTTTCAACGATGACCCCTTTGGAGTGTTTGCTATCGATAAGGGCAGCCTGGACCAAGAGGTTGCAGAAGATGTCCTGTCTGTGGATGACATGTCTTCAGTCAAATCGTTCACCATCCTCCGCCAGCAGGGCACTTTCGGAGACGTTCGTGTCGCATGGGAGATCCTGTCTGGGGATTTCCCACAAGGTTTACCACCAATGGAGGACTTGATCTTGGCTGCTACATTCCCTCCAGCTGTGACGCTCCAGTCCCATGCCAGGAAGCACCATTCTGGAACAGATGCCTTCTATTTTTCTGGTCTGCCTGGAGCTCATGGAACCATCAGTCCTGAAGATCAGCCTGGGGAGATTCCTCGCAACCTGGCAAACTTCACCCTGTCTGCCTGGCTAATGCCAAAGCCCAACACAGATGGGTTTATTGTTTCAAAGGGCAATGGAAATGGAACCATATATTACGGAGTGAAGTTCCAGTCCAATGAGTCCCATGTTAGCGTGATGCTTCATTACACCACCTTAGGATCTAACAGCACGCAAGTGGCAAGAGCTACAGCAGCGAAGTTTGTGGAAGATAACGTATGGGTTCACGTCATTATCGCAGTGGAAGATGGAATTATCGAGTTTTATTTGGACGGAAGCCCTATGCCTGGAGGAATTAAGAGTCTGAAAGGAGAGGCCGTCATGAATGGTGTGTAAACTGGGTCTATTTTAAGGTTAGGAACTAGGCCTAAACAATATTTGTGCTTGCGTCCATGGTGATTACCAACGTAAATGTCGCATTGCTTCATCCCCCTTCATGCACGTAGCTTGTAGAGTGCAACACTCCTCCAAATTGGCATGTATCAGCAGAGAAGACGAGACTTACTATTTTTTTTCTTCCACATCAGTTGCTTTCATCCAAAAGACTTTCAGCATGCTGTATTCGCTATGCAAGCGTGTCCTTAAATGTTAACTCCGCAAATCATGGCTATTTTTCTTCTCACCACATTACACTTCGTTATTGTGGTTTTTAATGAGAGACTTTTCACAGAGCTTCTCCCTGTGCACAAGGTCCACATCTGGCGAGGGCCTGTTGCGAAAAGCCCGCGCCATTGTTTGAAATTTCACAGAGCCGATATGCTTGAGTGAGTGCTCGGCTGCCGCTGGACATTGTTAGTGACACATGAAAGCGGCCGGCAATCTTCCTTCCAAGTAATTGAAAACAATGCGGCTTTTGTAGTAAAAGTGAAGCCTCCCGGGGAGGCTTCCTTGACATCTCTTTTGCTAACTTCAGTCAACTGGATAGACATACAAACAGCCAGCATATTTGACATTGTCTCGGATTGTTAGCCTAACTGCCTAAATGTGTTGTTCAGGCTTTGTTCTTGGGTTTTATCGGTGTTCGCTTGAGCGTATTTCCTCAATTTGTACAGTTGTGTGCCTTTGAATGCCTTTCTGGTGGCAGCTACTGCTACATATGCTAAGGAGCCAGGCTAAGAAAAACAGAGCCTGACCTGAGCTTTGGTCTTGCAGTTTAAGTGGACATGCTTCTTTTTGTGTCTGAGCTTTCAAAACGTGTTTAATATAGAATATGCACTATGACCACATGATTAATGTAGATATCGTGAAGGAAGCTTGAACTTCATTAATTAGCATAATGTAAGCAGCAAATTACTTACTTGTTTGAGGTATGTTTTTCATGATCTTGACTTTGATGCTGCTATCACGTGTAGTATCACAATGTTCAATACAAAAGTGATCCTATGTCAAACATAACCTGAGAAACAATCAGTATTAATTAAATCTAACACAGAATATGATTTGTATTGTTGTAGCTTAACAGAAAACAGAATAGAAGTGTTTGCCTGTTAAAAAGATCCATATCATACAATACTTGTATTGTATAATATGTTTAGAGCACCCTAACTAGCTGGGTTCGATTCCCAAGACTGCTAAGCAACTCTGAGGTACTCTTCAGCAAGGTACTGCCCCCATATACTGCTCCCTGGGCGCTGTGTTCCTGGCTGCCCGCTGCTTCACTGGATGAATGGAATAAATGCAAAGAAGAATTTCATGCTGTTCACATATGACAGAATAAAATGACATTAAACACAATGTATTTAAATATAACACTAAGGTGACTTTTTCAAACTCGCTGCAGATGTGGCTCCGGTGCAGATTGGCTCAGATCCTGATGGACAGAAGCTCTTTACTGGTCTGCTGCAGGATGTGCGTCTCTACTTCAGCCGTCTGAACCAAGCAGAAATCCGCGAACTCCACGGCCAGCCAGCTAAGACTGACCTACGAAACGTGTCAGGCTACCTAGCATATCGGCAAGATGAGAAACGCAAGTCATTTGTCGTGGAAACCCGCGATGACCAGGAGGAGGAGGGAGAGGAGGTGTTTTACCTGCAGCTGGTGGCCGTTCACGGCGGGGCCCGACTGCCCACCCCTCGACCCATTACCAGACTCAGGGTTACCAAGAGCGACAATGCCAATGGCCTGTTTGGATTCACTGGAGCGTGCATTCCTGATGTAAGTACCTGGTGCTTCACATAGTAACTGAAGTAACATTGATTGCATTTTAAATCAAACCAAATTAGAGTGTCTTTGTCAGTGACATTATTCTATAAATTACATTCGACTAGGGCTGAAACGATTATTCGAGTAACTCGAATGATTCGATTACAAAAAATGTTCGTTTAATTCGTCACCAAAGTCCACCTGCAGGGGGCGCGTGACCTGGGGAACATGCTGTTTTTGCTGCAGGGAGTAGGGTTTTTTGCAATAAAGAAGAGCACACAGCTCAGAGCAGGAAACATGAGTTAAAGCCTTGCGTGGGACTATTTTTTCAATCCCGCTCCCACGGAATTTCTGACGAGTCCTGCCCGCTCTCCCGGTTGCTCCCGCGCGCTCCCATCCGCTCTCCCAGTCATATATGAAAATTATTTTTTTAAAGTTATAAAACGATCACACTGGCACTTTCACACTGGCTGTGAAAAACAAAGAGAGCTGCTAAAAGCACCTTGAGAAATACATTTTTAATCCGTATTTAAACTGTAAACAAGTTTTGACCATTTAATGCTAAAAAAATATAATCAATAA
>JBBJLR010000042.1:8082417-8099189 GCA_037577145.1 Brachypetersius gabonensis | reverse complement strand
TATATATGAGAATCCACACATATGTGGATTCTCAGGTATCCTATGTGGGTCTCAGGTGAAGAAATACAACACAATACAGTACTATACTGCAAAGTTACTGCTTTGAATGTTGTCATTTTTTGCCTTTAAACAGGACAATGTTCCTGAGCTACAGGAATTTTTTCTGATCAACATTACATCAGCTGTTCTGATAAGCACACTCCCTACTGCACCCAAGCTAGGTACAGCCCAATTATCATATCTGTCCTAAATGATTCTTAAACCTTGTGTTTCATACAATCGGTTCTTTGTTGTGTCATCTTTCTCTCAATCTCTTCGTCCATTTACATTCTCAACTACTATTGAATGGCTCTGTTTTCTTCATTCCATCATTCTTTCATTCTTCCAACATTCACTAGAGGTGCACTATACATTAAAAGGTAATGCTTCTCGCTGTACTTGTCTGTAATTAGAAGATGTAGATGCAATTAATGGTCTGTGCTCAGTTTGCTTTGCTATTGTTGGTGGATGCCTTCTCAGGGCTTTACCAGGTTTAAAGTGCCAAGAAGATTTAAAGTGATAGTTTCAAGTAGAAGCTAAAAAACAAAATCATACTGACCATAAATGTAGTTTATTACCTACACAATCTATAAAATGGTCAGATATATGGATAAAATAAAGGCTTTCATTACATTCAACTCTAAACTTCAGGCATCAGGATGGTCTTTTACGAACTATATTTGATTTGTTGGCAAACTGCGACTGTAAAAGATGTCTGTAGTCTGTTTTATGTAAGGAATTGTATTGAATTGTTGGTGTGGACTGAATATGTTAACAGATACGCAAGGCTTGGTTGCAGAAGTTAGGATTAATGCTAACGACGGGATTAGGGGAATCATCAGCTGGCAAAGCATCGAGTAAGGATACGCTGCTGAAATAATACATTTCATTATTTTTCTCTAAATGCAAACTGTTATGGAACTTTGTGTTCATGAATGCTTTTGAGCTAGTAAATGATCCACAGGTTTGATTTTTCCTCTACAGTTATGAAGTGAATGAGACAGTTGGAGTGTTGTCTTTGGTGGCGTATCGGCACGCTGGGACATACGGCAATGTCTCCCTCTTTTTCTACGCACAAAATCTAGAGGCTCAGTTGGGCCTAGACTTCAACACTACAGCATCAGTGAGTCGTAAATACTTCCATTACTATCTTCTGTACGCTTCGTGATTTGTTCGCAATTCTAACACACACACACACGCACACACGCACACACACACACACAGACATATACAGTATATATATATGTGTGTGTACCTAGAGCTGATATTGCCATTTATTTATATTAAAAATCATTCATAAGAACTTTTATGGAACTACATTATTAGCTAGAATAATGTAGTTAATGTTATTAATTACGTAGTTGCATTATACATGGCATTAATTTAATTACCTTTCTTGAGGCAGACTGTGTTTCTATTTCTTGATGTCAAAAAATGACCATGAAAATGATCACATTGCTTTTTCATTAAGTACGACTGTACTAAATGTGTATCAAATTTAGATGGTAAATTTGCAGAATTTATTTCTTTGATTAAAAAGAAACAGCCCTTTAAGAGGTGTTTCAATGTGTAAATGTTATCATAGAGAATTTTTGTATTAAGGATAGTCAAGTTGTTGAGAAATGCAAAGTCATCCAGAGTGCATTGATGTGAATTCACAACCATTTCATGAAATATATTTCTCTGTTTTTAGTTTTAGAGATATTGATTGTTTGACATGTCTGGTTTCTATGACCAGTACTGTGAAAAATTAACCTGTTTCTCTGTGTTTCATGTCAAAACACTCTGATTACACCTTAACAATTGAATGAACAAATATTTAATCCAGTTTTGATTCCCCTGCAGATGCTCCACTTTGTGGACGGACAGAGGTATCAGTTTGTAGAGGTGCTGGTTTTGGATGATGCCATTCCTGAAGGGGATGAGAAGTTTCAGCTCATTCTAACAAACCCGTCCTCAGGGCTCGAGCTTGGAAAGAACACTACTGGTTAGTAATGCAAGCAAACTTAAAGTTAATTACAGACCCTACAATGAGCATCTCACAGTTGACCACACAACAAGGACTGAAAAGAGAAATGGTTCTTTCAGGGTTAATGTTTCTTCGGTAACATGTGCTGCATAAACAAATATATTTATATATATTTATAGTGTTATAGTTTTTTTTAATCGTATTGTTATGTTGTACATTTTTTATTCTATAGTTTATGCTATGTCTACTTTCTTCTCTTCTCGTCTCTTCTCGTCTATTCTCTTACACTATTTGGAAAAAAGTATTGGGACACACCTGTTTTTCAGGGGTTTGGCTTGAACTCAGTGCCATAAGCTCTTTAGGGCATGAATTCCCACAGAAACTCCAAAATCTTGTGGTAAGCCTTCCAAGAAGGGAGGAAGCTGTTATAGCTGCAAATGACGGACCATCTCCATACTGAAGTCTATTCATTTGAAAGCAATGTCATGGTGTAATCGTGAGGCATCCCAATACTCTTGTTCAAATAGTGTATATCGCATGAGTGTATGCCAATTAATTGACGATAAATGCCTAGCAATCATATCTCAGCCCTCATATCAAACATAAACCAGTTTGGTCCACTAAATTAACCGTGTTAATCCATGTTCCGTAGCAACGGTGACCATCCTGGCCAATGACGACGGCCACGGCATCATTTCCTTCAACAACAGTGAGCACTTTCTGTTGAGGGAGCCCACCTCAGTGTCCGGTCTGGGCCAGAGTGTGGCCACTCTCTACGTAGTACGGAATCCGCCGCAGGGCGTTTTCGGCACTGTTACCGTGCAGTTCTCCATCACTGATATCAACGGCACGCTCAACACAGAAGACCTCACACCCTCCGAGGGCTTTGTGGTTCTGGAGGATGGGGTCAGATATAAGGTAATCAGAGTCGGACAGCTTTACTGATCCTTGAAGAAATTGCTTATGTTACAACTGCACAGAGACACAGAGACAAGAGCAATATAAAAGTCTAAGTAAATCCAAAACATACTATACGAAATGCACTTTGCTATGGACAAAAATAATGGGGTTTTAATACAATAAGTAAGTAACTTACAGTTAAATACTACAGATAAGTAGCTAACAGTTGCAGAGATCTGATGAAGAATTTTAGTGACCTTCGACAACATTCATTTTGTTTTGTTTTTCAGAGGAACAAAATATTCCAACCACTATGACTTTTTTGCGAGATTGAAAAGGACAACCGATGCATTTTTTGAGCGGTCACTACTTGATGTAATCGATAATTGATGAAGTGTAGGTCAGACGACACATTTCTGTAGTCAAAACAGTACAAAAACTGCATTGGCAGTAAGGAGAAAATGAGTAGTTTTTGTTGAGCTTTGTGGCCTCCCATCATTAGTGAGGTGATCAAGAACGTATCAGAACAAACACTGCATGTTTTTGGACACACAGGTGCATGTTTTTGTTTTCATTCAATTCTGTGCTGGGTTGCAGACTCTGGAGATCTGGGCGGTTTTAGATGCAGAGCCAGAAATGAATGAGACCTTCGCAGTCACTCTGTTCAACCCCACTGGAGGAGCACGACTGGGAGAGCCCTCACAGACGCAAATCACCGTGCTCCAGAACCAGGCTCCACTAGGACTGTTCAGAATCGCCCCATCCAGTAACAGGTGCACATACACAGTTATGGATACAGGCATAAACGCTGTACGCAAATAAATGAGTACGCTGGTGTCAATGTGTTGTTCTTGTGTGTTGTGTGTTTGTGTGTCTGTTTGTTTTTAGGAGTCTGAGCTCGTTGACAGTCGAGGAGACAGTCGGGACGGTGTATTTGACAGTGTCACGCAGTAATGGACTGGATTCTGCAGTCAGTGTGGAGTTTGAGACACAGTCAGACACAGCCTTCGGCATGAGTAAGGACATTACTATGCGTGTACAATATTATCTTCAAATGTGCTCTGTACCGATGGGTGGTCAGTTTGGAAATGTGATAAATTATATCCTGGTACATGCGTCTCTAGTGTATTGTGACATTGTCAGTGCTCAAAGAAGATTGACCAGTTTCATGTTTCATTACAAAGAGAGCAGAAATGTGTTGTCTATGATATTGTCTCATTCAATTCAAATGTAGTGTTGACTGATAATGTCATTTAAATTGCCAAGCATGACCAGCAACTGCTTTTTTGGGTTAATGTGAAAGCACGTTTCATACTCAGTGTGCATTGGATCACTTTTTCTAGAGGGAGATTTTCCATACCTGGCTGTGTATCAGCGCTTCAGAGAGAGACAGCCTGCAGGATGGTGTTCTATGTCTAGTGAAGGTTCTGCTATGATCTTGAGGCTTGGGAGCATGAACAGCAGCTCATTCCAGGACCAGGCCACGCTCTACAGCTGGCAGGGAGTGTTTGTGCCCGTTGAGGTATGAAACTCATCCGGATCATCCCTTAATGACTCGCCTCAGGCCTGGGAGGTCAAGCCATGGATTTTCAGATTGAAAAATCAAGCAAAAACATTTATTTATTTTACACAACCATGCATGTTGTGATCTAAATAGTGTTTAGTTAATTATCCCATTTAGTCCTAAAGCTTTCTTTATTTTTGTTTAAAGTGAATAAAACTTGAGGGGAAAACATGTCGATCAATCAAGCATACAAATAGTTTACTAAATTTATCATATTAACATTAGGCCTTTGGTTACGTGACTTCTGATCTTTAACAAAACAACAGAAAATCACAATCATATCGTGAATAAAGGTGTAAAAAATGACAGTTATGACATGTTTCGCAAAGCCCTGCAAATACAGGCTATGACCGGCCAACCTATTAGACAGTAATTGTAATCACTTTAGACCCTTTAGAACACCTAATTTCTTTTATTTCTTTACTTTTATCTCTCATTAATGCTATTATTGTCTAGGTAAAATTTGCAGAGGCAATAATTTAAAAGATGTTTTTTTCTTGCAATGTTGCATAAATGAAGTAGAACTGCTTTCAAGAGAATCTCACACTCACAGCTGTGATGATGTTGATGCTGCAGTGCCTTCAGGAAACCAGGCCCAGATGTCTTTCTCACTTTCTCCTTATTACTTAATCAATAATTCATAAAAATGAAATGTAGATGACAGTAGAAGAAGCCAGTATAAATGTTTTAAAGGAACATGAGAAAACTTCATGCCACTCTTCTCTTCTACCGTTTTAGTCTGTGAGCGTCCAGAGGCCCTCCTCTTGTGTGGGTTTTACCGTAAACGGCACCACCTATGTGGCAGTGTCCCACGGAGACTCCGCGAACTCACCCGGTGCCAACGTCAGCCTATTCCGCCTCCAGCCTGACCTCAATCTTACTCTAGTGAGTCCATCAGTCTCCCCTTATCTCAAGTCAAGTCAAGTAGGTTTGCTATCATTTCAACTATTTACTCAATGCATTGTGAAACTCATATTGCATCTCTTATTGTGAGTATAAGGGTTAATAAATAAATACATTAAAATATTACTATACACCAATAATGGATAGCAGTACATCTTACAGTGACTTTCTATCTTCACATCTGTCTGTTTTGAAATCGTTCAAAACTATTCTGCTTCTTTTTCAGGAGCAGACTTTGCCTGTGGGAAGCCGTGACATCAAACATTTCTCAGTCGGGTCTCAGCAATATTTCATAGCTTCAAACCAGGTTAAGGGACTCTAGCCTCCTATATGTAATTGCATATTACAGCCAGATCTACCAAACATAGATATTTAGTGCAATGGTGTCATTAAAAAAGTAATTACTTTTCAGCTGATGCCACATGGTTTGTATTTGGACTAATAACTGTTGTTATTTTATGAAAACATTTAGAATGCAGTACAGGAGAAATGACCCATAATGAATTTTGTGACATGAACTTGTGGTGAAGTTCAGAAAGAAATGAGCGAATATGGCACTGTACACATGTGACATAAACAACGTCTTGAGCAAGTGGACAGTGAGACTCCACTGATCCTTTATGACTTATGACCACTCAGATTTACCCCATCACTCCCTCATTGCATCTCTGATCTTATCAGACATAAAACACGTCTTATTGTATTGTACAGATTCTATCAATCAAAAAAAAAAAAAAACAGTTATACCTAAAAATTTGGATTACAATATTGTGAACTGCTGTTTTAAACTCTGTAAATAGTGACTAGTTTACATATTTACATGCTCACTCTTAGAGACTTTACATACTCACTTTTAGATAATAAAGCAACTTAAACAGTTAATCTGACATCTAAGTACACAAATGCATCTTCTAAAACCTTAAATCATTGTAGCAAAATTCGTATTAAAATTAAAAATGACCATTAATAGTTTATTACCAGCTACAGTAAAATAAACAACTGTAACTGAGGTTCTGTTTTTTTTCCATGCAGGTGTTTGTGTGGACTGGAAGCTCTCTCTCCCTTCTTCATTCCCTGGAGCTGCAGAACATCACCACAGTCTTACCTTTCACCCGAGCCAACGGAAACGCACAGTACCTCGCTGCGTGCAGGAGCCGAGGTTCACCCACCTGTCTAATCTACCAATGGAGCAACAGGAGCTTCCAGAACCCACAGCCACTGTCAGACAATGCAAATGGAGTCAAGCAGATGGAGTTCATTCACATGGGAGGTGATACATTCCTGCTAGCAGTCACTGAAGGTAATTTATCCTACCCAATGTGCCAACTGTGATTCCGTTTCAGCCTTAATTAGCGAGATTGCGGAAGCAAGGTTTTATTTTTATTCCACCTGTTTTTTGGCATCACTTCTCATCAAAGCCTGTGTTGTATTTTGGCAAAATTCCAACATAAAAAATAAATCAATGATAAAATCGTTCAAATCGTTTAAAATCAAGGGTCAAATCATTTAAAAAATCGCTTTTTGTTGTCGAGTCACCGCTGATATATATATATATAAAGGGAGAGAGAGAGAATGGATGGTCAGTTCAGCTTTCAAATGGTCAAGTGTGTCGGAGGGAGAGTTTGTGATGTCACGGTTAAGGCGGCCGGAAAGGAACAAAATGCAGAGAAGCAAAAATGTGGAGAAACAAACGTAGAGACACACAGCAAACTCATAAACAAACCTTAAGACACTAAAGCTCAGGTCAATTATAAAAACACACATGTCACTGTTTGTTGTGTTTTAATTAACAACAGTAAATGCGGCTACACATTCAGCTGCCCTTAACCGTAAACGGCTTGTAAGTGGTTTTATTGCAACAAGAAAATCACATCTTTCTCACAGAAAATTATCGAGTTTTGTTTTTAACCTTACCAAATGTTCTGTCTTGTTCCCTTCAACTCAATGGAAATTGCCCTCAGAGTTCGTAATCCACATGTGCATCCATGTTGGCTGTAACTCAGTGTATTGGTGTATGGAATCAGAGCTTTTTGTGTGCTAGCATGTTTACTAGGTGTGCTGGTATTTAGTATGAGCATAGTAAAGATGTAAGTTTGCTTGTTTTGGTGTAGATATTTTCATAAGCTGCAGTAGCCATGCACAGTTTAAGGCATTTTAATGACAATGAGCTTCTGTGCTGGCTGCTTTGTTGGTGTATTGTTGTGTATTGTACAACAATACACCAACAAAGTGTACTGTTGTATCAGTATGACGTTTAAGAGGTATGCGATTGGTCTGTGGTAGATATTAGGGAAGAAGATGGACGTAATAATGCATCAACAGAATAAGGAACTCGCTTCATTGAGAGGTAAAGAGTAGATAAAAAAGTTAGAAACAGACCTGATTTTGCCTCAGTATTAAAGGGTTAAACTCATTTTTCATGCATTTTCTGAGCCACTTATCATAGCCATGGTCACAGAGGGGGCTGGAGCCTATCCCAGTGCTCAAAGGGCAAAAGGTGGAGGAACGCCCTGCACAGGTCACCAGTCCATTACAGGCACATATTCTTCTCTGAAATTTAATGGCAAATTAGGCCCAGAACTAACCAGGCTAGGTTGATGGCAGGCTATTTTCGTTGACCGGCTGAACTTTCTGTGTTTGTGGTTGCATGCTTACGTCCTAATGTACAAACGATGGTGTACAAACATTCCATGGACACAACATGAAGAACGTTCTTACTCAGCAGCAGACTTGAAGGCTCTGATGCATATTTAGGCAACACTAAGATGTAATGAAGTTCCAAAACCAAAACAGTGCAGGTCAAAACCACACAATCACTTCAGACTTGTGTGTGTGTGTGTGTGTGTGTGTGTGTGTGTGCGTGTGTACGTAGGTCAGAACCACACAGTCGCTTCAGACTTATTGTACGTGTGTGTGTGTGTGTGTCCTGCTTTGAAGAAAGTAGGGCTAGCTGTAAACATATAGTATATTATACAAAGATAGTTACACATATTAAAATATCAAATATTGGATTTTTTTTCCTGCATCATTTGAACACAGAAGTCATCTTGCACATTGTGCAAAACATTCATGATGAATTTACTTTTGTGATTAACTAACCAGTCGAATGTCTTCAAATTGACTTGCAATAAAAAGTCTTTGCACTGATTTACTTTGTAAGTTAATTCGTAATTCAAATGATTTTTACAATAGTTATTGTTACAACAGTTATTACACATAGGTAGTCACCTCCACTGCTGTTGTGTCTTTGTGTAATTGTGTATGTGTTTTCACTTTTTTCTAAAGGCCCGAGTCCTGTGTGTGAGGTGTTTTTATGGGGTTCCCAGCAGACCTTCTTCCAGCGAGCGCAGTCTATTCCATTCCCCGGCCTGACCTCAGTCCACGCATTCTCCCCTACGTCCGGCATCCGTATGTTAACACAGTTTATCACCTTTGCTTGATTACATGAATGATGCAAATCTCTTTTTGATGTGTACTCGGGTCTTATACTGTTCAAAAGTCTGAAATGTCAGTCATTTTTGTTAGTACTTTTAAAACCACTAGAAAACAAAAGGTATTTTAAATGTTTGTTCTATTTGACATTTCAGCAATACATCTGGTTTTATATTATTAACATTGTTTCTAAATTTTTGAACAATCATCAGAAAATGTTTTTCTATGCCTCTGAGGGTATAATTGCAGTACTTATGCCAGCCTGCTATTGATGTTTGCATTGTTTAGCTCACCTCTTACTGGCTGGGACGAATGAATCTGCTCTGTATTCATGGAAGTCTGATCTGAGCCAGTTCACTAAAGTCCTGAGCTCCACTTCAGCGCAGCAGTTCCTCTACATGCCTGTTCCATCACTTAACGCAACAAAGAGTCTGATCATCGCCACAGGAGGATCAGACTCCATCATATATGAGCTGACCTCAGTGTCCAACCTGTCCGACTTCATCCCTCGGTACCGTACATCGAATCACTGTTTTGGTTCAAATGCACCATCACAATAATGGATGTGTTATTGTAATGTAACAGTATACTGTGATGCACGTGTGATGCTGTAAGGATGATGCATGTATGTAACCATGTATCTCCTGAAAACATGAAAATACCAGCTGCCTTGTCTATTGGGAATATTTGTGCACATTGCGTATATTCCATAATGATCCGAAGCCACTTAGAACAACAATAGAACTTACACTGAAAGTTAAGAATGTTTGTACATTCTCGTGTAAAGTTACTTTCTCCTGTAACAATAACAAAAGCATTAGCATGCTCCATATTTCTGTTTTAAATCAGTTTGTGCTGATGAAGTAATTTAAACAAATGTTTTTATCCTTGTTTAGCTCTGGTGAGCTGTTCTTCCAGCCTGGCGTCAGCGAGTTAGAGGTAGCTGTGAACATAATCAATGATGATGCTCCAGAAGAAGAAGAACGTTTCCACCTGAGTCTCAAGAACCCTAAAGGAGGGGCAGAAATTGGCTTTCGTGGTCAAGTGACTGTGGTCATTCCGGCTAACGATGATGCTTATGGCATTATTGGCTTTGCACAGGTATTACATTCCAAGACCAGATATGTGCTGGCCAGGTATCACTCATTCCAGATATTCCATGTCCGTGAACATTCATGAATTTTCAAAGGTTTGGTCCTCCTTGACCATCATTGCTAGCCAGAAATTAGTAAATAACCTCTGAACAAATGAACTATCAACAGCTTTCATTCTATGTTTGTTGTTTGAATTTCATGATTATATCACATTGTATTATATTATATTATAAATGTGGTCAAGCAAAAAACTGCACTATTCTCCTCTGCCTTCTTTTATTGCACTCTATTGCACTTTTATTCTTTGTATTCTTTTATGTCTTCCATTATTTGATTCTGTTTTATTTTATTTATTTTCTTCAATTCCTATAAAGCATATTGAATGACCTTTTGTGTACCTTTTGTGTGCTGTGTAAATAAACTCCATGTGACTATATTACATATGTATATATAATATTGTATAATATATTTGAAAATTATAATTATACGTATAATATATTTGTAATTATATAACGTAGTATGAAAGCTGAGGAGAAATCTGATTAAAATCGAATAAAAACCCAGTGATTTACACAAATGGGCCAATTGAGCTTAAAGAGATGGAAAGTGTCACAGCGTGGACATACTTAAGCACTTCTTTACCGATGTGTGCTTGTGTGCAGAACTCTTTATCTCGGGAGGTGGATGAGCTGGAGAGGGATAATCCTGTCACTCTTAGTGTGGAGAGGAGGAGGGGCACGTTCGGCAGACTGACTGTGAGCTGGGCGGCCAACGGCAGTCTGGAGGACATTTTCCCCACATCAGGAGTGGTGAGACATAACAGAACATAAAAATAACATGTGTATCAGTAGTACATGCATGGGATATCAGTGTGAATTAAGTACTGTTTACTATGCACAAGAGTAGTGTCATCATCTGGTTTACTCCAATATTTGAAACTTTTAAATCCAGATTTTACAAAATGTCATTAGACATAACATCAAGTAAGGGAGAGCAATATGACAGAAATATACATCACTCTACTTATACATGACATTCTTATAAATAGTCAAAATGCATGTCTTATGCAATACAGGTCAAAAGTATTGGGACAAGTCCTGTTGTTTAGGGTTTGGGTGAGGCCCATTACTTCCAGTGAAGGGCAATCTTAATATTTCAGCAGACATTTTACACAACGGGTCCCAAATTATTTGTCCATATAGTGTGTATGACTTCAGTCAAAATAGACAAACTGTAACCAAAACTGTAAAATGAATGTTCCATAATAATACCAAATATGTAGGGTGATATTCTAGTAAATTTACTAATTGGGGAGTAACTCTTAACTAAATTATAAGTAAATGGCATACAGACTGCAATGTTTACTGAATTCAAAGAAAGAGTAAAACCATAATGAACATCATCAAACATCATTTTCTTACAATGGCTACTACATTAATGACTATAATAATTACAGTAAACAGTTACTGGCAATGTATTTTATAACAACAGACTAATAATAGTCAATGGTTAATCCACGAGAGACGCAATTCTTTAGCAACATTGCATGTTAAAGCAGAAGTCAACCAGCGTGTGTGTGGTCATTCACAGTTCATTTTCCTCTCTATTCTTTCTCTAGGTAACTTTCTCAGATAGCCAGGCTGTAGCCACCATCTCAGTAAGCGTGTTAGCTGATGGCATTCCAGAAATGGCGGAGAAAGTGACCATCATCCTGACAGGCGTCACCACAATCGGTGTCATGGATCCATTCAGGAGAGCTCTTATTGACCCACAACGAGCCAGGGCTGACCTCACCATTAAAGCTAATGGATCTCCTTATGGGGAGATTGGATGGCACCTGGACTCCCAGTACTTCATCACAGCCGAACCTCAAAGTAATTCAGCTCTTTTCAGAGTGTTTTAGCCAACTCGGTACAATGCAAGGCGTTTGAAAGACATATAATCAGTCTACATTGCTGCGGTCTACCACTAAAACTTGTGGTCCTCATTATTCTCCAGTTTCTGTGAATTGATTGCTGAGAAATATGTAAATAGCTTGCACAGATGCTTGCATAACTTTCTGATGGGCCCATAAATCATCTCTTTCTGCCCTAATTTATTGAAGTACAATAATGTTTGCAATTGTGGAGAACACATATATATATATCGATTTGTGTTTTCTTTCATCTGCTTTTAGGAAGCCCAAGCAATATCACTTTAAGCATAGTGAGAGATCAGGGTGCATCCGGGGATGTGGTGGTCCACTATACAACCAGACCAGCACTTTCATTGCTACCAGTCAATCAAGCCAGTGAGGGCCAGGACTATGTAGCTAAACAGGCTACGGTTGTTATGATGGAGCAGGCTACTGTTGCCCTGGTAACCATCACCATCTTACCCGTAAGTATTTACATTTCAAAAGGAACCCTGTACAAACCTGTAGAACAATCCTCACAAGTTTGTGTTGTCAGTAAAATGCATTAGTAGCCAGTGTGCATAAAGCAAATAAGACCATGATTACTAGTTCTACTTCAGATTCCCTCAATAGCAGTCAACAGCCTTTCCTTGACAAAGCACATCATATGAAATAATGTTTATGCCCTTTCTCCCTAGTCTCAGTTTTTATCTTCTTCACATTGCTAAGAACACCCTACTGTCACTGCTGGTCTAGCACAATCCAGCTAGCTTTGTTTTTGGAGCTCAAATCTGATGCACAACCACAACTGTATTAGGGAAGAGTTCTCTTACAACTAGGCTTGGATTTCTAAGAAGCCTCTGCTTGACATCTTTCAAAACTGTCCCATCCCCTTCCTATGTGTAGCATTACACCTGTTGCTTCTTAAAGGAATGCATGTTCTTAAGCATGGTCTCATGAAGGCAATTTCCACAATACCTTAGGGACACACATCTGCAAGTGATTTGGAAAGGGCAACAGAAATCTCTTCCACAGAAAACAGACATTGTCCTCTGATTTTATCCCTAATACATCACAGTACTGTCCTTGGGCCCATTATCTTACTCCATGTTCTCGTTTACTCTAGTCTTGCCAACAGTGGAGAGAGTGTTGTGGACTGCTAAAAGCCCTTATCTAGCACTGCCATTTCCACTTAGAACTTGATAGCTGTTCTTGAAGCTTCTTTTGAGTCTTCGGAAGTTTCATTTGAGTCTATTTTTGCTGTAGACATGAGATCAGGTTCGTACAAGATAGTCTTGCTCCCCTTTTAGGTGATGTCAATGCTCTTCACTCCAGGTGTACCTTCATACCCCATGTTGAAGATGTTTTATAGATCCTAAACAATAATGGCTGTGAGTTCAGCTGAGGCATTAGTACTTTATTTGATGTGAAAAAGCAATTGCAGGTACTGGCGCCCAGTATGCCCCAGCAATGCTTTTATGTAAACCATTAAAGCTATGGTTAGAATCTCACTTTTCTATGTTTTTCTAATGTATTTAATATATATTCATATTTGAAATTGTCTTATACTGAAATCCTGCATGTTCAATGTTAATGATGTGAAATCCATGTCCTTGGTTGAGTTTTTAATCTTGTAAGAATTTCAGAACGTTGGAAAATTAAGAATGGGCATCAGCTCCCAGAAAAGAAAATCTCCTAAGTTTATATCAAAATGTAATTATCACAGAGTAAATGAATAACACAGCATGGTATTGTAACTTGTACTGTACATTTACAGTTGTTTCCTTGGTGCCTATAACAGTAAGAACTGCTGGATTCTTTAGTAGTCTGTTGAGCACTAGACACACTAAGGATCTGTATAATTTTGTAATTTTTGTACACACAGCATGAACTACCAGTATTGTACGTACCAGGATGTACCCACTTATTTTCATTTGACTGCTGGCACATTCATTATAGTGCTTTTAGAGCTGATGTGACCAAATCCAATTTGAAACCTTTTAAATGTAAGCCAGACAGTACATGCCCTAGACCCCCATTGCTCTGTTCCCAGTGCGACAGTTCATCTCAGGCCGCCTAAACTGAGCAGGGGCAGTAACCAAAGCTCTGTTTGAGTTGTTAAGCAGACAAGCTGGCTTTTTGCCTGCATGCTGCCTACAGTGAAGGCCAACAACACATGGCTATCACCACGACCGCTGAAACACTGCCTTTTTTCTCAATTTCCTCTTCAAATAGCTCATGATCTTGCAAATTGCAGCGGTCCGGGTATTTTCGCCTTCCGTAGCCTCATGCTGAGTTTTGTTTGGGCTGAGTGTACTTGGTTATGTCTCACAGTGCTGGCAAAAATCAACAATTTCTGCAAGAATAGCTGCATAACACATAATTCAGTTCTGGTTTAACGCTAAGCTATTTACGCACATTGCTGGAAAACAGATTTGAAACTGACATGGGTTTGAAGATGAATGCCTTTTTAATTCAGTCGTGAGTTACTTTGTTGTTGTGAGCAAATATAGCAAACTTGTGCTCATTGTCATGCGTTTATGTGTCTTCACAGGATGACATTCCTGAATTGTTTGAGACATTTCTGGTCAATATCACTCATGTGGAGCTACTGGGTGGTCAGACTGGGGCAGGACAGCCAAGGATTAGAAGGCCTGGTATGGAGATTGCTGAGGTCACTATTCAAGAAAATGATGACCCCAGAGGGGTTCTTCAGTTTAATGTCTCCAAGGTTAGAAGTTCTTATTGTCATTTTCTGTGCACTTATTTACATTGTATAGTCTTTTTTACCCAAGCAAAATCAAACTGACAATGTACCGAGCTACACCAACTCTTCAGTTGAATGATGTGGAAGAAGCAAAATTTAGAAGTACCACACTATATTAGTTCATTTGCTTGTCCTCATGGATCAAAAAACATGTCTCTATTGTCCAGGATGCCTCTGGAGTCGTGTTTGCCCATGAGGTTCCTCCACCTGGCAATGTCCTTTATCTACCAGTGGTGAGGCTGGCTGGCTGGACTGACAGGATTGTGGTGTTCTGGGAAGCTCAACCAGTCATCGCCACCACTGAGGACTTTACTCCATCTTCAGGCAACATCACATTTCAAGATGGACAGGTAAGGATCATTTTACTCATTTATAGAGAATGTAGTTATGTAATGTTGTAAGATTGTTCCAAAGTAAATATGGACAAACGTCAAGACGATATCAAGACATTTTGGACAACGCCATGCTTCCAACTTTGAGGACACAGTTCAGACAAGAGATGAGTTCGGTGTGGAAGAACGCGACTGGCCCACACTGAGCCCTGACCTCAACCCAATCCAACATCTTTAGGATGAACTGGAATGGAGATTGTGAGCCAGACCTTCTCGTCCAACATCAGTGTCTGATCTTGTAAATGCTCTACAAAATGAATGGGCACAAATTCCCACAGAAACTTCAAAATCTTGTGGAAAACCTTCCAAGAAGAGTGAAAACGGCAAAGGGGGACCAACTCCATATTAAAGTCTATGTATTTGAATGCAGCCCCTGTTGGTGGGATAGTCTGGCATCCCACTACTTTTGTCCATATTGTGTATGAGAAACTGTACAACATCAGTAAATTTCTTCTGTTTTGTAGACAATGGCCAGGATTGAAATCGTCATTACAGATGACACTATTGTGGAGCCCATGGAATCGTTTGTTGTGAAGCTCACTCGTGTGAATGGAGGAGCTAGACTGGGAGCTGACACGTCTGTTGTGATCAACATCCCTGCTAATGATTCACCACTGGGTCGCTTCGGATTTCAGGAGCTCACTGTAAATATGAAATGCATAGAATAAGATTCTTTCAGCCATTCCGCTGCAGCCCTAAATGCTTTTAAATTGTTTTCTTGTTCTTCAGGTTACTGTCTCTGAGCCACAGTTTAGAGATGATCCTGCTTCAATAGCAAATCTAACAGTTGTGAGGAGTCCAGGGGGTGTAGGCACAGTCTATCTCATCTGGATTCTCGAGCAGAAGGGAAAAGATGACCTACAACCTCATAATGGAACTCTTGTCTTTAATGGGGTAAGTAGAAAACCCATAAATACAGTTTGCTTTATTGCTATAAACAAACCTTCCATATTTAAGATAAAGATCAGCTAAACCTTTATTAGTCCCACAAGTGTGAAATTTGCAAGTGGATAGACACAAAGAGCAGCAAAACAATAGACTAAAAGCTATTCAAAACAACACGATGAAAAAGTACACTTTACACCTAATACAAAAAATTTAAACAGACATTTACATGTGTATGCAAATGTATATGTATATATAACCTGTATATGTATGTGTTTATGTGCATAGTGGAAACATATATATGTACAAACACTATATTAATTACATTTGCATTTGATTTAAATTGGGTGTCAGCAGGTTTTCTACAATGATTACAATATGAAAAAGAAACATTAAGAATGCTTTTCTTTATGCAAAATAAACCTTACACAACACAAAAAATCCTCATGTTCTATAATTTCTTCTATTTACAACTAGTTGTGGTATTCATTTAAAGAAACCATTTTAATTGTATTTTTTTGCTTGCTCAATGAGTGAGAAAATCATTAATGAAAATAAATTTAAATATGTACTTTTGTTATCATTGATAACTGTGAGAACTGGTTGGTTCAGTTAGTTACCTAAAAACACGTCCACGTGAACTAAATCACCGTCACTATATGTTCGAATGGCTTTTCTAACTCATGCTTCGATTTCTTTGAATATATCAAAAGCACAAAGAGTCATACTTTTAATACAAACCTCTGTCTTCTGTTCAGACGGAGTCTAGGAAGACTTTGGAGATCCAGGCTTTGGCTGATGCTGTTCTGGAGGGTGAAGAGAGATTCACAGTCCAGCTTCTGTCAGCTGAGAACGAGGCTGTTATTGATCCAACGAGAAGTGAGTCATTGCACAAGAACCAACCATTTGAATGAGGTTTTGGAGGATATATAT
>JBBJLR010000042.1:8054407-8074201 GCA_037577145.1 Brachypetersius gabonensis | reverse complement strand
ATATGTACATGTATATTTATATATGTATATACACAAAAAAATTGTAAGAACAACATGTCCTACATCAAACTTATGAAAAGTATGGAATGTTTGCCATTAGGACAGTATTTTAAGTGAATATGTTGAATCTTCTCTTTGTAGGTTGGCTTTGCTTCTTTAGTGCTGCAGGTGTTTGATGTGGCGAGTGGTCAGTGTGAGGCGATAGTGAGCAGGACTGGTCTTTATGGTGATGTGGATGTACAGTGGAGAGCTGGTTTCCCTCCTGGACAGACTCCAGCAGGCTACCACCCAGGAGTGGTCAGTCCCTACTCAGGTTAGCCTCCACATACACACACATGCAAACACACAAATGTACTGAATGAAGTGTTAAAAAGAATAAAAAGTAAATCATCAGAAAGTTGTTTTTTTCCTGATTGGCTAATGTTAGCAACACTGTAGGTTAAGATGCAATTTGGTATAAGAAGAGAACAATTATCACTTTAATGGCTTGAATGGACATATCAGCTTTGTTTTCCAGTGTCTGTTCTCAGTGTCTGTGCTGTTTGGTTTTATTTGTAGGAACAGTAACCCTGTCCCATGGCCAGAGGAGTAAGATTGTACCTCTCTCTGCTGTGTATAATATATCTGAGCCTGTTGCCCATGCTGTTCACCTGACCAGCATAGATTCCAAGTCACCAGGGGGAGCCAGACTCAGGTAATGTTTGCTTTATGTAAATCCTGACATATGTCAAAGATGACATAACACTGTTCTTTACATGTCATCCATAGCATGCAATAACATGTGTGTATATATTTGGGATATAATACATTGTAAAATATATTAAATCTAAATATAAAAAAATAAAATGTGGCATATATGCAGAAATTGTGCACCTAAATGTGCAGCACTTTGTAGAGGATGTGTTTTCATTTAGAAAATCAACCAAACATAATTTTACCAGCAACACTTAAAGCACAAGCTCTGTGTGTTGCCTAGGTCTGGTTACACAGTGGCAGAGGTGGAACCTTTGGGTGTGTATCGATTCTCACCTGAATCTCAGCACCTGGTCATTGAAGAGGATGTTCAGACCATTACACTCTACGTCCAGAGGCTTTATGGTTTTCGCAGCAACCGCACACAACTGTACTACAAGACGTCACCAGGCAGTGCTAGTCCCGGTCAAGACTTTACTCCAGTGCATGATGGTCAATTGCTGTTTAATGGCAGCCAAACATCAGCCACCATTCGGATATCAATACTGGACGATTCGCTGACGGAGCCAAACGAGACGTTCTACGTGAATCTGACTGATGTCCGCGTTCTAAGTGCTAGCTATCCTTCACCCAGTGCATATCCACGAATCATCCCTGAGAACAGCATTTCTACCATCAGCATTCTCGCCAATGATGCGGTCAGTGGATTGTTGAGTATTGGTCCGTCACTGGTCCGGGCTTCTGAAGATGTTCAAGAGGGGGCACCACCTCAAAAAGTGACGCTGAGAGTGCGTAGGACAGTGGGGCAGACGGGGGTGGTCAGTGTCAGGGTTCGGGCTTATGCTGGAGGTCTCATGGCTCCAGGGCTGGACATGGTTCCTTTCCTCCAGGAACGCAACCTGACTTGGGCCAAAGAGGGAGAAGATTTTAGACTAGAGTCCCAGATTGTGACTCTGTTGGAGGGGCAAGGAGAGGCAGAGGTCAGCCTCTTTATCCTGGATGACCAGGAGCCTGAGGGACAAGAGGTCTTCTTCCTCTACCTCAGTGAGGCAGAGGGAGGAGCACAGATAGTCACCTTGCCAGATGAGAGTGGCTTCGTTTCCTTTGCCAAAATTGTTATCATTGGTGAGTATTGTGTTCTTGAATTTGTGCCAATGTTTGGCACATTAACACTCTTCCATGGCACAAGCTTCACCTTTCCATTATTACATCTGTTAAAATAGTTCAGCAATATATACAGGGCCCGTCTGTTGTATTCTTGGTCTCATGGAGCAGACCCAGCTTAGCACACCAAGCTGAATGATGTAAGCTTACTAATAATAATATCTGCACATACTGCATTTGAGACTGTTTGACTGTTCATTGAGTTGGTAACCAAAATATTGCCAAATTCACACATTAAACCGGTTCAAATACTATTTATTAAGGCTATATATGCTATTTGTTAGGCCAGCTGGTGGCCTGGGGGTTAAAGAGTTGCCCCTGCAATCGGGATTCGAATCCCAGGTACCCTTGAGCAAGGTACCGTCCCACACACTGCTCCTTGGTCGCCACTGTTGTATTGTAAATTCCGAAAACCAATAGGATGTTTCAAAATATTGTTCTGTAACACTCCCATGTGATACATGAACTGAATTTGGGTCAGCATGATAATGATACAGAGGATACATGTTTGTATGACTGTAAGACCCGAAATGAAATCAATTAGCCAAGACAGTGGGCCGTTTGACCGATTCACAACAAACAAAGCTAAAGCTAAAGATAAAATGAAGGAATTAAGTTTGTCGCTTCTGCTATTGTGAAGGGCCAGACTTTTCACCCCATGAGTGCATTTCCCCCATGATTATTATTAATTTAAGGTTCTAGTGTAATGAGGTCCTGGATATGCTTAGTCATCATTTCAGAATGCCTTTCATTACTGGTTCATCTCTGCAATCCCTTTATCCCTCTCAGGGAGCGATCTTCACAATGGAATTCTGGGTTTCAGTTTGAGTTCTCAGTCAGGTCAAGCTCTGGATGAAGACTCTGTCAACAGGACGGCCGTACTTCTCCTCCAGAGGCAGGAAAACAGGTAGTTGAACACTGTAATGACTCTACACAACTGTAATTCACATCAGATGCCTCGCTAGGCGGCAGGTGGCCTGGTCCTTAGGAAGTTGCCCCTGTGATCAGAAGGTTGTGGATTTGAATTCCAGGACTGCTAGTGTCATCACTGAGGTACCCTTGAGCAAGAGACTGTGCCCACACACTGCTCCCACTGCTTCACTTGATGAATGGGTTAAATGCAGAGAAAGAATTTTACATTGTCCACACTGTGTGCCGTAGTTTGTTCATAAGTGACTATAAAGAGCCACTTTACCACTTTAAAATTAAAGGTCTAAAATGTTCCTCTTTGCTTTTACACTGACGCAATGAGGCTAATGTACCTAGAAGCTTATACTCATCATTTAGCATCATGCCAAACTGCCACACCTTTACCTTATACTGAGCTGTAAAATGATCTTAAATACAACAAACGGTTGTCTCTCTAAAGTGTAAAAGTGGCCTCCATACTGTGTTTTGTCCTCTGAGATCCAGTGCAAAGCCAGGTTTAGTCATCACCTGGTTTTGGCTGATCCACCATGTTTGGTGTATAAAAGGGAGAAATTTGTGGGGGTTTTTTACAGAAATGTTTATTTAACTTCACTATTTCTGTCTGTGTTTGTGTTGTGACAGAGCATTCGAGGACGTTTTTGTGTACTGGAGGGCCACGTTTAGTCCCACGGCTCCTACTCTGGTCAGTCATGGGGTGAACTTGACGCGGGAGCTGAAGCAGACGTCAGGCACGGTGCAGTGCATGAAAGGAGAGGTGCTGTGCCTCCTTCATCTGGAGGTCCGGCCCGATCAGGTATGGCAGAGTCAGCAGGACATTGCAAATCAGGACACCTAATGCTAGCCTTCTTCTGCTCCACCTAGGTGTTCTTCCTGCTCTCTCTTTCTCTGTCCTTTTGTCTTTCTCCCTCTCTGCATGAGCCCGTGGCTCTTTTCAGTGCTGTTGTTGAGCACACTCTGTTCTCCCTGCGCTTTGATCCGACTCACTGCTGTGCCTCTTAATCTCTTTCCAGTCTGTGCCGCTTGCTTCAGCACTTTTTCTACTGTTTTTTTTTTCTTCCCTTTTTTACCATGCCTGTTCTTCTAAGCAGAACAATCTGTCAGCACAGAAATTAAATGCAAAAGAGGTGTAACAGCTTTTTTTGAACCCTCAGTTAACCCAACTGAGGGCTCAATGAAGGGAGAGATGTCATCCAGCTAGTCATAAAATGACATAAATCACCCTATATATGCAGCCCTGGTGATTATTGCTACTGAGACAATGTGATTATAGTAGAAGAGACACTGGAACAAAGTTGTGCAGAAAAAGTAAAATAATATGTATGTAGCAGTTTATAATCAAATGTGTTTTTTACAATTATGTTTTTTTGCAGTTATTTCTCTTTCACTTCACTTCATGTATATGCCTCAGAACATTTTATTTTCTTTACATTTTAGGTCCTAATTAATTAGTTTCTATATTTTTATATATTATTATATTATATTTAAGACAATGCCTAAAGAATAGATTAAGGAATAGGACACTGTATCATAGACATTCCAAACGACCAAAAACATTCTGCCACAGTGGTCCTGTGGTCAGAAATTGACTGCTGATAAAGGGCAAGAGAACCACACAACTAATAACTAAGCCACATACATTGTGCATGAAATAGAGACAGCATTTAATAGTGCTGGATTGAGAAGTTGAGACATAGTCATCTCATATGACTATATGTTTCATGCTTATAGGTATTTATGAAACAGACATTAAGTAAAAGACATTAATATATGTCAATTCTAACAGGTGTGTTTGCTTCACCCCTAATTAAGCCCTTAAACTCACATTCTTACTGCATTTAAAGACTTACTATATCGTTAATTAATGCAGACTGACTTAGTGTATTGCTAAGTGACATAAAATATAAGAATGCAGTATTAAAAATTATGTAGAATGTTTTTCTCTGTTTTGACCATCACTATAAAGCCCAATTTTCCATCTATGCCCCTTTTGCAGTGTTATGGAGTGTAATTAGACACCTTTTTGTTCAATCTGTCGCTTCAGGACCCGGAGTTCGTGGTGTGGTTTCTGGTGGAGATCTATGAAGTGGGAGACGGAGCTGCCATTAATCAGACTGCCCGTTTTGCCAATATCACCATGCTGGAGAGTGATGACCCACGTGGGAAGGTGTACTTTGCCGTGGGGTCCAGGCTGCCTGTGGCTACCCTCCGAGCGACCACCGTCAGCCTGCAGGTCTACAGGGATGCCAGCGTGGCGTCGGCTATCTCTGTGAAGTACACCATGCAGGTGAAGTCCACTAACATTGCTCTACTGAGCTTACATATTCTTCCACCACTGGGGCAGCTGGTGACATAGTGGTTAGGAAGTTGCCCACGTGATGAGAAGGTTGTGGGTTTGAATCCCAGGACTGCTAGTGGCACAACTGAGGCACCCTTGAGCAAAGTACCATCCCCACACTTTTTCACTTTCTTGTGACTCTAATCTGCATTCAGATTTCTTACCTGTTCAAGGCACTCCAATAAGTGGTTTTAGCAATAGTTTGGAAAAGGAAATTAATCTTTAATACCATGGAAGACACACACCCAAAATGTAAGGAAGTAGATCTTTGTAGAAGTTTGGATGCCCTTGTCATATTATGTTTAATAGATTTTAGTTAATTTTCTAAGCTGCTCATTTATTAAATAAAAACAAGAAATTGCACAATTCTAATACTGAGGCGTCCTTTTGATAAAAAGATATTTTGAAGAAAAATCTGACATTATTTTAAACTTTATTTAATCTACTCTTCTCTGTTAAAAGATTTCTCAAAGACAGATTGCAGATTCATAGATATTGTAAGCTTGTACATTTCACTGTTCTCAGCATAGACATGTTGAATGTGAATGTATTAGAAAGACGTTACATTTGTGGCTTGATCAGATTATATAATAAGACCTTATTAGCTCTAAAAGCCCTCGGTGACGTAAGAGTTATGAATAGAGCTGAAGAATGTGTGAGAGGCTCTGATCCCAGACCAGATTAGAGTACTCAGTATCGACCTGCCACTTCAAAGCCTGAATGTATGGATGTGTGTTACAAATGAAAAGCTGGATCTGACAAGCTGGCAGTATGGAGAGCTGCTACGCTGGCTTTCTCACGCACTCTCACTTCTCGTCTGTGTCGTTCTCTCCCCTCTCTCTCTCTTACTATGTCTGTTCCACCGTTCACTTTTTCTTTCATTTTTTCCTTCTTTCCTCCTTTCTCTAATGACTTAAGTCATTACATTATTGTTGTAGCAAACACATCACTGTCACCATTTTTCCCATGAAGGTTTATTGCTTTGTGGTCTGTTCTAAAGCACACTTAAGTAACTGAGTAAACAGCTTTAAGTGTTCAGACTTCACTTACAGTTTTATTTACCATCCATGTTTGGAAAGAAAACACAGTGACGTGTCTGTATTTAGTGTATGTTGATGAATTGATCATTTTAATACTATATTCAATATTACCTATAACGTAAATACTTTTCATTTGTGTTTATCAGTAGCATTTTCGAAAAAGCATTTACAAGTGTTCATCAGTAGTCCAATGTAACTGTTATATAATAAATGTTGTGTGATAAATTAAGTGATTAACCCATATGGCTGAATGCATTTGCTTACCAACCATGAAAAAGAATGCTAGCAATAGAAAACAAATTTTCTGCCAAAATCTGTCTTTCATACTGCAAACCTACTTTAATATTCTTGTAATATTCTTCCAACTTTGTGGACACAACCCCATCCAGCACCTTTGGGATGAACCGGAACGGTGGTTGCATGCCAGGCCTTCTCATCCAACATCAGAGTCTGACCTCATAGATACTCTACAGAATGAATGGGCACAAATTCCCCAAAAACCTCCAAAATCTTTTGGAAAGTCTTCCAAGAAGAGTGGAAGCTGTTATAGCTGTAAAGGGCGACCAACTTCATATTAAAATCTGTGGATTTGAGCGCAGTGTCTTTAAAGTTCCGGTTGGTGTAATCATTAGGCGTCCCAAAATTTTTGTCCATATAGTGTACGAGTATCTGACGGTATCTTTTGTTTGCCCCAGGTGCTTCCCAAAGCTGAGTCCATTGGCCCAACTTTGATCTGGCCTGCTGTGGCTGGAATGGACTTTGTCATGGCTGAAAGCGTCCTCACCTTTGATGTCGGACAGCACAGTGCCAGTCTGAACGTCGCCCTCACACCCAACATTGGATCCTCCAACCCTACACCTAAACGTTTTCGAATATTGCTCTTTGACGCCACCGGGGGCGCCAGAGTGCACCCTGTTTACGGCATAGCTAATGTCACTCTGGTTTCGGATGCTGAGACACAGGCAGTATGGTCCTTGCTGGACCAGCTCCATCAGCCTCTGAATGAAACCATCATTAATCGGGTCCTGCAGGGGCTAATTAATAAAGTCAGTGTGGAAACCACCCAAGAGCAACTGACCGCAGTTCTGGATGCAGTGAGCCAGGTGACAGGACGAATGCCAATGAATATACATATATATTTGATGAATTTAATTCAGAATAAAAAAAAAATGCTAAATAAACAAATGACTAGATAAACTATAGATGAAAAAAACAATACACTGACAACACCTGCTACATTTATAGCAGATTCCATTTCAACAATGCCATATTAAATCAAACATTCTGGTTTTTAATTTTCAAAAGACTGCAGGCTTTATTCAAAATCTTATAGTAAGCAATATATTTCTATATAAGCCTATATTATCACTGATACAATGCAATTGAACTGCCGCCCATACATTGAATGCAGAGTTAGAGAATATGTACAGTAATTATCTTGAAAGTGCAGGCAGCTGAAATTCTGAACATCAGATACGTTTTTCCTCTTAATAACTATACTCTCTCTTTTTACAATTCTCGCTAGACCTTGACAAATGCCGAAGAGACCCCTCTGGAACATAGCAGTCGCAGTTTGACCTATGACCTACTCTGCGCCCTGGCCAAGCCTACCCGGACAGACACGCGTGGCCTGAGCCACCTATCCGAGACGGCCGAGCGCTTCGCCTTTTCTCTGGTCACTGACACGCCATGTGGGGCCGAGGGCCAAAGGTAAGAGTCTGAAGTATTATCGCACATACTGCACTGAAGTAGCTTTTCTACAGGGCATTTGTCGTGGGTTCGAATCCCAAGACTCACAGTGGCACCTTTGAGGTACACTTGAGCAAGATATCGTTCCCACACACTGCTCCCCGGGGGCTGTGTTCCTGGCTGCCCGCTGCTTCACTTGATAAATGGGTTAAATGCAAAGGAAAAATTTTGTGGTGTTCATGCTGTGGTGTGTTTACATATGATAGAATGATCACGTATTTTGTATTTTACAAATTATTTTGGATTTGGATTCAGGAAATATCTGCTAACTGATAAAGGAGAGCAAACTAGGCGATCTTTCATTAGCAGTTTGTGTGTAGTCAAAACACTCGGGTTATGCTGTAAGCCACAGAAACATTTGTGGTCTGTCACATAGGTAAACTTATGTAAACTTACAGCTTTAGATAAATTCTGGATGTGTTATCACATTTACTTAATGCTAAGTGTCCGAAGCAAGCTCTCATTATGAGTCTTGTTAGGATTTTTAAGAGAAATACTGTTCAATGAAATGTTTTCTTGTCTTCTACAGAGGAAAGACAATCCTGGACTCTTGTCCTTACCTGACCATTGCAGCTTACTACTGGTACCCTACCCAGATTAATGGCCACACCTTCACAGGCTTGAATGGGGACACCTTCACCCTGCCTGAGACACTGTTGGTGGTGCCAGCGCTGCCAGCAGGAGACATGGCACCCTCTGCCTGCCAAAAGGTGCACTTCATAGAATACAGCACTGAGCACTGGTTCCTCACCAACAAACCCAGCGCACTCAATGACAAGGTAGGTTGAAGCTACATTTGCATTTGTATGCAATTCAGTTTTAGAGATTATGAGCTCAATATATATATATGGTCTCAATATTTTGAAGTATTCATTATGTTGGTATTGTATTGAACAATACAGGGGGTCTTCGAGTTACGACGGTCTTGAAATACAACGTTTAGAATTTACAACACTCACGTTACAACACTCACTAGTTTAGTGGCATGCGGCGGGAGGAATACACAGAATGTGCAGAATACGCAGTAACGTGCTTTATGAGTAAGGGAGTACGCTTATCTAAGCCCAAGTGTTCTGTTTGTGTTGCTTTGTTTGGCGAATTTTAGGCCTTTATCATAACAATTATTTTAAACAAATTTTTGTCTTGTTTTCTTATGTCATGGTTTACGTCACTGTTGAAGAAAAGGACCTCCGTCGTAACTTGAGGAGCCCCTGAATCATATAATCATATAATCTATTACAGTAAACAACTGAATTTTGATAAATGCACTATATGTTCAATTTACATGTAGCCAGGTAACATTAGCTGAAGACTAACATGGTCACCTCCCCCCACAATTTCAAATCTCAGCCCTTTTCTCTGAAAAACTGAAGTTAGACATGTTAATTAAATAAAAGGTATTAAATGGCAAGCAATGCTTAAGCACAAGTGAAAAGTCAGTTCAGCTGTCAAGCTGCAGACACCCTCTTCAATGCAAATACACCATCATGTAACCACCACTGACTAGGTACTAGTTGAGTAATAGACTACACCTACGCCTATCCTACACCTATATGATAGCTGTACGAGAGTAGGCATAAGGTAGGTGGATCTAACAAACTTATAACTGGTGTAGGGCATCATCTTTTAACTGATGGAAGACAAATGTGGTCCCAGTTTTAGCTGAGACCCGTTTCATTGGCTTTAGTTATTGGCCAGTTGAGGGCAGTGTTGTTCACATTATTTGAACAGTGTGGTCATTCAGGCAGTTACTGGTTTCCCTGAAGTGTGACTGCGATTTATGTGGAAAACACTGACAAATCATTGATGAAAGCAGTATGATTTACCATAAGAGGCAACCAGAGGTTTGGCTTTGTGTGTATTCAGTGATGGATTATAACTCAACCAATTTATGATTCATGAATATTTTCTTTGTGTGTGCGCGCAGGTGTTTTCTGTTGGTATACAGGGCAGAGGGTCAAGACCTCTTGCAGACGGTAAAGAGGTGGTTTACCGCATACACACACCAGACCAGCGGGTGAAGCCTCGCCAATCTCTGTGCCTTCTCTGGAACCAGGCGGCTGAGAGGTGATCCACCAAGATATACACATAAACACAATCACACACACACACGCCCATACAAACTGCATCTGCAAATATTGTCACAAGTTTCAGTTCATCAACTGCAGCTCAGGTTCAGCTTCTTGACATTTTTTACTTAATTACGTACATGTAAATACTTGTAGGTTTAAGACACATGGCAGTAATTACATAAGTATCACAAAAATATTTACAACCGGTTATGTGTTTACATTGACAGTGAAAGACTAAATATTAAACTTAAATGGTAATAAAATGTCCCCTCTTTGTTTCCCAAATGGCCAAGCTGGCTAAGCCAGTGTTTCTCAGCTCGCTGCCCTTTGTATAGTAGTGTTCTCCCAGTCTCCCTCTTCTAAAGAGTTGATCAGATGCGTTGGGAGCAGTGAAAAAGCTTAAATGTGTCTTCTGGACACCCTGGCCTGCACAAGCACTTGCCTTATCATGGTGTCCTTGGTAGATCATAAGTTCATAAGCAATCTTCCATGATGCCACAGCTATTTGTGGGTTGGAGTCCAAGAGAGCACAACAGCTCCGCTTCTTTGGCTGCTCCTCCTTCCCCCCTCAGCACTCAATGTGATGCTTGCCAGTTCAGAATTAGAAAACTTTACTGACCCCAGAGGAAACGACAGTATGAAATAAGTAAAAAGAAATCTGGAGAAAAAAACTCAATATAAAAAAACTGGTATTAATACTTAAGAAAGATTCAATGGCACTTCAAGTGACGAGGAGGAGTATTTACTCTCCCAGCACTGGTGTATCATGTGATAAGCTGAGATGACTAATCTTTTTAAAACAAATATATATTTTTGCCGACTAAGAGTACAGTTTATTGAGTAAGAAAATAATTAAAATAATTGAGATAAAACACCAATGATTATGAAAGTTTCAATTCTTGGTTTCATTCGCGCAGTGTGTGATCATCACACAGGACCATGTCCTTCATTTGTTCTGTATGTACTTGTGCGTTCACAAAATAGTTCAGTGTGTTCTGCAAGTTTAAATGGCATGCCACAGGATTAAAATAACAGTCTGTATCCAGCCCCCCTTTTGGTTTTCTTTTTTTGGCAGGATACTAGAGTCTTAAATATATGTGCCACAGATAAGTTAGTTTGATAAAAAATATTGACTCTTTCTTAAATGTTTAAACAGAATGTTTAGCCTCTTATTCCGTCGGAATTTATTATTATTATTATATGGGAAGTTCAGAAGCACACAGTTCGTGAGAAAGGGACTATAACCATAGCATAGCAGTTACACTCTGAAAAGTAAGGGTTCCTAAACTATCCTTTGCTTGGTCACATACTTCTAGGAAAAACTTTTAATTGGCACAGAAATTTGGAGTCATGTACATAACAAAGCATAATTACACAAGAATGTACTTTTCATGTGATTTAAATAGCAAATGATTTTAGATTTATGAGTTTGAGATGAGTGTGGCCTATTATAGAGAAAAATACATGTTACAAATTTTACGCATTTTTACAGTGTGAGCTTTGGTATTAAAAAACCGGGACAATAAACCACTGTCAGCAATCCATCATCAGTAAATCACCATTTGGCAGTAATGAAATGAGAATTGACCGTAAAGTGCAAACCCAAGCCAATAAGGGCAGAAGACATTTTGATTCCACAACCTGATGCACAATTGGAAGAGGCTTTTCATCACTCCAATCATTTTGAACTCTTATTGATTTTTTTTATTTGTTGCCCATATTTCATGATAATTTTTCTCCTGTCCAGCTGGCTGTCTGATGGTCAGTTCTGTCGTGTGGTGGACGACACCCAGAACTTTGTGGAGTGTGCCTGCACACATCTGTCTATCTACACAGCGTACGCGGAGACAGACGCACTGTCTTCATACAACGAAGCGTTTTATGCTGCCGGCTTCATCTGCATCTCAGGTTAGAGTCTGATCCGCCTTATTCAAACTAAATTAGGACTGAGTTGCATTCATTGGTTTGGTAAAATACAAGGCATGCAGTATTCGTCAAATTTGGAGGCCGCATTCCTTTTTTGGGACTTTCCCAAAAGCATCTTTGATCATTGTTAGATGTTATTATGTTAAACAGTCATTATACATAATACTGGACTTGTTTAGGTTAGACATAAAATAATTTTTTTTGTTAACACAAAACAGATATTTAGCAACAGTAAGCTTTATGTCCATTATTGTATGTGTCTTGGTATGGAGAGTAGATTTTATCATCAGTGGTTGCCATCCCTAATCTTGGAGACTTTTCTAATCCACACCTTAGTGTTTTCCCAGCTTAACTAATTTCATTAAGGTTTTTCTGGGTTGAATTGGGTGTGTTAGAGCAGAGGGAACACTAAAATGTAAGCATGGGGGCTCCAGGACAGCAGCTGTAAAATGCTGGCCTAAAATTCTTGTTAAGCCCCCATTGAAGCTGTCTTGTGTCTGGATAAGTGCTAACATCATAACAAGGATATAAAACGTTTGATACTGAGATATTCCCATGGTAGTACTTGGGTCTGTTGTTCCTTCACATTGTCCAATTTTCGTAAAGAAATGGCAAGAAAAAGCTTGCTAGAAAAAAAACCAATCCTCATTTTAAAAACAATTAAAAATGTATTTCCCCAGCACACATTCCTTTTTTAGCACCTTAGAAAATAATTTCTTGAGAACGAATGGAGGACACCGTTATGCCCCAGGAAAGTATTGTTGATTGGTTCTTTGTAGCAAGTGTTTGTAAAAGGTAGGTGTCTACCATTATGTAAATGAAACCTTCTGCCTTCATTCCCCAGGGTTCGCCTTGGCTATTATATCCCATGTGCTGTGCTCCAGATTCCCCATGTTTGCTGCCAAACTGCTGACACACATGATGGTGGCGTGCCTAGGAATGCAGGTAGGCCATTATGGATGCTACTCAGGTTCTGAGAAACAAAACTTTTATCCTGTCAATACTCCATACATACACCATAGGGCCTGGCCAATATGATATTTTGACTGGTGACTGTTAAATATATCCTGGATTTGACTCTCTGTGAATGGCCTTGATCCTATTAGTGAAATCAGTTATGTTGTGACCATCATGGAATTTGGTGTTTGGTACACTTCTGCTTCTCTCTTCCATGTTGACATGAGTTTGGGTTCTTGATCTCTAAAGTCTCTCAAAATATGTGAAATACTGTGTGACATTAGAATGAGAAGCCCGTTACTAGTCCTCCCTGTTGAAAGAAATAAATTGGCAAGAGAAGAAGTTTCCACCTTACTCAAATGTAGTCGATCAGATGAGAAATGTTTGGTGTCCAAGGTGTGTTTCTTTTGTTTAGCACTGGAGCTACAAGGCTAGTGTCACCAACTTGTAGAGGAGGTTATAATGTACGCCAGTGCATAATGCAATAATGCAAACCGCATGCCTAAGTCATCACACGTGCCTCAATGTTACCTGCCGTCGATTTAATTCTCTAAAAGGAGTTACATAATCGCAAATAGTTTTTCAGGAATGAGTTCACTGTCCTGTCCGTCAGCCAGATTACATAATTGTGAATAACCGGGTAGATAAAAGATGGGGGGCTAGAGAAGGAAACAATGCTGATCAAGGAATCCGGCAGTCATCTGGTTACCTGCATATTTCTCTTCTCCATACCTCCTTTGCCTACCCACACAATGGGGGGGGTGGGGGGGGGGGGTGTCGGGCTGGGGGTTGGACATATTTCTAGGAATCATGTGATGACAGCTTGGATGAACACATTCAAATGGGACCTTATGGGCTACCATGACAAGCCCTGACAACTCAGGTATCTCCAGTCTTCTTCTCCATAAAAACACAGGAGGGAAGGAGGGGGGAGCATGTGGCTAGTGGGCTGCTACTCGTAGCCCAATGAGCTTGACTGGAGTGAAAATTTTCCACTGATCGTGGCCTCGTATGGGACAAGGAGAATACGTGCATGGCTTCCACCTAGCTTGACTTCAAAAACCTGTTTGCATTCTGTCATCCATAGTTGTTTGGGGTTTTTTTTACATCACGAGCAGTTTAGAATGGAAAATTCCATGCTGGCCTTTTGAAGAGGCTGTAGGCACGACCTATAGCACTATGTCTTAAGTTTCTACCAAAGTAGACTACAGTTATCTGAACCGTGACACACTTTTTGTTGGCTTGGTTCCCCGTTTTGTTCGTTGGCTGTGTAGCTTAAAAGGTAAATATTAGCTTGAATCTCAGGGTATTTGCATATATTACTATATCAGGAAGAAATTAAATATATTGTAGTGAATTAGACAGTGTCTAGACACTTTTCAGTAGAAGTTTCAGTTCCAGTAAAGCAGCGCATCATGAATCTAAAACCAGATTAAATGAATCAGAGCCATAGCAGAAACTTGAAGTGCGTCACAATCAGCTGCTGTTAATGTTGTTAAGAAAGACAACAATCTTCCAAGCCACAGAAAAACGAGGAACGGTACCACTCTAATAATAAAGAACATTGTTTAACAGTAAAACCTACATTCTAGATTTCAAACTATTTAGTATATTTCTGAAATGACAATGAAGAGAAGAAAACACCACCAATACCAAACCATTGCTGGACCTCAAAAACGAAACATTGAGTAGGAAAGAGAAAGGTCATTATAAATAAAACTTGCATTCCAGTTCATCCCAAAGATTTTGCATTCTAAAGAGCTTCATGAATATAGAATAGAGGTTTGAAAAAAGTTTCTCTGAACAAATAAGATAAAGAATAACCTGTACCAGAGGAGATGGAGCAGAACAAATATAACTGCTCTTGATCCAAAACACAGCACCTCACCTGTGAAACATTTTGGCCTGGTGTCAAACCACTAGTCCAACCACACATAGCGGATGGCACCTTTTTGTAGGACAATGATCTGAATCATTTAATAACTGTAAAGTGTTCTTTCTTTCTTTCAGAGCCAGAAAGTGAATTTCACTTGTCTGCCTTAAGATAATGAGTTAATCTACCAACCTAAACATCAGTTGAACACATTTTATGTACTAAAGACAATCCTGAGGGAAAAACAGGCATGAACTGAAAAGAGCAGACCAAAACCTGGAAAGGTACCCAGCATCTGGTGATGCATGTGGGTCATGAAGATTTACAACCTCAAACGAAACATGACAGCTTTGGGAAAACATGTCTAATCACTTGTGGTTCCCAAAATTGAGGGATCAAACATAAAAGGACTGGTATTCCGAAACAAAGGTAGCCGCCATGAAATTCTGGTGGATTCTGACATCCTGCTCTTACGTAGCCATTGTTTCATTTCAAATCCCATTCACTGAACCACAGAGCTTAAAGAACAACAATGACGCCTCTGTCTCATTGTTAATGAACAGATCTATGGTTTAAGAAGCCCCTGCCTCTTGTGGGCAGCATGTTTCCACCCAAGAAATATTTCATCACAGCTCCAAACAATCCACTTCATGTTCACCACAGGCCTTGAAACATGACTCAGTTTTTCCTGTCACCATAAAATAAGCACACAAAGCCCACAGGACTCCAAGAGTTACTCTCTTTTTCCAGCCTGTTGTAGCTGTTGATGCTGTGAGGCCGTTGACCCTCACGTTTAAACTTCTTTTAACTCCTCATCCCCATTTCCCAGTTAAGCTGTGTTCGGAATTACGTATTTCCAGAGCTATCAACACAGAGATCATTAAAAATATTTTCTGACTTATCTGCCGCTCTCCACTCGCCTTGGGTTTGGAAGTAGTCCAGTGTTTTCTTGTTTTTTTAGCCTCAGATGTACTAGCTTACATAATTTCTGTACATAGTTATAGCTTGATTTTAAGTTTAGTTTATTTGTGACTTCATGTTCTCTTTCACTTTTAAATGCTTAACTAAAGGATCAAATAAATTTGTACTGTAGTGTAATATCCCTTTTATCCCAGATAGAGAACCAATCCCAGATTGGTTGGACTGTGTGGAGAATCGAGTAAATGCGTTATTCGTGAGTAGACTGGCTTGACAAAGTTTTCAGAAGTGTAAAACACATCAGATTACTTGACGGTATTACAAAAATCATGCTAATTTTTTTTTTCATTTCTAATTGTGTCAACAAAAAACACGCCCAATCTAATTTAAATATTCTTGTCAATTATTTGTCATTTCTTGACAGTTTTTCATATCAATAAACAATAAACTAAGCATGTCATCTAACTACATCTTAAATACTTAAAAAACAAGACGACAGTGTATAATCTATTCACATTCAGCAGTTTATTACTAAAGTAATGATGGTTTATCGGTCATGTTATTTGCCACAATAGTTGATGCCACAATATTTTTTGAGCATCTTTCAGGCTAGAAACTAAAGAAATCTGTCGACACTTTTTTACATGTGGAGGCAATGATGTTGTCGATGCCCAGGAAAGTCTAATTGTGGTGTTTATTGTGTAACACGGGCAGCAAATGCTCAATATTTTGCATTGATTTTTTCTTTGTCTGTGCTCGGGCTGATTGTAGCATTCATGTGTTATCAGAAGGATGCTGCTTGGCCGCTTGCCAAGCATCGATCCGCAGCAGAGCAGGGCTTATAATAGAGAGTTACCTTTCAGCGCAGGTAGAACATTGCTAATGCAGTTTCGGCTGCAGGGGTCAGGCTAGCCTTCGTCTCCTCTGACCTGCAGCTAGAGAGCAAAACAACTGAAGATTGTAGCGAGTGGAAAGTTACCCAGACTAGCTCACCTGGCCTTGTGTGTGTGTACGCAGTTAAGGCTTTTCATATGAGCAGCAATAACACACATTTAGCCCGGGCAATTAGCTAGCAAGCCTGGGCAATAAAAGGGATTTGAGGAGTGCAGCCTTTAGCTTTAAATGCATGCGAAGTGCGCTCAGCAACTATGGAAGGTATAGAGATGCAGAAGAGTGTGCAAGAATACACAGAGACATAAACATGTACAGTCTTTGTTCGTGGCTTTATTTTAAAGAACATGAATGCCGAGTGCAGCAACCACCCATGTACTCAGCTGATGGTATGTGTTTGGACATGCAGCCACACTGAAACTGAATTTACTACATCATTTCCATATTAGTAAGATACCTTACATCAACACAGTCTTATTTTTCTTTTTACTTACTTTTGGGAATGACTGTGTTGATGTAATATCATTTATATCATGTGGAAATTAACATTTTTGAATGAAGTCAGTTTAGCGCCACACTGACCCTCATTTTATCTGACCCTGTTTTATCTGTTAAGATGAAATGTGATGCATTCAAGTAGCCTTCATTTGCATGTCAGAGCTTTACAAATTAAACATTGGTATAAGACTGTATAAGGCCTGTTGGATGAGCACACAATCAGATCCTTATAAATTGATGCCTTTGTACAGACCCTTTGTACAGTATGACCCCTTAGTCTCACATGAGAGAAACAAGTACTCCATTATTGTATTTAAGTAACTGCACTTTATTTCATGACTGTATATATCTATATAAAAAACAGGCACGGTCTAAAGTATGCTAATATTAGTGGAGTAAAATGCAAGTAAAACTGTATAACTGTAGTATGAAGGGTCTGAGAGGTTCTTTAATGACCAGAGACAGACCTGAGAGTGGAAGAGGGAGGGGATAGTGGGGTGTCGGGGTGCAAGAACTGTGTTACAGGAAACGCAAGGTAGATTAGTTGGAAGATTAAATTATGGGACTTTAAATTTAGAGGTGGAATTTTGGTCCTCACCCTTCTTGACTCCATTCCGTCCTCTCCATTAGCCACAGTTATCAAAATGAATTACTTTGGTGGCACACCCAACATTTAAGTTTTATTTTTGATTAGACGGTAATACAACTTGTACCAATTCAAAAGACGACAACATGCTCATTCAGCATTAAATTTGAAGAAACATGTGCAGTATATAGCGTAGATATGAGTTTTGATATTTCAAAAGATGACCAATATTACATTCAGTAATAGTTTTTGCTTTGATTATGTAGGTTAAAGTATTTCTTTCTTGAACCACATAGTTATAGAGCTACTTGTTTTCCTTTTTATTTATGCGTAACACATTACCTTTAAGTCCAACCATAACCATTTTTCTTAGAAGTACAAGAGTTCAAGAGTTCCAGGAGTTGGCCCCTGCTTTTGACCAGCCAGAGCTTTCTCTGAAAACTAAATATGCGTGCAGTTTTATGGAAGCAGCTTGGTCTTTGAAGCAGTATTATCTGAATAATAGTAAATTAACCTTGCCTAAAGTTTCTCTTATGTTAACTTCCTATGTGTACATCTTTGCTTCTTATCCAACTGTATCACCACTGCCCTCCACACATTAGACTTATCAAATGATTGATCTTGTATAGAATATACACTATATGGACAAAAGTATCTAAATTCAAGGTTTGGGTTAGGTCCAGTACTTCCAGTGAAGGGAAATCTTAATGCTTCAGCATAACAAGATGTTTTGGACAACTCCTTCCTTCCGACTTTGTGGACACAGTTTGGGAAATAACCTTTTTTATTCCAGCATGACTGTGTCCCAGTGCACAAAGCAAACATGGTTGGACATGGTTGGATGAGTTCAGTGTGGAAGAACTTGACTGGCCCTCACAGAACCCTGACCTCAACCCCATCCGGCACCTTTGGGATGAACTGGAATGGAGATTGTGAGCTCCATTCATTTTTCTCAGCAACTTTTGTAAAGTATACTTTTTGTTTTGGGTTCTGAAAGTCCTGTTCTTGTTCATACATGTTTAAAATACAGAAAGCAGCCTGGATTTCAGTGAGGCAAAGAAAGTTAACATGGCAGCTGAAGAGTTAGCATCTCACGTCCTGTGGAGCTCTGGGATGCAGTCCCAAACCATATCAACACTACTGACAACAGGAACAGAATGTTTCAGAAACATTTGTCCTGGCCTGACAAACTTCTATTTATTATAACCAAGGACAGGAAACGGGAGGTCAGGATGCAGCACTAAAACTACACTCACACGTCACTCTTTTAAAAATAATGGGGCCCCTAAATGGTTCATAGCTTGAACATTCATTGATTTTGACCCTTTACATTATATGGATATTCTTTAAACTGCCACACACTTCATTTACCAAAATCTTCAAAGACCCTCCTGTGTTCTACTGTGACTTCATTCCCGAAAGCTGTTTTGGCACCTTTAAGATCATACATCCTCCTGCAGCCCTACCCAGGGAATGAAAGTTTTGTAATCTCAGAGCTTAGTCTTTTGTTTATAACTCATAATAATTGCTGTCTGGCTGAACTTTTCAGCTACGAGAGCCAGACACTGACGGCAGAGGGTTTATACTGGATGCTCGTTTATCGACGTGCTAGCCTTTATTGACGTCAGAAACTCTGAGAGAGGGAAAAGGAGCATGTGAGAGAAAAACACAGAAAGGAAGAAGCACTCTGGCCATCTTCAGTTTACATCCTTCCCTCTCTTCCTTTGGTTTAACTAACATGTGGGTGTGTGTTTATGTGTTTGTGAGTGTTTGTTTCTGTATATTATCAGGACAAAAATGGTCAGAACAAGGGTACACCCATCCTAAATTTATAAACCACATTCTATCAAATAGAAGATAAATACACACACACACACACACACACACACACACACACACACATACACATATATACAGTGGAGGAAATAATTATTTGACCCTTCGTGGATTTTGTAAGTTTGTCCAATGACAAAGAAATGAAAAGTCTCAGAACAGGATCATTTTAATGGTAGGTTTATCTTAACAGTGACAGTTAGCACATCAAAAGGAAAATTGAAAAAATAACTTTAAATAAAAGATAGAAATTGATTTGCATTTCATTGAGGGAAATAAGTATTTGAACCCTCTAACAAAAAAAGACTTAATACTTGGTGGCAAAACCC